>CM042256.1:40213869-40746369 GCA_023566225.1 Romanogobio albipinnatus
TACCTAAATTGTGTCCATGCTAATGTGATATGGATCATACTCTTTTACAGTGCACCATATCAGACATGTTGTAAGCTAAGGTCAACAAATGCTGTTGATTTAGAGAGAAAACAGCAGACGTGGCCAGATTTTGACTTCCATGAGTTCCATTTACTGTATTATATTGTTGCATAACATGCAAACTGAAGACTGCCCCCTTGTTTAACATTTGTTTACATCATATAACTGTATTTTGAATTTTGACTGCCCACCCTTTATAAACACTGGCATATTCACCTTATGCTCTCAGACTTCTGACGGAATCTAGAAAGTTTCCATTTCCTCCAGATCCTTGAATAACCCGTCAAGCTAATTAAATATCCTGCCTCTTTTCATACTTCAAGTACTTGACCCTGCCATAGTGCCTTTCGATGTTTCTTTCCATGTAAGCAATGTTTTCAAGGGGAATTCAGACATCCAGACCAGACTGGATGGTCCCCTCCTTTTCCTCTGTACTGTTGGCAACACTCACACTACCACAAGACCCAAGGTTGCGCCTGCTCCGAGCCACCTGTGTAGCCAGGACTGGTGGGGATATTTTCTCCCTCATCAAGCTTTTGCCCCTTCTAGCACTCTGGCTCTGGTTGGCCTGACCTCAGCAGCTTGAGTAGTAGGTATAAACAATCTCAACATGAGCTTAGCAGGTTTGGCATGCAAAGCATGGCTCCGAGACGTGCCTGAGGTTTGAAAAATACAGACCCAAGATGTTAAACAAACAGAAAACGAAGCAGGTGTAAACTCCCTGAGACTGTGGTGTTGGGGGATGTTATTTTAAAAGTACTTGCTGAACAATAGTGTCCGATAAAGAGAAAACAGTTTGATGTTTAACAGCATTGGCAGTGATGACTGGCATACCTCCAGTAACAACTCTGTACTCAGTACTTCAGTACCAACCCAGTGCTCCCCAGCTGCAAGGTATAGAGACGCTGAGTCACCATTCATTTTGTAGTTTGCTTTGTACTTTTGTCAAAGTTTTTTGTTATGGGAAGAAGGAGGCGGGAACCAACGAACGGTCAAAACGTTAATCAAGAAATAAACACCAAAATGAAAGTAAAAACCGCACACACATAATAAAACATAAACAAAACACAACGTAAAGTCCGGGCCTGGTCCTTTCTCGTCCTTCACTGTCGACGCTCCTCCTTTTATGTGTCCGAGCTTCTCCGTGAGACACAAGGTGTGGCATTATTACTCATGCCACCGGCCTCGCTCCGTTCTCACGGTCCCTCTGCCTTACTGCTTGCCACATACTCCCGAGACTGTGCTCTACCGATCACGGCGGCTGTGGCACGTGGGGGTAAAAACAGACGAGGCGAGAGAAAAGGAGCCGGAAGCATAAGGAGCAAGAGAGGGGAGAGAGGAAAAGGGAAAAAAAATCTTGGTCCGGTTCCCGGTCACACTACCGCTCAGTCCTCAGCCAGCTGAGGCTCTCACTCACAGTGCCATGTGATGGTACTGGACGGCTCGATCCTCCTCCGCCTCCTCCGGTTTCAGAACACCCGGCAGTGTGTTCCCTGCTCATCCCCAAACAAGGCGGTTTGCCCGCGGCAAACGCGGGGAACTCCTCTGCTCCCTCTCGGACGGCAGCCACCCCACCTCGACCCAGGAGCACGGTAGCAAGCTCTCCATCCCACCTGTTCTTCAATCGCTCCAGCACCACCACCTCGGGGCAGCCACTCGCGGTCTTCACTCTTCCGCACTGCCTGACCTCCTCAGCACCGCGATCCCCCTCAGCAGCGAGGGCTCTCTGACAGCATGTCCGTCCTTCCTCCCAGGTTTCGGCACAAATGTAATAAAGTTCGTTGTTATGGGAAGGATGAGGCGGGAACCGGCCAATGTTCAACACTTTAATCAAGAAATAAACACCAAAATGAAAGTAAAAATGGACACACATAATAAACCATAAATAAAACACAATGTAAAGTCCAAGCCTGGTCCTCTCTCATCCTTCAGGAGACCGTTGCGGCACGCAGCTGGCGCTCATCATCACTCACACCACACCACTGGCCTTGCCCCGTTCTCACGATCCCTTGGCCTCGCTGCTTGCCACACCGTGACTTTCCAGAACATAGATTGCAACCTTCAGAGGCGCCTTAACATTTTCATGCTTTTTGTTGTGTATTCCTTCTTCCCATGGGATAGTAAGCTCTGTGGTCTGGAAGACCATAACACTTTTTGATGTTTGTGCTAGGGTGACCAGACGTCCCGAAAAATTCGGGACAGTCCCGAAATCTAAACTGTTGTCCCGAATCCCGAATCTGGCCCTAATTGTCCCGGAAATTATACTAAAGCAAAATCTTGAGTAGTTATTGTCTGATAAACATTAAAAAATGTCTGCGAAGGTTGAGTCGTCCTGCAACCAGCCCCCGCCGGCTGCTCATTGGCTGCAGCATCTTTTTTCTAAGTTAAAAAAAATACTGGCTAGGTGTGAATTTAGATATGCATTGATAAGCTAAATTTCATTCATTCCGTTGGCATGGCTGGTGTAGCTTACCGGAACCCCAACACGCTGCTAAAAAACAAAAAACGCCTCTGCAGGTACCGGGAGGAGTGGGTGGGGAAGTATCCATGGATTGCCACAGCCTTAAGCGATGAAAGTAAAGACAATACGACCTTTTTGTCCTCTTTTTGTTTTAAGCCTTGATGAAGAGCGCAAGTTGCTGCAGCCGCGAGGAGGACAGTGATGCACGCGTAAAGAAGTGATTGATTGTTCGCGGCACTGTGTACAAAAAATACTTCACTACACAATTATTTCGTTATTTTTGTTTAAGCTTATTAGCGTGAGGCTATACAGAAAGGTCTGATTTACACCCTGTTACTTACAACAGTCATTGTTTTGTTTTTTTAGTTCATGATTTTTGACATTTGAGTTCATGATTTTAATGTTGTTTTTTTGTGGCAGACTACAGACTAATGACAGACTGTTGATCTGTGAATAAAAAGGCTTAATAAGGTCTTCCCTCATGATTCAGTTTGGAGACTCCATTTGATTTTTGTCCCTTGTTGATAAAGCTTCTTGGATATTCTGATGGCATATAGTCCATTTTTTCCTGACTTGAAGCACCTCATCCAATGTTTTGGTTCTACTTTTCCTGGTAGTCATCAGCTATTTTGGTTATTAACCGTCATAGGTGGCTGAAATAAACCTAGCCTGGATAACCCTTTGCTGACAATGCTTTTCCAGATGTTGTGCTATATGTAATAACATTCATCCTTTATTCTATTCATAGCTATGTCCTGCACCACACCTTTATTTTTGTGGCATTTGGCCAGAACAGCTGTGGTTTTTCCCACCCAAAGCCTGCAGCTCCTGGCCAACCATCTCTTGGTGTTGCAGCCAAGAAAGATTTAGATATTTATTAATTTCATTATTATTTTATATATATATATATATTATAATTGTATTCCTTCCAGGGGGAATACATCCTCCAAAAGATCCCATCAAATTGAGTAAAAACACTTCCCTCACCAATTTCGTGTAATTGTGCTAATATAAGGTTCTTTCCAACAGTGATCTCATATTAAACGGTCCAAGTTCACTGGTTTGTTTTTTGAAGGAAGTACTAACAAGCAGGCCTTATAGTTTTGTGCTCTTAGTTTATGATTTATTCTTTCTGGTGAATGTGCTTATCATTCTCCTTCATGCATTTTCATTCTGTTGACCTTAACGTTGTGAACACATACATCAACCCTGCTGCTTTTTCCCCTCTTTTGCAGATAGCTATTGTGGCTACGAGAACCAGCTTTTTAATGGTATGTGGAGACTTTCTCTTCTTTTAGTTTTATTTGGATCCTCCTGAGTCATAAGACCAAATATGTGCTTAATCCATGCAGTGGATCTAGTTGTCCTTTTATAATCTCCTGCAATTAAAGTCAGAGACCTGACTTTATGAAAATATGACGGTACTATGTTTTTGTACTGTGCAGGAGGTAAATGATGAGTCTCAAAAGGAACCGTGTTTGATTAGCCAATACAATGAACGATGATTTAATAGGATTATGATTACATTTAAATATGATGTTATGAATTGCAAAGTCGTGACTTATTCGTGTTTTGTTCAATTTCTCTTTGTAGAGGAGGACTTAACTGGAGAAGAAGAGGAAATTCCTCCCTTGAGAGGTTAGAAAAATCATCTTTCTTAAAGCGTATTGCTCTCCTTATTAATGAGGCATCACAAAGTACAAAAGATGGAGTTCGTAAAAGAGAGTTAAACAGTAGTGATTTTTTTTTTATTGTGCCTGAATGCCTGTGATCTCCACAAATATGAACTATTTAGCAACGGTCTGACTTATAGTTTTGTATGTACATGTGTCGAAATGTATCCCCCACTGTTTTGTTCATGATTGATTATTACACATCTGTTTTAAATGTTCAGTTCTTGACAGCGTTTAGACTTTGAAAAGCTTCATTTACAGAATTTGCAAGCTCGGTTGAACTATTAGTCTCTTTACTGTTGTTTTTGTTTTCAGGCACAGCTGTGTATTTAGATGTTAATAGTCTGCATGGGATCAGGTTTAAATTTTTTATATAACAGTTAGGATATAATGGTTCATTTATGATAAAGTTCAGACCTGGCAGGAATACCAGGTTTCTTTATGAGAATTGAGTGTCTTTTTGTGTCCACAGGAAGGGCAAGAGGAGGATGTATGAAATGTCAGCAGACGCATTCTCTTCAACTAGCTGTCAAAATGCTCTATGGCTTTTTAGCTTTGCTCATCATTGCAGTGGCTGTCTTGGCATCCCTTGGTAAGATTTCATGACATTGCAACCACACTATCACTAATAATAAACTGTGTTTTCAACAAAAGTTGAAAGGTAGATATAAATACTTGTTCTTGAACCAGCAATGTATAAAGTTAATTTGAGGATTTCCACACGAGAAGACACACTGCTGGAATGACCGATATGGGCTAAAGAAAAGGAATGTAGGACAAGGTTACAGCATGCAGGGTGGGTTTTGATTCAGCATAATGCTCATAAAGTCAACAATCTCCGGATTTGATAGAAGCAGGCCAAATCCTTTCCCTGTGTGGAGCCACAAACTAAATCTCACATCATGTGTGATGTTATATGCCAAATCTGAATCTTTTGCCCCACTTATGAGCATGAAAGCATAACATATAACTGCAAATAATATACCTTCAAGCAGGGCCGTAACCACCATAGACATGAGGGGGACAAGTCCCCCCCAAATAATTAGAAATGGTCAAATTGTCCGCCCAATATTTGATACTGTTGATGCTGCTCTGCTTTACTCCATTACACACCGCTCTTATTGTTGCTAGGATGACAAAAGTCAAATGTTACATTTTTAAGTTGGTCTGTCTCAGAACGAGTGAGATGGCCAATCAAATCAAAGAAGGCGGGCCTTACTGTTAGTGCGAATTCCAGCGTGACACTTTAGTTAAAGCAGTGAAAGAGTGTGTCGTAAAATGTAAGTAGCTAAACATTTTATATTTGACAACTGTTTTACAGTAAAAACGTTCAGCGACCAACAGTAATATCAAGTGATTTTTTTATGAAATTTCGACATTTTGAATTGAAAATATGACATTATTTATGTAAATCATAGCTGAATTGGACGTGGCAAGAAACGTTTTGCATTTTTACATATTAGGCAGACGAAAATAAGAGTGAATGTGCATGTGAATGCATTTTATATATATATATATATATATATATATATATATATATATATATATATATATATATATATATATATATATATATATATATATATATATATATATATATATATATGTATTATTTGCAAATAGTTTACTTCATAACTACAATAGAACTGGAACTTTTACCATTCTTATTTCTTTTTCTTTATTATCAATCCCTTTTAATCCTTTAATAATTTAATTCCTTTAAATAAACCAGTAAGACCAATACCCCCCTCTACATGCAAAAACCCCCAACAAAAAAACGAAGAAACTAAGACATGTCTAAGACATGGTTACGGCCTTGCCTTTAAGACATTTACACAAGTCTCTCCTTATAATTATATCACACAACAACAAATCCATGTTTCAAATGCAGTGGGGCTCCAACAAGAACTTTGTGAGCATTGTCGCACTGACAGGATGTAATACTACCACATCAGGTCACAACATAGCTAAACCGTGGCAAAATAAATCAAGGAGAATGTTGTTTGGTTTGATGAAAAATGTATGATGACAAGATGATGGTTCATTTAAAGGAAAAACAGGCCTAGCTACAAGATATTTCAGAATGATGCCACACACACATCTGTTTCATATTGCTTTAACTTTAGCAGATATGTGTGTAATATGCATGTTATTACGTTAAGGAATTTTATGTAGGAAGTGAATCTGAAGTTTGCACAATACAAGTCAAATCAAGTCACACAAGCATTCTGTTTAGTGGCAAAAAGTAAGCAATTTCCTTTTAGCAACTTTTTAAAATACAGCAGGTGACATGCAGACATACAGCTGGAAAATAAATTACAACCACAAGCAAGGGTCCATTACACTTTACCAGTCCCCATAGTCTAAGATTGATTCTTGGTGTGTGACGAAAGCTTCAGAAAAGAATTCCAAACCTATGAATTCTCTAAGGGAACAGAGGTTACTTAAACTGATCCAACATTCTAATATTATGCAATTTCACATTTTTTATTAGAATTTTTTTTGTTGCTTGCTTGTATGTTTGTTTGTTACACATCACCTAATTCTCTTAAATCACAGTTTTAATATCAATACATTTGTCATGTCAGTCTTCAGGAGAGTTGACAACTTATCTGAAGAGGAATCATTTTATCACAAACACATTTCCAAAGTCCAGGAGAGTATAAAAGGTAAGAATTCTTGTTTTACGGTGCAAGCATTTTTGGGAACTGTTAAGCATTACAGTTCTATTTTAATGTTAATGATATACTAGTGTAGTATATTACTTTTAAATTGAAGGTTTTAATCATTTTGCTCTGTGCTTTTATCATTTTTATTAGTTTTTTATATTTCTATAAAGCTTTAATTCATTTTTTATTAATTTGAGTACTTCAGTTTTAACTTGCCAAGGCAACATTTCGTTTAAGTTTGTAATCTAATATTTTGTTAATTTTTTGTACCAAATACCGAAAGCGATTTTAATAGTTTTAGTTATCAACAATAAAACTGATCAAAAACAGGTTGAAACTGCAAAAAGAAAACCATATTTTCAAACAGTTGCTTATGTTTAAAATAGGCCTAATAAATGTATCTAATTTGTTTATCTAATCTCTTGGTTCACTTCCTGTGGTCAGTGAGCCCCTCAGAAAGTAAAACCTCATGAGAAATCATTTATAACCGAGATAATGACCTAAGAAACAGCTGTGCACACAGAGTGCTCAGACTCTTAAAACACAAATGCATTTTTATGCAGTGTATTTTGTTACAAGAGATTCATGGTTTAATGGTTCTATTGTAGACATCAGCACTGCAAACAACTATTCCAACTGCTTAGATGTTGCACAATTCCAAGAGGAGATTGCCAGACTGAAGAAGGAGTTTGAAGAGACCCAGAAGATGGTACTCATTCAAAAGCAGCAGCTGGACCAGGCGACCCAATCTCAGCAAAGTCTTACGCAATCCAGCAACCGAATGACGAGAGATCTCCAGGCCTATGGAATCGTCATTAAGCGTATGAACCAGTCTCTGGGCCAATACCTTGATCAGGTAACTGGCTGGCAGGTTGTCATTAATGAAACTGATCAAGGGATGAAAAACCTTGTTGAGGATCAGTATGATTTGAAGGCCACAATGCAACAAGTCAACACTACTGTCGGTCTTAGTGCGTTGTGGATAGGTGCTCTTCAGAGGAAGGCCGAAGAGGAGACCTTGGTGCTCCAAAAAATTACAGCGGACTGGCAGAATTACAGCAGAATTTTAAGTGCCCTGAAATCCAATGCCAGCGTAACCATGCAGACCGTGAGGGCTGTTCAAAGTGGTGTCTCTGCCACTCATCAGCGTATCAGCATGAGTTCAGAGATGGTGCATGACCTCACTCTGCAAGTCATGAACCTTCAGATGCAACTGGACAATGTCTCGTCTTACATTGATGAACACGAGGAGAACATGCATGACCACCAGTACCACACGAAGTACTACGAAAACCGGACCGGGGAACGATTTGTGACATTGGATGCAAGAATAGAGTCCATTGAAATGGAGATTGACACAATTTCTTCCAGCATCAATGCAACCGTCAGCCATGTTCAGAGCATGTACAAATATATCAACATAGAGAGTTCCTCTTGCCAATCCAGAATGGGCAGTCACACAGAGGATTTGCAGAACTTGAACAACACAGTCTTGCTTCTTCTTCACCTAGCCGACACTCTGAGATTCCAGTACATGATGCTGAATGTACGCCTCGAAGCTGATGTGAGGAACCTATCGTTGGTGATGGAGGAGATGAAGCTAGTAGACACCAGTCATGCAAAGCTGATCCAGAACTTCACTATCCTGAAAGGTCGTTGTCTACCTGTAGTTGCCTGAATAGCCACTTACCTGCAGAGTTTAATACACCAACCCTGATCAAAACCTGCTTGATTAGCTTGTTCAGGTGCGTTTGATTAGGGTTGGGGGTTAAACTCTGCTGGACAGTGTTCCTCTAGGGCCAGATTTGAAGAGCCCTGCTGTAGTGTCTATAAAATAGCTTCACTTGCATGTTCTTGAAGAGTCTAATGTTTTTTTCTGGATTCTTTATAGGAATGCCTGGTCCACCAGGTCCAAAGGGAAGCAGAGGAGAACAGGGAGCCAAAGGACCTTTAGGTGTATCTGGACTGAAAGGAGACAGGGGACTTGCAGGAAATCGTGGACTTCAAGGATTAAAGGGCGCTCTGGGAATTAAGGGGGATACAGGTGTGCAAGGAGCTTCTGGGATGAAAGGTGGGCCAGGACTTAAAGGAGAAAAAGGGTCTTTAGGGCAACCAGGGCCTCGTGGTGAAAAAGGGCAGAAGGGTGATATGGGGGCTCCTGGGAAGGATGGAATTCCTGGCACCAAAGGACCGGCAGGAATCCGGGGACAAGCTGGACTCCCAGGGGTACATGGACCTTCGGGACCGGGAGGAAAACAGGGCCCTGTTGGACCACCGGGGCCACCTGGAACACCTGGACCACCAGGGGAGCCTGCACAGAAGTCATGAACAGATACAACTTAAAAGTAACCCAAATGGTGATACACTGACTGCCTTTCTGGACAGAGTTATGATGTTTCCTGCAGTAGATGGTGGTAGACGTCGACTTGGAGATCTCTCTCTAAACAAGACGATGGTGGGGACTCTTTGGAATCTTGGAGGCCCACATGCACATTCCCCGAACATGGAGCTTGCTCTGAACAACAATACACTATGTATAGGCTTTCAACACACTTAGAAAAGAGCTCAAGCACAATTCTATATGAGCCACTTCACAATAATCTTGTTTTACCAATGGTTACACAGCCAGGCTGCTATGAAACCATTAATTGTACTAAGCACCATCCATTAGAATCAATTATCAGCCAGCATCAGTATTTGAAGACACATAAACGTTCGACAAATCAGACTTTTGGTTTTTATTGAGTGTATTCAGCAGTACAACAACATTTTCCATTTTGTATTTGCATCATAATCCCAGAAAATTCAGAGCAGGTACTCTGAAACATGATTTTTATGAGTTCAAGTAAACCAAATATTTTCACTCTTCAAAGGTAGGTATAAATTGAAAGGGATAGTTCACCCAAAAAATTATTGTAATTAATTGTAATTCTTTCAATAAATGTTGTTCCAAACTTGCATTCATCTTTGGAACACAAATTAATATTTTTTTAATGAAATCTGAGAGCTTTCTGTCCCTCCATTGACAGCTACACAACTACCACTTTGACGCTTCAAAAAGTTAATTAAAGGGGCACTTCAGCGCTGGGAAGATGAATGTGTATTTAAACTGTGTCATTTATGTAGTATAAATGTGAAATTATTTTTGAATTTGGTGCTTTCTAGACTGAGAAAAGACTGTATTTTTGTCTCATGTGGATGAAAGACAACAACTCCCAGAATGCACTTGCTTCGCTACCCTACGGAGCCACTCCCAAAGCTACGGCTCTTGGTTATCACTTGCCCACCGCGGCACCGCCCCCAACGTCGTTTTGATATTCATAGTCAAGTCAAGTCAACTTTATTTATATAGCGCTTTTAACAATTCAGATTGTTTCAAAGCAGCTTTACAGTGTTAAACAGCAAAATAATGCAACAGAATTTTATTCAGCTGTATAGCCATTCCGGAGAAAACGGTGATGTCATCAGTTCATTTCAATTATCATACAGTGACAGTGTGGGCTTTAGATCAGTAATTAGATCAGTAATTTAGTTTATATGGTTAATTTAGTTTAATAATTAGATTTATTTGGATATTTAGTTGAAAAAAATTAAGAACAATTTTGTGAAATTTAGTGTCCCCAACTGAGCAAGTCAAGCCAGAGGCAACAGTGGCAAGGAAACCAAAACCCCATCAGATGACCTAATGGAGAAAAATAAACCTTTGGAGAAACCAGGCTCAGTCGGGATGCCAGTTCTCCTCTGGCCAATTAACAAACAGTGTATGATTATTATTCTGGCAACTTTACAGGTCAGAGGTCATAATAGATCGGAATATTCAAAAGATCAGAGGCAACACGCCGGAGACTGGTTTATTGAGGATGATGTGTTGATTAAATAATTATTAAGGTGCAATATTCGAAGGAGCGGAGGCAACAAGCCGAAGGCGGGTTTATTGAGGATGACATATCGTTTTAACAATTATTAAATTGTAATATTCGAACAATCGGAGTCATCACGCCGGAGACGGGTTTATTGAGGATGCCGTGCCGACGAGGCAATTTCAGGGGGAGTCTAATTGACACGGTCTCTGCAGAGACTTCAGGGTCATGCGTTTGTCATAGTAGTAAAATAATTTTGTTCAGTTAGAGAATAGACACTACAATTAAAAACTGAATGTGTCTTTTCAATAAAGTGTGAGTGAGCCGAACGAAAGTCGCAGCAGGAATCAGATTACATTCATCACGAGAGAAGAGCTGAGCAGAGCTGAGGTAAGCGTGGCTGTCATTCTCGGAGCGTGTCCAGTCTGGCGCGTTATCAGATCGCATGTGGAAGCTAAACTTTCATAGGAATTCAATGAAAAGTTGAAACACTCACTTTGCTCCGCACCACTCCGTTATGAATGCCCTAGACGTTCGCATTTACATTCTGTGAGTGAGATCCCTCCCCTGTGGGCGGGTTGAAAACATGCGGAACTAGCTCCTGTAGTCTCTAGGCTCTGGCCAAAAATCCTTGAAAAAAATGTTTTTTTCCAGAAATAAAATAATTAATCTCGTCTCAGGGGGATATGAGAGGGAAAAGTACCGGGTTTCTACTGATACAAAGCTTAATGCTAAATCACTTTAGTTACCCTTTAAATCAAGCATTCTGCGTTAGTTCAGGCAGGCCATGTGGTCAAGCTCCGCTGTCAGCTGATTGGAAAAATTCCAACCCCGCCCATATAAGCTGATCCGATTCCTATGCACTCAATTGGCAATTCTCAAACAGGGTGCCTTACTTAAGCGTAGCTTCAGTTCAATCTGCCTGCTTGGCTGCTTTTGCTGCACGCTGCTTTGCAACCCAGCTCCTCCTTAAACTGTGTTTAACTTAATCAATGTCATTCTGTTGTCATTGATGCATACTCTGTTCTAAATGGGAGGTTGTCCCCAGAATCTGCTGCTGTTCCCTGTCTTGGCTTTTCATGGAGCTCATGAAAAGGATGGGGAATTTAGAACACAGCCATATTTCCAAATGTACATTTTTGCAAAATATACCAATTAACTAAAAGTTTGTCTATGGTGTTTTTGACTTAAGTGGACCGGACTGACTGGCTTTTAATCACATTTAAACATTGACCAGCGAACATAAAAAGAAGCTCAACTGAACCTGCTTGATGCGCGAAAACAAACCTCTTGCAGAAACTCATACGTGCTGTGTAACACGAGAATGAACCTCATTGGTTCTCGCACGTCAAGCGAACATGCTTGAGCTTCCGTTTACCACAACTGATGTGTGAGTTGATGAATGTTTATAATAAAAGCTTAAATTTAATCTGTTCATCATATAAAGCGATCGTGTCTCCTCAGAAAATGCCCAAAAATTCAACCACAATTCATATGGATTAGTTTTACGATCTCTTTATGGATTTTTTGAAGCGTCAAAGTGGTAGTTGTGTATGCTGTACAAAAAGCTCTCCGATTTCATCAAAAAACGTTATTTGTGTTCCAAAGTTGAACGAAAGTCTTACGGGTTTGGAACGACATGAGGGTGAGTAAATAATGACAGAACTTTCATTTTTGGGTGAAATAACCCTTTAAAGAAACACTGCGCGTACAATTGAACACATAATTTTACATTTGCTGGATTTGCCATGAACCTGCGAAAACCAAGGCAAATGAGCATTGTGAACTGTACAGACCATTTTTATTCATTGGCTACGAACTGTGCAACTTTTAAGTTTTAGTGTTCATATTGGTTTGATTTTCCAATTTGTAAATATGGATCATTTTAACAGGTGTAATTTTATACATTGGTTAATGTGTTTGAGTAGATGTGTTAGCATACAGTTCATTCTCTTTGCTCAACAATAAAGGGTTATAAGAATATAAGAAAAAAGAGCATATTTAGCATTTTTAAGTTCAATAAGCAATTACCATTCTATTTCAAAAACAATATACCAAACTGCAGTATTTATGGGCTGTTTTATTTAGGTGTTAAAACAACTTGTGCCAGCTGCATGGGCAAATAAGCGTTTCTTTCATCAAAGTGTTGCATGTGATGATGAGAAGCCTCTGTGATATCTGACTACTAGCAAGCTTAAACGGTTTCCACATGTGACAATAAATCACCATCATAGCTATAGTGAAAAGGTCGGCTCCATTTGATGGATCATTATATGGCTCATTTCGGCAAAGAGAGCATATCAAAAACAAGTGTAAAGCTAAAATAAGATCTACATTATCAAAAGTGCCTATGTTAGAAAGCAAAGTTTGATTAGCATGTCACTAAATGACCTTTATGTTTCGTCTCTTGACGTATAATAATGCAATGAGTTTCTTTTAATATAGTTTAGTTTTACCTTCTCTTGTATCACGGCTAAGTTTTAATAAGAAAACAAACCATTAGCATAAGATGATTGACATTTGAACGTGGTGTGAGATCCCTAATTCCAGTAATTCCCAGTTCCTTTTGTTTCTTTAAGAAATCTGTTTATACCTCAATCCCATTATTTCTTTCTCAGGTTCATTACTCTGCAAATTGATCTTCAGCCTTCATCTGCAGCTTGCTGTTTATGATATAAGTCACAATTTTGATCCAGAAAATTTGGGTGCCAAATAGCTTTTCAAAGGAAATTGATTCCTTGTGGGAATGACAACATAATAGTTACTGTGTGGGAACCAGCTGAATTATTAAACCTTGATGGCAACAGCCAAACTTCAGATATTCTAATGAGTTCCAGTGGAACTAGATTTTGGTTGCCTGTGTGTTATGTGACTTTGGCATGTAGTGAGTAGAGGGAGCCAAATAAATATTCAAGCAAGATGTCTACCCACAACACTAACCCTGTAATGATTGTAGGCAAGTGGATGTGATGTCATGCTCTGGGGCATTTGAATTGAATATATTATGAATTATAAATCACAAATAATGATACAACAACTAGATTTGTTTTTCTTTTGTGAGCAAAACTTGCTGTCATGATGCTACAGTGTTTTGTGAAATAGTTGCTAAGCTGTTCTGAGCGTTTTTATTTCCACACAGTTGCAAAGTATTCCTATGCAGTTGCTTGGGTGTTTTCAAGTGGTTGCTTGACCATTGCCATGTGATTACAAAGCTTTTTTGAGTGGTTGTAAGTATGTTGCTGTGCAGCTGATATGGTTATCTGAGTGGTTGCTTGGGCATTGCTATGCTGTTGTTAAGGTGTTCGGGTTGGTTGTTTAGTCGTTGCTATGCAGTTACTAAGCTGTTCTGTTCACTTATAAATCAAACATGTAAAAATATACTTTGAGTTTGAACTCCATTTTCCCACAACACTGCAGGCCATGCAGTTTTATGCAGTTCCTTGTGTTCAGCCAGAGATCAATCTGTGATCTTCAGATCATAAAATTATTATTATTATTATTATTTTTGATAATTACATTTGCTGCTCAGAGTTCACAGAACTTGAAATTGTATGTATGCAGCGCGATATAAAACTGCATATCTGCCTTTCGGTTCTCCCATATTTGCATACTGTACTCATTGGAAAAACGTGGCCTTCCTGTGGCAATATTTTTGCAAAACGTAAAAAAAAACATATTATCAATATATACAAATCACTGCAGCAAGCACTTAATCCTTCTCATACAAAATTATGATTACAGGGGCAGATTATGCATTCATAAAGACTTATTTTAACACGGCATGTGCAGCAGACTTTTTTGCCTCTTTACATGATATTATATTATGACCTCAAAACACTTTTTTACCATGGTGCATGATTTGTAAATGAATACATTTTGGACTTTGCATCACATAACTAGCTCCATATGTTTGGATTTCTGACATAAAAAACTTTATGCTCGGTAGCTCAGTGGGCGTGGCAAAGGAGGTGTGGTGAAAGACTGACAGCTTTCGCGACCAATGATAAAGACCTTTTGGCACGCCCTACCTTTCATCACGCCCCTTCCCCCAACCCGCAGATACCCACAATTGGAGGGCTACAAGTCATGACAAGAGAGCTCAAAGACTTGTAGAAACAAGCTAAAATGGCATGATTTCTTCAGCAATTGCGTTTTTATCTCACACTTAATTTTGTAAAAAAAAATCGGGTGGTTTAGGGTTTAGTAGTAGGTGGTACGTTATTTTAAAACACGATGGAGCATTAAAGGAACACGCCATTATTTTTGAAAATAGGTTCGTTTTACTCTTGGTTAGGTTACTCCCTTAGAGTTAAACACTTGAGTTTTACCGTTTTTGAATCCAGTCAGCTGATCTCCGGGTCTGGCAGTAGCACTTTTAGCATAGCTTAGCATAGATCATTGAATCTGATTAGACCGTTAGCATCTCGCTCAAAAAAATTACCAAAGAGTATCGATATTTTTCCTATTTAAAACTTGACTCTTCTGTAGTTACATCGTGAACTAAGACAGACGGAAAATTAAAAGTTGCGATTTTCTAGGCCGATATGTCTAGGAACTATACTCTCATTCCTGCGTAATGATCAAGGAACTTTGCTGCCGTACCATGGGTGCAGCGGCGCAATGATATTACGCAGCGCCTGAAAATAGTCCCTAGCTATCACATTGGTTATGTTGACGGAAGTTAGCCTATATTCAGACGCTGCGTAGTATCATTGCGCCGCTGCACCCATGGTACAGCAGCAAAGTTCCTTGATTATTACGCAGGAATGAGAGTATAGTTCCTAGCCATATCGGCCTAGAAAACTTTTCATTTTCCGTCGACCTTAGCACACGATGCAACTACAGAAGAGTCAAGTTTTAAATAGGAAAAATATTGAAACTCTTTGGTTATTTTTTTGAGCGAGATGCTAACGGTCCATTCAGATTCAGTGATCTATGCTAAGCTATGCTAAAAGTGCTTCCGCCAAACCCGGAGATCGGCTGAATGGATTTGCAAACGGTAAAACTCAGGGGAGTAGGAAAATTAGCCTATTTTAAAAAATAGTGGTGTGTTCCTTTAACCATTTAGTGCCACACACCGGATATTTCAATTCAGAACTGAAGTGATACGTACAACAACCAACGTAATAAAACATTGCCAGATTCACATCGGTTCATCTGTTAAAGATTAAACTGAACACTTTAGTGCCACTCGCTAAACATGCACAGCACAACGTAATATCATTTTACCACCAATGTTGCCACAGGTACATTTTTCAAATTTGCCTGGGTTGCGAATGGAAGTTAATGAAACACAAAGAGTAGTATGACCACCCAGTACACTAGGAAACAGCGTGCAGAATGTGTTGCCCATTCATGTGCTTAAGCTCTCTTGTGTGCTGTGACACAGAGTCTCTGCAGCTGGCCTGGAAGTTTAGGCCCCATCCTCTATAATAGTGTGCGACATTTCAAGGAAGTTTCCTCTTGCCAAAGAAAACATGATGACCTCAAGAACAGGTCAGAGATTCTCATTAAACCAAGCGTTACATAATTATTAAATGGCTAACAGCTCAATATTCTAACTTTCCAAGACGTGTCCTTACTCCCTCCATCAAAGCTGCCAAATGTAATAAGCCAGGCGAAGTAATAATGTTCAAAGTTTATATTAATCATCAAACACTCTCAAATGCTATTCAACACTTCTCTGTTGTCAGAAACAGACCTCTCAAACCTTAAACCAAATTAATTTTATCCCAGTGTATCTTTAATAACTCCCATTAATGTGTTTGCAGATGTCCCAGTGTCAAACCCTGACCTCCTGTGTGAGAGCTGCTATACAGCAAAGAAAACTGGATCGACACAATGACAGAATTCACTCAGGATGTCATGGGCCGTGAGAAAAATCTGTCATTCCCCTCTTCTGTCAAAAAAAGCGCTGCTCCCCTGTGATATATGAAAACAATGTACAGTCGATACATATTTCTTATGCTTTAAGTTTGAAATTGAAAAAATTGAAAAGCTAGAGGGTGTCATGTTTTCCCTCTCCTGAATAACATATGACTTGCCAGAGTAAACTGCGCCAGATGTTAAGCCACGGGCTGAGGCCAGTTTCATTTTCTTCCATGGAATTCATTTCACGCAAGTATTTTCTCACTTAGATGTTTCATAAATTGTCTGCCGCAGCAAAGGTAACGCCGAAGGGAGAAGTAAACTAAACTAGTGAAGATTTTGTGCTTATAGCTATAAAAAAAAAAACACATGTTTGTGGGGTTAAATAACTGACCCTATGAAAATTCCCTTGAAAGTTATGACTTGTGACATTATTATTACATGGAAATTGATTTGGGGACTGAACTTGTCTTTGATATTTTTAATAGTACGCCGTTAGGACATGGTTAGGTTACAATTTAAACAAGCAACTTCATTACGCAACAAAATTCTAAAAGCTCTACAAACAGATTATGTCAAAAACGTCTAGACAACCGAGTGTGTTGAAGTCGGAGCTAATTTTAAACCATTACTTCAGGGCGCAAGTTAAATGCTGTTGTTGTGATGGCAAATCTGAATCGTTTTTAGGGAATTATTGTGCAAAATAAGCCAGCTCCTAAACTTTTGCTTTTGTTTTAATCAATATATACTAACAAGTTAGAGCCAGTAAGATTTTTTTGAAAGAAATGTATGGTTTTATTTAGCAAGGACACATTAAATTGATCAAAAGGTGGCAGTAAAGATATTTATAATGTTACAAAAAGATGTTTCAAATAAATGCTGCAAAGATTCCTGAAAAAAAGTACCATGGTTTCCACTAAAATATTAAGCAGCACAACTGTTTTCAACATTGATAATAAGAAATGTTTCTTGAGCAGCAAATCAGCATATTAGAATGATTTCGGAAGAATCATGTGACACTGAAGACTGGAATAATGATACTGAAAATTCAGCTTTGCACTAAAAAAAAAAAAACATTTAAAAATAATATTAAAAACAGTATTTTTTTTTTTTTTTGGGACGCCTGCCTTTAGGATTGTGTATCACCAACAATGTCACGATACGATACGCATCACGATACTGAAGTCACGATACGATACACATCACGATATTGATCAATTTGGAATTTAATTTCTTTTGAGCAGAGTTTAGTAACAGTAATATATGTTTATTGAATAACCAGTGTTAGAACAGTTGTGATAACTGAAAAACTATTTTGTTTTTGTCATTAAAAAAAACAATGAGTTAAATGAAATAAATAAATTGTCACAAAAAAACTTTGGAAAGGCTTGGTTCAATATTGATTATTTTGGATATTAGGTACAATACATGGCACATTTTGGAATGTAAAACAAATCTTGCGATAAATCTAAAATCTAAAACAAATTTGGGAAAACATCTCTTAACTAATGCTGGAAACTATGGGAGTCAGTTGTAGGCTACTATAATATTAAAGGTAAAAATTAACTGATTCGTACAATTGTAAATTACACTAAATTACGATGTTTTTTTTTTATAATAATAAAGTTATAATATTAACTTTACAAATTACATAACCATAGGCCTATAGCCTGGTCATTTTTAAAAAAATATATAACATTTAAATGGTGGCTGTCATAAAAACTTGCCAGATTAATTCAACCATGCATTAAATATTGAAGAACATAAAAAATTATAATGAATATGGAATATGGTGCATATATTTAGCAAAATGCTCCTCTCTAGAGTAATTTTTTCTAGCTGACTAACGAATATGGACACTGAAGATGTTTCGGTAAGTTGTACTCTATCTTTTAAAGGTCCCGTTCTTCGTGATCCCATTGTTCAAACTTTAGTTAGTGTGTAATGTTGCTGTTAGAGCATAAATAATACCTGTAAAATTATAAAGCTCAAAGTTCAATGCCAAGCGAGATATTTTATTTAACAGAAGTTCCCTTTCAAAGCCTACAGCGAACGGCTGGCTTGGACTACATCCTGGTACTTCCTACATAAATGACGTCGATAGAACAGTAGAACAGACTAACCTCCGCCCACAAGAATACGCGAAAAAAGGGGGCGTGTTCTGGTCGCGTGGAGAAAAGGAAGTGTTGCGTTTGAGTGTGTTTGTCGCCATGACGTTGAGACGCTGTTATTTTCATCCCGGAGTCAAATCACCTTTGTTTAGCTTTCCCAGGGACGCTGTAGAGATCATTAAGCGCATTTATCTCCCGTTAAGAGGCGTGACCTTTCCACGTGCGCTAAGCTGCTGTCGAATCACAACACAGGAACCGTGCCACGTTTGCTAAGATGCGGTCAAATCACAACACGGGAACCGCTGGCACAATCAGAACTCGTTACGTATTTCTGAAGGAGGGACTTCATAGAATAAAGGAAGTCATCAGCCGTTTTTAGGAGAGTGAAAACAGCGGTATACAGATAAGTACATTGTGTTAAAAATACTGTTTTTTTTTTACACGCGAAACATGAACACATGTTATATTGCACACTGTAAACACAATCAAAGCTTCAAAAGAACACGAAGAACGGGACCTTTAACCCACGTTCAGATGTTCATTCATGTTTATTTCGCACTGTAACTGGTATTAAGTTAAGTATAATAGGCGGAAGAGAAGATCCGTTCACGCACGCGGCCGCTTCTCTAGAGCTGATCTGCGCCAAAGCATCTCACGCCATAGCGCCAAAACGGTATTTATGTTTTTGAATTTCGTAATAAAATGGACGTAATTTGAAATCGGAGACTTTGTTTTATATCAATGGCCAGAAAGCACAAAGAGTATTGCTATTTAATGGATGTGAGGCGCGGCAATGTTGCGTTCATTCATCCTCTTCTCCATTTTGAATGTCTTGCACTGCGGGTTGCGGTCAGGACTCTGTGCAGGCCAGTCAAGTTCCTCCACACCAAACTCGCTCATCAATGTCTTTATGGACCTTGCTTTGTGCACATGTGCACAGTCATGTTGGAATAGGAAGGGGCCGTCCCCAAACTGTTCCCACAAAGTTGGGTGCATGAAATTGTCCAAAATGTCTTGGCAAACTTCCACTTTGTTATAATACCACTAACTGTTGACCGTGGAATATTTAGTAGTGAGGAAATTTCACAAATGGACTAATTGCACAGGTGGCAACCTATCACAGTTAGCCTGGATGCCAGACGAACTTAGCCCCGCCCACAATTTTTTTTGCACGGGCAGTTCGGTCTGGACTTGATCCATAGAGAAGTAATTATGCCCGAACAGAAACTGTTCGGACCAATGAAATTGTCAGGGCGGGCTTTAGACGATGATGGACGGATGATAAACAGTAACGTAATCATCCACGTCATCAAAGGCGCTTGGGTTGAATTTGTTCTAATCCTAAACGGAGAACTTGTTCGTATATGCGTTCACCTTCACTATTTCTATCAGAAATGATGATCGTGTTGGTAAGTACTCTGTGTATCCTTAAATTCTTTTTTTACAACACCGGCAAAGATCGTTTACACTCTTCTTCTTCTTCTAACGTGACTTATTCTATCGTGCGTGCAGACAGGGTTGCCATGTTTTTACAGCAAAACTCGCCCAATTGCTTCTCAAAACTAGCTAAAAACAAGCCCAATAGCTTTCCGGGTGGGGGGGTTCTCCGGGAAAAATGGCATTTTGGGGATAAAATTTGTTAAATTTTGCATTCCTGGGTCTGTATTTCACATAATTGGGGTCGCTTCAACCCACGGACTTGGCAACACAGTGCAGTTGAGTTCTGTTGACATTTGACAACTAACGTTATGCGTCGCTCCGTTGCTCTGATTGGTTGTAGGTCTATCCAATTGAGGTCTTTCCTGGTTCGGTTTAAACATGCCCCATAATCACAGCCCAACGGAGCAGTATCAGACTCAAATTCTGACTAGAATTGAGTATGACAACGTCAGGCTATATCACAGTACCACGCTTGAATTCACTGAGCTCCTGAGAGCGACCCATTGTTTCACAAATGTTTGTAGAAGCGTCTGCATGGTGCTTGATTTTATACACCTGTGGCCATGGAAGTGATTGGAACACCTGAATTCAATGATTTTAGAGGGGTGTCCCAATACTTTTGGCAATATAGTGTATCTCAATATACCAATTTTTACTATTTTTGATCAAATGAATACAGCCTTAGTGTATATAAAAGATTTCTTTCAAAAACATTTAAAAATCTTACTGTCCCCAACCTGTTAAACGTGTATCAGTGTTTTGCAATAAATGGGAAAATGTTACTAATGTGGCATTCTAGAGTCATTGCCTGGAAAAAAGATCAAAATATCATCCAAAATCTCAAAACTTCTCTTTTTCCCCTCAATCTTCTACACACATCGCACTGATATTAATCAAAAGCAGCAGAGCTCGGACTTGCCATCAGCACAGATCTGCGGATATTTTATTGGATATATGTCCTTGGAAATGATAGACATTCTTGCTTGACATTTTCACTGTGCAAGTTAGCAGTTTGTAATCGTTCCAATGCTTTCCTCAGCTACAGATAGCATGACATTGCTCTTTTAGGAATGTGACGGCATGTATAAGACCATGAGTTGAGAGGAAGGCAAGTTAAGAAGCAAATGATGAGCTTCACAGTTGTAGGACGTGGCCTGTTAGACATGATTCTTGACTGAGAGCTGGTTTGGTACATTATGACTTTGTGATGGTCTAGAGTAATTTCTTTGCACAGCTGTTGAAAACTAGCATTCTCACAGTACTGTTTCATTTTCACTTTGCAAATGGTCTTTTTAATTGGGTCAAAAGGGGCAAACAGCACACCTCATGAAGCAACCTGTAAGGTCATGATATACGCTCTAACAACACGGCCAGACATTGTAGACATCCTGTAGAGCATAACTTAGGTTTTTAGCCAGTGCTCAGGGAACTGTAAATTACACTAAACCTTAACAGACTATAAACCCAGACAGCAAGCTAACAATTAATAGTCTCAATGAAAAGTCATTTAGGAAAAGTGACAACCTGAACAAAACCAGAACTTCTGAACAGACCTGTTTAACATCTAGCCTTCTCATAGAGGTCCAAAAAAAAACGTAGCACGAATGTGAGGGAGATAACGACAAAATACAGGTGAAAAGTTACTTGATTGGCATTTTATCTTGCCAGGAAGTCTGCAAATTAGTTTCAGCTTCAGTAATTAGAGAATTAACAACTCAATCATTTGGGCCACATCCACACAAAGCCAGAGCTTTCCCTATCCAATCTTTTTTCCCCCTCATCTAAAGAAATATCTGTGTACACACGAAACCACTGAAACCGACTCAAAACGATGTAGTATACATGCCAGACCAGTATGTGGCGCTGTAATTCTGCCACAGAAATACACTAAAAACGGAGAAAGAAGAGTTGTGGATAGAAGGGGTACAGCAACGGTCGGAAGTTAGGCAAAATCTCACAATAAAATAACAATAAATAAATTTGCTACCCTTTACAATAATGCAAATATAGTAATTAAATGATGCAATATTGATGTGCGCATGCCCAGTTCCCGTAGCTGTATCCCTTCTAGTCTTTACTGTGTGGGACGTAAAGTGATGACCTCACCGTTTCACAAAATATAGGCTGTACACACGAAAACACAAGGGTGTCGGTTTCAGATTTATCCACTCTGGGACCCTGTTTCAAAAAATACTTGGTAACACATTACAAGTAACTCAAATTATGTAATCAGATTACTTTTTTCAAGTAACTAGTAAAGTAATGCATTACTTTTAAATTTACAACAAAATATTTACTTTTACAAAAAAGTTACTTTTTCAAAGCTCTCTTGTCCCCGTGATGAGAAAAATGGGGACTAAGTGCAGAGGCGTTGTGTGCGCTGTGTGAACATGATGGTTATTGTAGCTTTAGAATAAATGTGAGAATGCATTGACTAATCTCACTTGCACAAAAAGATTCAGTATTCCTCAAAATGAATGAAATCAACAGTAAACCCCAGTGCTCAAAATAATTAATTGGTTTGAGTAGAGCCAACTCAAATTTAACAAGTAGTTCAAACAAATTAACTTTTATGAGTATTTAGAACTTTTGTTTTTCTTTTGAGTTAAAGGTCCCATGGCATGAAATTTTCATTTTATGAGGTATTTCAACATTAATATGAGTTCCCCTAGCCTGAATATTGTCCCCAAGTGGATAGAAATGTTGATCGGTGTAAAACCGAGTTCTGGCTGTCTCTCTCTGCCTTTGAGAAAATGACAGGCCAGACGAGCCAATCCTGAAGTCTCCTGTTTTGACGTCCAAGCAGGAACGGTTACCTCCCTTTCCTCCGCCCAGAGAATCTGGCACGCCCATGCAAACACTCGAGAGATCATTAACGTTACTTGTGAACGCTGGCAGTTTCTCAGTGTTTGGATGTACAAATGAAAACAGAAGTCTTTCTTCAGTTCCTTCTGATCTGTGATCAGTGATCTCTTATGTGTAGCTAATTATTTATTATTCGTGCACACGCAGCGGCTTCTCTCTCTCCCGACAGAACGGTGTTTTCGTGTTTTCTATCTTGTGAGTCAGTGTTTTTGTACGTCCTCGTCGCGTCTACCGGTTCTAAAATGTGCATACAGTCATGAGTTTCTGCTCAACATCGGCCTCACACACGCCGAAGCTCGGGCTGCACTGGCCGTTGGCCTTCAACATCCCCGACCCCCAGTACTGCATCTGGCCCACAGCGTAGGCACCAAACGCGGCGTGAGAGTAAGCAGACGGGGGGGGGGGGGGGGGGGGGGGGGTGTTGTAAGCATGAGCATATCTTGGCTAGGCTAGCCATCTTTCCCCACAATAAACTGGATTACATTCGATTACTGTTGTTGTGTCTTTGTTTGCGCTGTGTAACGTTACTCAATGCGCGTCACTGACGCTATTCATATGATTGGAACATATCTAGAAATAATGCTATACTCAACACTTACTAACTCGTTCATCTCGCTGTAATGGTACATTGCATGTGTTACACAGTTGGTAATAATGATGAAGACGGACTCGGTGTGACTGGGACTCGTGTTTATTCAGAACTCTCAGATACAAACACAATAAACTCGCGCTGACTGACAGCGCTCTCATAACTCAGAAGTTACTATAAATAACTTTGTTAGCAATCGCTCCGTCTCCATGATGTCCGGTTCGCGAACGAATCATTCTTTTGAATCGGTTCTTTTTAGTGAACCGAATCAGTTCACCAAATCGGACTGAATCGTTCTAAACGGTTCGTGTCTCGAGTCAGCGCTGATCCATCATTTACTAAAGTTACTAACTTTCTGACATGAGTGACAGCCCCTCCGACTAGAGATAAACTAATAACCTGAAGTATATGCTAGTAACTACAACAGTTCACCCTGAACTGAGACTGAGAACTGATGTGAAGTGAACTCAGGTCCATCCGTCTCTGGCAGGCTCGTGCCTCGTTAAACCACGCCCCCTCCGCTCATTTAAAATGCAAAGTAGTCAGCCAATCACAACAGTGGGCGTTTTTACTGAAGTCTCACAGCAGACACGCCTCTTGAAGCAGGGCATTCAGCCACAGGGCAAACAGCAGTATAGAAAAAATGCCTTTTATTTCTAAATTATGACATTTTATGATGTAAAAATCATACTAACAATATAAGTACACCTCAGGAAACATTATAAAATAATAGAAAAATGCCATGCCATGGGACCTTTAAAAAAACTGACATATTTTAAGTAATCTGAATTGTTTCATTGTTTTGAGTTTTATAAACTTCTTTCTTTTAATTTAGGCTAACTTACATTTAACCAAAACTGCGCTGGGATTTCCATTTTCCAGCATGCTTTGCCATGACACTCAAGAGACAGTAAATGCCAAAATGAAGTTATATATATATATAATATTTATACACTCTAAAAAAAAAAAGGTTCTATATGGCACCAAAAATGGTTCTTGGCTCGTAATCATAGGGGAACCTTTTTTAGTGTTATATAGCACCAATTTTGGTGCTTCAGTGGTTCTTCAGCGGTTCTTCAGAGGTTCTTCACCGGTTCTTTGACTAAGGTGCTATATAGACCACTTAGAGTGTATATATATATATATATATATATATATATATATATATATATATATATATATATATATAATATATATATATATTTTTTTTTTTTTTTTTTTTTGTGGGCAAAATTAACGTTAAGTGGGAGATTGTTTAATGTTTAGTTATGCTAGTTTCGAAGAGTTTCTGTTATGTTGGTTTTTTTGTAGGGTTACCATCATGGTGACGAGTGGAGCTTGAGCTCAGTTTGAGAACAGATATATGTTAAATGTATTATATTGCCGTCCTCATTCAGCAAGTGCTATGCTAATGCTACCAAAGCATTGTGTAACCAATTAGCAAGGTGGCATTTATTGAATTAGCTAGTTAAAGTTAAAGTTTCCACTACTAAAAGAGTACATGATATTTTTAAGTTAAATGTAGGAATTAGCTTACTCAAGTTCAGAGCAAATTAAAAGTATGATTACAAAATAAAAAAAACTGAAAGTTCTGCTTAAACTTTAAATTCCTTAACTCAATTTTTTTTAGTTTTGCCATTTGCTTATTCAGGTTTACAGTGAATGAAATGCAAAATTACAATGGCAAACCTCCAATAATTAAATATGTTAAATAAAACAAATAATTTTATGCATTTAATCTCACTTTATTGACCACCTGCTGCTGCTGACCTTCGATGATTCGAACTGACTTTAGATTTTTTCTTTTTATTGGTGAAGTAAGTGTTACATTTTCTTCTCCTGCATTCTTCTTCAATCTAGAATGGAAAGGTTTGTTTGAACTGCACCCTATACTATACATTTATGATTATTTCAATTTTGCTGTGAAATGGCCTTTACATTTGCCCAAAAATAAAAAATGTTGGAAAAAAACAAACAAACAAAATAACAAGCCCAGTCTGGGTGAGAAAAAGTAACGCAAAAGTAACATTACGCATTAAAGGTAACTAACACAATTTGTTTCTTTTTAAGGGAGTAATGCAATATTGTAATACATGTTTTTGTATCTCACTTGTGATCATATCTGATTCAAAACAAACTCGAACTGATTTGATTTTAATAAATATATGTTAATGTAAATTATCTTATAAAGTAGTTGCATGTGTGCATTAATCCTTAATTGAATGTTTTTAATGCCTTTCATTTACATCAAATGAAACGTGAACAGTCAACAGAAACACTCATTTCAGAAGTCCGCCACACGCCACAGATTAGCTTTGATACAAGACATGTAGTCTTTTTCTTAGTTTGTTTGTTTCTTTTAAATTAAATGAACCAAATAATTTATTTGAAGCTGCAAAAATAGTTTGAAATCAAACCAA
This sequence comes from Romanogobio albipinnatus, assembly GCA_023566225.1. NCBI lineage: Eukaryota > Metazoa > Chordata > Actinopteri > Cypriniformes > Gobionidae > Romanogobio > Romanogobio albipinnatus. The sequence goes on from CM042256.1 coordinate 40,239,886, forward strand.
ATAAAACATGATCATAGCATATTTATTTGGATTTCATTACACAGACACAGAGACTCCTTATTAAAGCCATATGGAGGAGGAAATGCTCCTCTCAAAACAAACGCCATCAGTTTGGAGCTTTTGGCAGAGGGAACGGTGTGATGCTTTATTGTAAAGAAAGAAAGAAAAAGAAACGACTCTGGTATGTCAGTAACAGTAAACAAGGGTGGGTTAGGTTTTCATCAAACATAAAAAAAATAATCTGGCAATGGCTGTTGAGTCAAACCGGAGTTCAATTAAAGTGCAGAAAAAAGGCTTTAGCCCAATAAGATTTCTGTTTGCAGAAGTATTTAGATATAAATACAAGATATCTGAGGCTATACACTAAGTAAGCGGCTTGAGCTTTGCTGTGAAATGTTTTCCTCCTTACTGGTGGTCTTAAAGAGTCTATAATTTTCTGACCTGGTTTGGGGTCACATGGCGCTCTTGTTTGTTCTCAAACTCATTTTTCTTGGCATGTGTGTATTTAAACTATGCTTGGCAAATAGCAAATACCAAAACGTGTCAAATTGGAAAATAAATGTACATTGGGAAGATTTGCATTCTTTTTAGATGAAAAACTTTCCGCAAAATATCAGATTTATTGGATTTTCGACTGACGGAATATTTGACATTTTTGAATAAAATCCCTGAGAGCCCACAGCCTCTGCTAAGACATTTTACACTTATCCAACATGTGTTGTTTTCGTCAATTGAGCCTTGGAAAGTCAGAGTTGTTTCGTTAGAAATCATTTGTGAAGTGTATGCATGAAGAAAGCCAAGGGATGTTCGTCTTCCAGCCATTCAGTCCAAAAGACTATTTGTCTAAATGCAAGAAAGCCTTTCCAGTATAATACAGTTTTTTTCCCCATTACGGACTGTATTATCAGCATAACAGTTTTATAAAGAAAAGTTGAATTGCAAAATGCACATGAATGTCTTAGTGTTTGGTTTGTCCTCCTTATGCTTTAATGGCAGCTTGCATGAACTCCACAAATGTGTGTGAATGTTTGTTGTCTGTTTGTTTATAAGGGTTTTCTTATAGCTTAACGGTGCACTGTGTAAATTTTAGCGGCGAGGTTGCGAATTGCACCGCTCACCCCTCCCTTCCGAAGCACACTACGGTAGCCGACACAGGACAAAGATGTCGTCTGAGACAGCAGAGAGTAGCTAGCGCTCTGTAGAGCAGTTTGTCCATTCAGGGCTACTGTAGAAACATGGCGGTGTAAAATGGTGACTTCACTGTAAGGGTAAGTAGATAGAAATGTATCATTCTAAAGTAGTAAAAACATAACGGTTCATTGTGTAAGTTCTTTACACACCACTGAAAACATAGTTATGTATATTATATTGTATTTCTGTCAATAGATCATTATAAATATTACACACTGCACTTTTAAGGAGTTTTTATTCAACTGGGTCCTGATGATCATGTTATCGAAAAAGGTTTAAAGGCAGAATTGCAAAGCTTGTTTTTGCCATAAACTGACTGTTGTTATCCCTTACTAATCAGCAAGAATTGACAATTTACTTGAACCACAAAGAATGCTACAGGGACAGTCAAACCAAAAATGAAAATGTATTTACTTACCGTCATGTCGTTCCAAATATGTATGACTTTCTTTATTCAGTGCATTATAAAAGAATAAGCATTCAGGTTTCTAATGACATGAGGGTGAGTAAATGATGACAGAATTTTCATTTTTGGATGGGCTATCCCTTTCCCGTTATGCAAACAGCTCTGCACTGATTTTGTATTTTCCCATAGAAGCGTCTTGACATGATTCCAACCTCCCTCCAGCTTAACAATGTGATTCTGCTATAGATTTATCAGAAGTTTTTGACTGTTTTGCACTGCTGTTTTGGTTTCTCCGTAATCTTATACATTGAGCTCAAGTACTGTTGTTCTGCCAATCAGATTTTGATCTGAAATGGCACTGCACGTAGGGCAATAAAGCCCAGCTGTTTCCCTTTTACATGCTTCGTTAACATGCCACAACAACAATGCGAGTGGCAAACATAAAATGAAGGCAATGTCAGCTCTCCTTTGGCTGTGGCACCTTGCATACGGATAAACCCCTTTCTTTACCTCTCCATATGGTTTTTGAAAGTTTTTGGGTGCGTCCACCTCATTGGGTGTTCACCTCACAGTGATTGTAATATGATTTTCCACTGCCCTGCCTTGGTGCAGAGGAACCCGCAGCTGTAGTAACAGCCCCTGACCCCCTTCCCAAACGCAGGGGCGCCATCTGGACCCTGTTAGCTATACTTGCCAGTCAAGTCCTGTTCCTCCCCGAGGGCTCCTCATAGGCAACCGCAAATGAACAACTCAGCATAAAAGCCAAGACCCTCCTCTTCGTCCCACGCCATGTTGCCATTTTCTCTAATTGTGCTTGGAGGACGTCTCGAGGAGGCTGTGACTGCTTATATACTCATTTATATAAACGCCTCCACTGTCTCCATGCTGTCTCATGTGTTTAGATTTAGATTTGTGCATTGTTTAGATGTATGGCAATTAGATGTAATGACAGCTGTAGGCATGCCATGTGTGATGTAGGGCTCTATTCTGCATCATATTTATGTTACATTACATGTAGGCCTAGGTTTGTTTGTCAATGTAATTGCTTATCTCCAAGTTGGTCTGGAATGGAGTACAAGGTAATAATTGTTATTTCAGTTATTCTGATCCTGGTTAGTGTATGGCTTGTACTCAAATAAATACAAAAGCCTGTATAAAAATACAAATATTATATTATAATTATACAAGGAAATAACTAAATATATGAATTGATTTGAGTCAATATTGATAATATTCAAAGAAAGCAGTCTAATTTAGCAGTCTTTATACCAAAATGATTTATCTGCTGATCGGCAAATCAGAATAGAGTATTACAGAGAGTCATGGTATGTGTGTCTGTTTAATGTAATCTAACTCAATATGCTATGTTCATGATCTATTTTATTTTATTTCCAATAATTTCTGCAGATTGGTTTTAAGTTATTTGGTTCTCATAACACACATAAATAACAATATGAGTCAAAATCTGCAAGGGGTCATTCATTTGAACAAATCATGTAAAAATGTATCATCTTTTATTGGAAAATGTAATTATCAAACTTTGATAATTGCCTTAATCTTTTAATTGAGAAGATGGTGATCAAACTACATTTTATAAAAATCACCTGTCGAGCTTACAAGACTACATAGACTCATCTCAAGATCACTCATTTAACTGTTCATTTATGCGCGAAATTATGAAAAAAGAAAATTATTGAAAATATTAAAATCAGGAAAGTCAGAATCAGAATGCGTAATTTGTGCATTAAAAATGTCCTTCAAATCCAACACATTAAATGATGTTCACTAACCCGCCGATGTTTTCAATTGGATTGCCGTTTATTCTCTTTAGCATGCAGTGTGAAGTATTTCCCTGATCATCCCTTCAAGTTCAGCGAGTGAAGAACAAATGCGTTATGTATTACGTATGTTACCGTATCTGACAGACAGCATGCTGAAGCCACTCAGGCCGCCATTTTCTCCCTCTTCTCGGAAAGCTATGACACATTCAAAACATACGGTAGTGGGTTTTTCCATGAAATACGTGCACTCGCTGGAACTCTGCTTCTCGTAAATATGTACCATATATATACGTATTGTGCACGTAATTTTTTTGGACAGACATTGATGTTGTGATATTCAAATGATGTGGATTTGAAAACATAGATAGTAGGTAATATTTTATTTCTTAGCCGGCAAGTAATATTTTTTGTCAATGTTTTAGTTCTAATATTCCAACTAACAGCCAGCCTTATATTTTGACGAATGTGATAACGTGCATAAGGGGTGAACTATGTTTGATTTGTGGGTAATTATAAAATGTGCTGAAGATGTTCGAAATGCTTTTTGCATAGTTCATTATAGGCTACATCAGTAGTTCTCAAACTTTTTATAGCAAGTATACCACCTCAGAAAATAGTTGGCTCTCAAAGTACCACCATAATGACCAACATTAAAATACAGTAGCGTAGTAGGCCTAACTACTCAGCTACCGCTCTGCACAGTTCAAAAACGAGGCAGTTTATTCCTAATAAGAATATGTATTGTTGTCAGCCACTTTAACATTGTAAATACACAGTATGTACATTAACACTGCACTGTGCTTACATACAGGTAAATAAAATAAAGATTCACGAGTTCACACTTACATATAATTTATAGAGAGTAGATTTAAATGCGTATTTGGCGTGCTGTCCGGGGGAGGGCTTCGAGCTCGGACTTTGTCCCGAACCCAGAGTACCTCCATATGTAAGGGGTTTAGAACTAAAAAAAGAGCAAAATGTGGTAAAGGGGTGGTGGAGGGATGCTGATAAACTGTCAACAAAATGGAGGTAAGTCGGCTGCGTGTATATACACACCTTTTGTTGATTAGCTGAGTACACTTCACCTGTGTCAATTATCTGAACGTGTTCCTCCCGAACCTTGTTTAATAAAAACATAATTTAAATTAAAATGTATGCGTTTTAACATTAATTTAGTCCTCTGCGTACCACTAGAGGCAGCCTGAGTACCACTTTGAGAACCAATGGGCTACATTATTTTATGGAATGAAGTTTATTTTGTGGCTTAAATAATGTTACTGTTACAAACAGAGGTGACACGGAGAACTGATGGCAGGGGTAAACAGAGTTTATTAAACAGAACCAGGATGTGAGCAGATGAGGTGAGTAACAGAAGGTGAAGTCCAGCGGATTGGTAAAGTCAATGGGTGATACTGTACGTCTTATTACAGGTGACTGGATGAACAGGACGATGGAGCGATGGAGGCCAGGAGACACTCAGGAGACACTGTAAGTTAACACAGGTGAGTCCGTAGAAGCCAGCAGTAGCGTGAGCATGTGCAAACGAGACCGGACAGTGACTGAGTGAACTCATGAAAATGCCGATCATGTTGTAAAAAATAGTGCAAAATCACATGTTCCATTCTATTATTTTTCTTAAAAAATGTCATATACTGGTTATTGCATATTGTACAGTATAGTGCCTACTGTTCTTTTAAAAAAACAGGATTCATTATGCATTTCAGTTCTGTAGTATGCTTCATTGTTGTCACATGGTTACATTGCATGTCAGCATCCAGTTACATCTGAGATCAAGATGCAGTAATTTAGCTTTTTCTCCCCACTTTAGTCATAGTTCAACTTGGCAGTCCAATTCAAAAGTCTGGAAGGAGATGTTAGAAAATATAGCTAATAGAATTTGAGCTGAGTGTATTGTATTGTTAGATACAAAACAAGGATGGCGAGTCCTAAAGCATTCTGTACAGAGAATGTAAAAGGCATGGAGGCAGACATGATTTACAAACATCAGACATGTCTATTTGACTATTGTTTCCAAAATTACAAGAAACAATTTAATAGGCTTTGTATGGTCACCCTGAAATGAGAACCTTTTATAAGCAATGCGGTTAAACGGGCAAAACAATAAAAATACAGAGTATTGAGTCATTAAAACAGGCCATTGTAGCTTTGTCGCCGAGCTATTTGACAATGTTCATGCAGGGAAACATTGAACCAGTTACTCAACTGGACCACTATAAAGCAACTTTATTTCACAATGGATAAAAATAAACAAGCTCACTTGGACATAAAGAGAATGACTTCCAGACCACAAAGATTACACTGACGCCTCCCTCTGACAAACCCTCAACCGCAGCCTCATTCTGGGGCTGAAACCGCAGCCCCCTCCAGGCTCCTTAACGTGTTTTGCTGTAAGTGTCATCGAGAAAGCAGAGGGACTGTATACAGTGCTTGATTTGCATTTGCCAATGATTTCATTGACTCAAGAGTCTGATCTAAACTCATGAACTCCTCTGCGGGACATTTTTTCTCCACATGTTTGTAAGTGATGCTTTGTTTCGGATGCAATGCTAATATCCTTTGCTTTTGAGCTCCATGGTTCCTCCTGGGCTTGTATTCAAAGATCCAGAATCATAATGGCTGGACTGAGTGGATTTCAGAACATGACAGTGCCAAGAGTTTTTTGGACTGATGGTGAGCGTCACATGACCTTGATTTAATGGCTCCCTCTGGTGCAATCCTCGCATATTCTCCAGCTTTCCACACATGCCTGACCTGCTCTGTGCGTTCTCTACAGAAATGTTCCTGAAGAAAGAATTTTTGCTTTGCCCTACTTAGGATTGTTGAACTTTTGGCCCAATCCTGCTGTGGAAATGCTGTTCTAACACTCAGAATATTGTGTTGATATGAATGTTGAATTACAAATAACTTTACGTCTGCTTTCACTGCTGAAAATCTAGCTCAAATCTGCTTAGGTTGGTAGCTAAAGCTAAAACTAAATATTTTATTATTTAATAAAAAAAAAGCTGAAATAAAATAAATTATAAATACTAATACTTAAATACTAACATATATATTATATTATATTATATTATATTAATGTTTTTGAAAACTTGTGCATGTTGTTTGGTATTTGTTAATTTTAATAGAAATGTATTATAATAGAAATGTATTATAATAGAAATGTATTATAATAGAAATGTATGTGAATGCAATAATTCGTTGAACTTTATGGTAAATAAAAACATGGTAAATAAAAAATATGGTAAATATAAAATATGGTAAATAAAAAAAACAGTTATGTTAAGCTAAAATATGAAAGACTTAAAAAAAATTGAACGAAAATGATAAATGTTGCCGCAACTAACTGAAATAAACTGGTTTAAGTTGAAGTACTAAAATTACAAAATAAAAATGGAATTTTTTGCTAAACAGCATAGAATTGCTAGAATTGCTAAACAGCTATATATATATATATATATATTTTAAATAATAAAAATTACAAAAGCACTTTACACAATTACAAAACTTAAACAGAAATTAAAATGAAAACTGAAGATATAAAAACAAAAAATATTACTATAAAAAAATAATGCTAAAATAACTGGTGTATAGCTGATCCAAGCTAGCATAGATGGTTGATATGTATTCTAATGAAATAAACATTTTACAAGCAATACATATCAATATATATATCATAAACGTTTAATTAAAAAATCTACTGTAATATAGGGACATCTTTGCTATTCATAATTATGATATATTTGTCCGTCAGTGGATAAACAGGTATTTTGCACCTCCTTGGAGCTAATGGGAGCTAATGGGCTAATGGGAGGCTTCTCACTTTCTACACTCACTGAGACAGAAGTATCTGAACTTCTCCTCTCTAGCCATCCTACCACCTGTCCTCTTGATCCCATTCCCTCACACCTCCTTCAAGCCATCTCTCCTACAATCCTACCAGCACTCACACACATCATCAACACCTCTCTACACCGGCATCTTCCCTACCACATTCAAGCAGGCTCGGGTAACTCCACTGCTTAAGAAACCCACATTAAACTCATCACTCATAGATAACTACAGACCTGTTTCTCTCCTACCATTCATAGCAAAAACTATTGAACGAGTTGTTTTCAACCAGGTTTCATCCTTCCTATCACAGAATAATCAGCTGGACATCAACCAATCAGGTTTCAAAAGGGGCCACTCCACAGAGACTGCACTACTGTCTGTCACTGAAGCCCTGTGGATAGCTAAAGCTGACTCCAAATCATCAGTCCTCGTCCTGCTCGATCTATCTGCGGCCTTTGACACGGTCAATCATCAGATTCTTCTGTCCACCCTCTCATCACTGGGCATCACAGGGACTCCACTCCTTTGGTTTGAGTCCTATCTCACAGGTAGGTCTTTCAAGGTTGCCTGGAGAGGAGAGGAATCCCAAGCACATCAACTGACCACTTGGGTTCCCCAGGGCTCAGTGCTTGGTCCTCTCCTCTTCTCCATCTACACTACTTCATTGTGACCCATCATTCAGGCACATGGCTTCTCATACCACTGCTATGCTGATGACACTCAGCTCTACCTTTCATTTCACCCAGACGACCCCACGGTACCTGCACGAATCTCCAGCTGTCTGGCTGACATCTCTGCATGAATGAGAAAACATCACCTGCCGCTCAACCTGGCAAAGACTGAGTTTCTCATCTTCCCCGCCAGTCCCACCATACAACATGACTTCACCATCCAGTTAGGTACATCCCCATCAAAGTCAGTCAGAAATCTTGGAGTAACATTTGATGACCAGCTGTCCTTCAGAGAACACATTTCTAAGACAGCTCGCTCATGCCGGTTTGCGCTCCACAACATCAGGAAGATTAGACCGTTCCTAACAGAGCACGCAACACAGCTTCTTGTCCAGGCCCTGGTTATTTCTAGACTTGACTACTGCAATGCGCTTCTGGTTGGACTCCCCTCTTGTGCGATCCAAACACTTCGAATGATCCAGAATGCAGCAGCACGTCTTGTCTTCAACGAGCCCAAAAGGACCCACGTCACACCTCTCTTCATCTCCCTGCACTGGCTACCACTCGCTGCTCGCATCAAGTTTAAGGCGCTGACGCTTGCATACAGAGCCACCACGCGCTCAGCTCCTGCTTACGTTGACTCCATTCTACAAATCCACACCCCCACCAGAAGCCTTCGCTCAGCAAAGGAACGACGGCTTGTGGTACCATCACAGAGGGGGAAAAAATCCCTTTCCAGAACATTTTCATTCAACGTTCCCAGCTGGTGGAACGATCTTCCCAACACCATCCGAAATGCAGAATCATTGACATCATTCAAAAGTCAACTTAAAACTCAGCTCTTCTGTGAGCACTTAACCTAAAAAAAAAACCCTTTCCTTTCCTCTGTCTCTTCCTTCTTCCCTCCCTACTCTAGCCTGTGCTACACTGAGCAATGTACACGGTCTCAGGATTTCAGGCTCTTATTGCGCTTCTCGACTCCTCATGACCAATCGCTTCATGTACAAGTTGTAAGTCGCTTTGGATAAAAGCGTCTGCTAAATGCATAAATGTAAATGTAAATGTAATGGGTGGAGCTTCATCTAATTAGGTTTAGGGATAGGGTTATGGGTAGTGCTAGGGCGTGGCTGGACCTTCAAGCTCCGCCCATTACATCCAGAAAGGGGGAGCTAGATGTCCAGCTCGATGAGAAGCTACTGTAGATGAAATTGGCTCTGTATGTAGTGAGCAGCTTTTGCTGTCTGATGCTGTAGTTACAACATCTACCACTAGGAGGTTTACTGGGCCATGCTAAGCTAACCATTGCAATGTATCACCAAAACACATGTCAATGAGCAAAAATGACAGCAAGCTGGGTTTGTACACTGGAGTACCATCACATTCCAGACAAGCAGCTGCCATTGAGATGAATGTTCCTTTGATGCCTTCCTTTTTCACCAGCTGGTAAATCACATAGGCTACACCAACCAGGTACCATGTGAAAAACAGCTACCACCTTAAACTGGGTTTAGCTCTAGCAATGTTTTTTTTTAAAGCAAGAAAAAAAGCAAGGTGAGATAAGGTTTTGACGGGAAATCTTATGCTGCTGGTGTAAGCTTTGCGTCTGTGCCAGAGGAATTTGCATTGTCAGCTGGATCTGGATGAGTTGAATAGATCAGTGGGTCACGTCTCTGTTGATCTTGTCCAATCACTGTGTCAGGGGCCTCTGGAGTGAATCGTCAGCATGAAGTATGCTGTCGATGAGTCAAGCACAAAATAAACCTCTAACTGTACCCATGGGGAGAGCTCATGTGTTATGAAGAATGAAGCTGAGATGCTTTCCACTGGGTTCTGACCTCCCAAGAGAGGGCGGTTAAATAATAATGTGCATAATTTCTGAAACAATTATCGTAGCTAGAAATGTGTTTGGAAATGGGTGTCGGGATTTTGTAAAGATGTTACTGTAAAGAAGAGCAGTTGATGCATTTGTGGATTACAAATATGGCTTCTTCATAAGGTGCTCGACTTCGTTTTAGAATGCATATTTAACATTTCTCCTGTAGAATTCATAGGTAGGGAATAGCTAAATGATGTCATTATAAAAAATATTAAAATGGATTGTTTGAGAGGTTTAGGGGTAATGCATACAAATATTATTAGATCAGAATAAAAATAATAGAAGTCAATGGAAAGTCTGCATTGTGGTAGAAAAACAAATGTGTTCGGTCACTCTGAGAGAACTGTCACTGCAAATTGCCTTGTATAAACAGGAGCATTAATATTTAATATTACCTATATGTAATGATAACAGATTACATGAAAATTAAAATAATTGTTTTTGTTGTATTTAAATATGCACTTTTTTGATCTGGACATGACATGAGCCAGTGACTTTTGGGACCTTTTGGGTGTTTTTTTATAAGCACAGCAATACTAAAACAAAAGTCTTTTTGAAAATCAGCCAGCTATTACTGTAGTATCACCTCAAAAATACACCATCTCAAAAATATACCACGACAATAATTCAATTGCAATTAACATATAAAAATGTAGGGGTTGGTAAGATTTTTAGAGGCCTATGAAAGAAGTCTCTTATCCACACCAAAGCTGCATTTATTTGATCACAAATACAGTAAAACAGAAATATTGTGAAATAACATTAGAATTTAAAAGAACTGTTTTCTATTAATGTTTTTTAAAATATAATTTAATCCTGTGACGTCAAAGCTGAATTTTCAGCATCATTACTGTCACATGATCCTTTTCTAATATGCTGATTTGCTGCTTAAAGGTCCCGTTCTTCGTGATCCCATTGTTCAAACTTTAGTTAGTGTGTAATGTTGCTGTTAGAGCATAAATAATACCTGTAAAATTATAAAGCTCAAAGTTCAATGCCAAGCGAGATATTTTATTTAACAGAAGTTCCCTTTCAAAGCCTACAGCGAACGGCTGGCTTGGACTACATCCTGGTACTTCCTTCATAAATGACGTCAGTAGAACAGTAGAACAGACTAACCTCCGCCCACAAGAATATGCGAAAAAGGGGGCGTGGTCTTGTTGCTGTCCCACGTGGAGAAAAGGAATTGTTGCGTTTGACTGTGTTTGTCGCCATGTCGTCGAGACGCTGTTATTTTCATCCCGGAGTCAAATCACCTTTGTTTGGCTTTCCCAGGGACGCTGTAGAGATCATTAAGCGCATACATCTCCCGTTAAGAGGTGTGACCTTTCCACGTGCGCTAAGCTGCTGTCGAATCACAACACAGGAACCGTGCCACATTCGCTAAGCTGCGGTCAAATCACAACACGGGAACCGCTGGCACAATCAGAACTCGTTACGTATTTCTGAAGGAGGGACTTCATAGAACAAGGAACTCATCAGCCCGTTTTTAGGACAGTGAAAACAGCAGTATACAGATAAGTAAATTGTGTGAAAAATACTGTGTTTTTTTACACGCGAAACATGAACACGTTATATTGCACACTGTAAACACAATCAAAGCTTAAAAAAAACACGAAGAACGGGACCTTTAATATATTTGTGGAAAAACTCAATGTGGAGAATTGTGATTCATTGATTCATAGAAAGTAAAAAACAATGTTTGTTTAAAGGTGCACTATGTGATTTTTTTTGTCCGCTAGAGGTCATCTATTCAAAACAAAGACGTAGTTTGATGACGTCACATTTTAGTGTGGTCTTCACCTCAGAGCCGGTGGAAAAGAATCGGGCAGAAATCATGTTCATGGATGTGATTATTAACGTCACTGTAGTATGAAGCAGAGCAGGACCGAGTGTTGTGGAGCTGAGCAAGGCCGCTGGAGTGATTGTTAATAAGATGAACGCACCACACGCCTCGCGAGCAGCAGGACTTTTATTATGACACAGTCGCCGGCGCCACTTCCGCTTTTCTGGCCATGAGTATGAGGTAACGCAGCTCTGTTTTAGCCTGGCTCTGCCCTCCTACGTACTTCCGCTCAATTTTCATTTTCCTTCAGTACTCCGTCTGTGACTGCGGTATATTCTCTGGTGTTCTCTGGTCAAATTTTAACCGGTCCAATCAGCGAACAGAGGGAGTGGCTGAGAACGATGACGTCGATGTCGTGCGCTAGTTTGAGATGACATACGTCACTCACGACCAAACGCTAGCGATTGGTTATGGCAGATCGACAGGCGACTCCCTCACACGTCCCGGTTCCTTGGTTAAAATAGCAATTTTCTCGCGATTTACAAATAGTTGGAAACATTTGGGATATTGTAAGTACTCAACTGAACAAAATATATAACACTGGCCTAGTGGTTTTTGGATATTTTACTGAAAAAATGTTACATTGTGCACCTTAAACCTTTAGTCTTGAAATAATTTGCATTTTGAAAGAGTGGCATTGCATATATGATATAATGATGAGAATGCCTTACTGATACTTTCTTTTCAAATGAAGTGAATGTTTCATAATCCTGACCCTTTGAGCAGTTGTTTACAGCGGTTCATAAAGCAGCACTTTATCTCATAGTTTACTGTATTCTCACTCCCCGACAGAGCAGGAACTGTTCAGTCAGACCCATGTGTACCGCACATTTCCTCACATCACAGTGGCTCTTCTCCAGGCCTGTTCTTTTCTGCACCCACTTTATGACCTTGTTTGCTTTTGTTGAAGGCTCCAGCTGGCCTGACCAGTTCGGAAGACCACAGAGGCACATCCCTTTTCATTTTGTGTGGCGGTCCACGCTTCTCACTGCTTTCCTGCCTCTTTGTCCCCGCTCTGTCAGTGTGAGTGCGCGTGTGTGGTCCCTGCCAACAGTTTTGGCCGCAGCATGTGCTAATGGCCGGTGAAGATGTGAAGTATAGCTGACAGGGTCTGGTTTGTGCCCCACAGCCACATCTAGAGAGACATTTTTTCTAAACATGAGGTTAATGGAGCAGACAGGTTATGTGTGGCAGACCCCTATCCACCCAGCGGAGGTCTAAGCTAACTGTGACGGTGGATGATTGGACTAAACTAGTGTTTGTTAGGATTTCAGGAAGTTTTATCTGCTTTGTTGATGCTAACTTCAGCCATGCAGCAGGTATGTGTATACATGGTCAGTTTTTGCAGCAATACCATAAAATTAATATTTTGGGTTCCCTAAAGTCGATGCACACACTTTTAATCATTGAAATGCTGGTTTTCATGCTAAAGGTTCATAATAAAACATATATTCTAGTATTTGTCCATAAAAATTTATAAAATATTATATATAAAAAATTATTATATATAATATTATCATCTAAAAAGTATTTTATATATATATATACCCACTTGGAAATCATGGAGGGGTCTGAAATTGTCATCGTAGGTGCATGTCCACTGTGAGAGACATAATCTAAAAAAAAATCCAGAAATCACAATATATGATTTTTTAAACTATTTATTTGTATGATACAGCTGCAAATAAGTATTTGAACACCTGTCTATCAGCTAGAATTCTGACCCTCAAAGACCTGTTAGTCTGCCTTTAAAATGTCCACCTCCACTCCATTTATTATCCTAAATTAGATGCACCTGTTTGAGGTCGTTAGCTGCATAAAGACACCTGTCCACCCCATACAATCAGTAAGTATCCAAGTACTAACATGGCCAAGACCAAAGAGCTGTCCAAAGACACTAGAGACAAAATTGTAGACCTCCACAAGGCTGGAAAGGGCTACGGGGAAATTGCCAAGCAGCTTGGTGAAAAAAGGTCCACTGTTGGGAGCAATCATTAGAAAATGGAAGAAGCTAAACATGACTGTCAATCTCCCTGGGACTGGGGCTCCATGCAAGATCTCACCTCGTGGGGTCTCAATGATCTTAAGAAAGGTGAGAAATCAGCCCAGAACTAAACGGGAGGAGCTGGTCAATGACCTGAAAAGAACTGGGACCACCGTTTCCAAGGTTACTGTTGGTAATACACTAAGACGTCAAGGTTTGAAATCATGCATGGCACGGAAGGTTCCCCTGCTTAAACCAGCACATGTCAAGGCCCGTCTTAAGTTTGCCAATGACCATTTGGATGATCCAGAGGAGTCATGGGAGAAAGTCATGTGGTCAGATGAGACCAAAATAGAACTTTTTGGTCATAATTCCACTTAATGTGTTTGGAGGAAGAAGAATGATGAGTACCATCCCAAGAACACCATCCCTACTGTGAAGCATGGGGGTGTTTATCTGCACATGGGACAGGGCGACTGCACTGTGTTAAGGAGAGGATGACCGGGGCCATGTATTGCGAGATCTTGGGGAACAACCTCCTTCCCTCAGTTAGAGCATTGAAGATGGGTCGAGGCTGGGTCTTCCAACATGACAATGACCCGAAGCACACAGCCAGGATAACCAAGGAGTGGCTCTGTAAGAAGCATATTAAGGTTCTGGCGTGGCCTAGCCAGTCTCCAGACCTAAACCCAATAGAGAATCTTTGGAGGGAGCTCAAACTCCGTGTTTCTCAGCGACAGGCCAGAAACCTGACTGATCTAGAGAAGATCTGTGTGGAGGAGTGGGCCAAAATCCCTCCTGCAGTGTGTGCAAACCTGCTGAAAAACTACAGGAAACGTTTGACCTCTGTAATTGCAAACAAAGGCTACTGTACCAAATATTAACATTGATTTTCTCAGGTGTTCAAATACTTATTTGCAGCTGTATCATACAAATAAATAGTTAAAAAATCATACATTGTGATTTCTGGATTTTTTTTTTTAGATTATGTCTCTCACAGTGGACATGCACCTACGATGACAATTTCAGACCCCTCCATGATTTCTAAGTGGGAGAACTTGCAAAATAGCAGGGTGTTCAAATACTTATTTTCCTCACTGTATATATATATAATCCTCTAAAATATTTTTTTATCGCCTTTTTGTATTACATATTTTAGTAATTATCATAAATTAGGTATCATTTGAAAGCTTACAATCTCAATATTCATCTAGTGAAAACCATTTTGAAACTGGATGTTGCGTTACCATAGAAACGGTACTCTAAATTCTTTTAACAGTCTCCTCCCCTATTGGGCGTCGTCATGTTTCATAATTTATAATCAAAACCTTTTCTAATCTTGACAAAACGCATATTGTCAGAAACGTCTGAGTCTCAAGGTTCCATATTTTGTGATAGAAGTGATATTTGGGCAGAAATGTATTAATTTGTGACAGCAGACTGCATAAAAAAATTCAATGGAATGTCTGAGCTGGTGGCTATTTTTGGTATTACGCCTAAACAAAACAAAATCTCCAATTTTGTGATATCAACTTCAAATTTGGAAGACAACTTGGTTAGACATATGGCTTTGACTTAGTAGTAATTTTAGAGCAAAACATATTTTGTAAAATATATATTTTATATAAAATAAAAAAACATTTAGTACATTTTACAGTGAATGTAAACTTCCATAACTTTTTCATACTTTCATTTTTTAAAAAGTGCTTTCGCTTCAGCAATAATCTATAATAATAATAAAAGTGTCTTTTAAAACGAGACCAAACGTAGGTCTTAGGTCCAAAGCATTCTTGAATTACAACCATTTAGGTTTGGATAGTGCATTTTCCCGTCCATTCTCAAAAAAGGGGAGTGACAGTTAAGGATGGAACCAATGCTAATAAAGAAACTTTATTTTTAAGGGTGCAGGGATCCTTGCTGCTTCTGGAAAGGTTTAAAAATGATATTTTTGTCTTTTACTTTTTGAAAAGGAAATGATTGGCTGGGAAAAATCAGGAAACAATACAGGCTGGACTTGGACAGCTCTGACATAAAAACAACTTTGAATCGAGTGACTACTGAATTCATATATTTTGCATTTTATTTACAGTTTGTTATACACAAAATGACACCAAAGTGTATGTGCCCGTCGTGAAAGTACAAATTAGTCATTTTTACAATGTACTCCAAGTTTAAATCAAATTCGCTTTAACACAAGCCACCCTTTTTGTAAATGTGTTGCTGGAAAGGCCTGTTATAATAGTGCAATGCCACTGGCTTGAAAAGAATGTGACTGAATCTTTCCTATAAACAAACCAGAAACATCCCGCCAGTGAAGGACATCTGAGGTGCCAGTCCAAGGTCATATTTTCCAGCCCGGCCTTGGACAGAAGACGCCGCCTTCACACAGTAACTCCTTTCTTTTGTGTCTGTCTGTACCGCAACAAGTGTGCTTGCTCTTCAGGAGGATGTGGTCTGTCTGCAGCTTTTATATTCCTAAATACAATATTTCTGATCGCTCAGGCACAACATACCACTGTCAAAGTTATTATTGTACCACTAAATTGATTTGGATGGGTCTTATTAAAATAAAATACAATAATTCTGACATAGTGATTGAAAAGTTATAAACTGTGTCGAAGTTTTCAAGGTATTTTGACCTTTAGATTATACATTTAAATCTTACATTCATTGAAGCAAAATGAACGAAACAGCAAGGTTTATGAAATGTAAATGTCATGGGCTACTCATAATCTAAAATGGAATCAGTTTGAGCTGGAAAAATAAATAAATGACACATTTTTTAAAGAGCTTCGGGACCCGTTTTGTGTCCGATTATGGAAACCAATAAATACTTCAATAAAATACAATAAAAATCTAATATTCAGCGCACTTTTATAAAGAAATTGATCTTGTCGGCTGAAGTAATGATATGTCAAAATGCGGTGAAATGCTGCCATCTAGTGGATATTTTCCGTCTTCTCCCAGTGACTTTAAAGTAACCTAAAGCAACGCATTTCTCCTCAAATCGAATAAACAGATCGTCCATTTGACTTGAAAGCAAACTGTTATAATACTGAAAATAAATTCTAAACAAAGTTAAAACCATAATATTATGTTGTTAATTTCATATCCGATCAGGCATAACATTATGACTTCACTGACAGGTGAAGTGAATAACACTGATAATCTCTTCTGTTAGTGGGTGGGATATATTAGGCAGCAAGTGAACATTTTGTCCTCAAAGTTGATGTGTTAGAAGCAGGAAAAATGGGCAAGCGTAAGGATTTGAGCGAGTTTGACAAGGGCCAAATTGTGATGGCTAGAACGACTGGATCAGAGCATCTCCAAAACTGCAGCTCTTGTGGGGTGTTCTCCGTCTACAGTGGTCAGTGTCTATCAAAAGTGGTTCAAGGAACAGTGGTGAACCGGCGGCAAGGCGGCCAAGGCTCATTGATGCACGTGGAAAGGGAAGGCTGGCCTATGTGGTCTGACCAAACAGGCGAACTACTGTAGCTCACATTGCTCAAGAAGTTAACGCTCTGATAGAAAGGTGTCAGAATACACAGTGCATCGCAGTTTATTGTGTATGGGGCTGCATAGCCTCAGACCAGTCAGGGTGCCCATGCTGACCCCTGTCCCCCACCAAAAGCGCCAACAGTGGGCACGTGAGCATCAGAACTGGACCACGGAGCAATGGAAGAAGGTGACCTGGTCTGATGAATCATGCTTTCTTTTACATCTAGTGGATGGCCGTGTGCGTCGCTTACCTGGGGAACACATGCCACTAGGATGCAGTATGGGAAGAAGGCAAGCCGGCGGAGGCAGTGTGATGCTTTGGGCAATGTTCTGCTGGGAAACCTTGGGTCCTGCCATTACTTTGACATGTACCACGTACCTAAGCATTGTTGCAAACCATGTACACCCCTTAATGTGAACGGTATTCCCTGGTGGCTGTGGCCTCTTTCAGCAGGATAAAGCCCTGCCACAAAGCAAAAATGGATCAGGAATGGTTTGAGGAGCACAACAACGAGTTTGAGGTGTTGACTTGGCCTCCAAATTCCCCAGATCTCAATCCAATCGAGCATCTGTGGGATGTGCTGAACAAACAAGTCCGATCCATGGAGGCCCCACCTCGCAATTTACAGGACTTAAAGGATCTGCTGCTAACATCTTGGTGCTGGATACCACAACACACCTTCAGGGGTCTAGTGGAGTCCATGCCTTGATGGGTCAGGACAGTTTTGGCAACAAAAGGGGAACCAACACATAATGTTATGCCTGATCGGTGTATATACAAACAAACAAACAGAAATGAACTGAGAGTGCCAAAGATTGATTTATTTTAGAACATCAAAAAAAGGAAACGCTTAAGAGTATGTTTAAGGCATATCATTTATAAGCACAAATACTCTCTGGGTCTTAGTGTACACATCCATTAACATGTCTCCACAGTGAATTTTCATTCAAAAACGGCAACAAAAAACTGTTTAACATATCAGAATCGGCTGAGATCCTCAAATTCTTCTTGTTTAAATGAGCAATCTACCTTCTTATCATTTAAAGAGGTTTTTGTTTTGTTTTTACATACTTTATATATTGTATTTTTTATTTTCAAAAGAATGACAAGGCCAAATGCTCTAGAACGGTCTTGGAATTTCTGATGACCGCTATGGCGTCCTTTGCAAGTGCAATGACAAACTTGAAGATACTGTAGGGTGCAAGATGGTGGTTCTTCTTTATCGCAGATCCATTCCTTTACATGAAGTCATCTGAATCATAGCCATCCTGCAGAGAAAATGATCATATCTAGTCATAACAGAATTCAATGCTCAGCAATATATATTCAACTCTAAGGATGTATTACCTCATTTGTGGTCATGTTGTCACTCTTCATGAGCGCTGAATAATTCCTACAGGAAAGTAGATGTTACATGTACAGTAAGTTCACATAATGAATGCCTGTACCTTTAAATAGCAGGTCTTAAAATGACACATTCTGATGTACAATTTTGTTACATTTATCATTTATATTTATGCATATACAGTGGAGTCCAAAAGTCTGAGACCACACTGAAAACAACTCAAATGCTGTTGTAACTGAAGCAAAAAGGGTGATTTAACAAATATAAATTCTGAAAAGAAATTGTTTTGCTGTTAATATAATTTATAATGAAATTGAAAAGAAATTGTTTTGCTGTTAATATCATTTATAATGAAATTAAAAAACAATAATAAAAAACTAAAAGCATTTCGCAAGTGGTCTTAAACCTTTGGATGCCAGTATATTTCAAAAACAAAACAACAATTATAATATGCATCTCAACATCTTAACAATATGCACTGCAGCACCTTAATTCTTCCATCTCTTTTTTCTTCTTCGTTTCCTCCTTCTCTTTCTTCTTCTGCTCTTGTATTTGAGCCTTCTTCTCATTTCTTTCCTCTCTGTCCCGAGACTCCTTCTCAGCGGCCAGATCAGGATAGAGCTCCTCTTTCGTTTTCTCTAGTCTGTTGACAATTTCGTTGATTTTCTTTTCTACTGCCACAATTTTCACCTGTTGAAGTGCACTTGATTATTTATACAGAATCTGCAATTATCTAGTACAATAGAGGGTATGCACGTGACTTCACCGTCGACTGAGTTTCAAAAAGACAGCATTGCTTTACAACGTGAATGCCGTGAAAAACACAAAACACATTTAAAACGGGAAAGAGCTTCGAGACTGACTGTACATATAGATTTGACAAGAAATCTGAGGTATATTTTTACAGTCTGCCGAAAGCTATAGAAAGGAGAAGCAAACGGATCGCTGCAATTCACAGAAACAACTGGACTCCGGGCAGCGAAACGTGGATTTGCGGTTATATTTTGTGCCTATATGTTGAATTTTGGGGTACAATCATACCATATATATTGTATTGTTATATATTGTATTGACAACTCAAAAAATTAAATATTTAGCAGCTTATATTCTGCATAAATTGGATGTTTTTAATCAAACACTGACAAAAACTATACAATTTTTAGGGCTGGACAATATGATATAAGTGATCACCCGCTTTTAGACCTACCTATATTGTATTTATATAAAGCGTTCACAGGCAAACTTTCTTTATGTATTTCCCTGGCGTCGAAATCAGGCACGTATAAATGTCAGGAAAAACGATTCCTGGCTGCACATCAATCAATGGATCACTGGAACTTTGGTATGTTGTAAGGAACACTATATCGAATCCAACCTTTAGTTTAATGGATACTCGTTTGTTTTACTCGTGTTTTTGCAGTTTCTTCTGGAAAGTCCGGTGGGAAAGTGACGTCAATGCATACTTGCATACCCTCTATAGTAATACATGAACACTTCAAAATCATATGAACTGTTCAGGTAGGAGATCTTTTTGTTGTTGCGTATCTGATTGATATCGAGTTTACTCTGTTGTAGTTTTAATTGTACAAAAACAAGAATTGGCTTCAGTGTGCACAAAATCATAGTGCTTGTTCTCAGAGAAGCATCATTATCTCTCATCATACCTCCTTCTGCCGATGGAAGCCTATCTGACCGACATCCATGTCCGCTGTTTTTTTCAGGTTCCCCCATGGTGTGTAGACAATATTAATATTGTTCATTTTGCATCCTGTAAATAAAAATACAGTTAAGATCACACCTTCAATAACACCGTTAACAAACAACTTTTGATATATTCTTCATACCTTGAATACTGTTGTTTTTGACCAGCTGGACACAGTCAATCAGGACTTCTTTTGGTATGTCTTCTATCGTTACACCCTTTAATCAAGTAACAGTTGTCAACACCGAAATATTATAAACAGCTGTATGCTAAAATGCGTTTCACTTCTCAAAATACCTTGGGCATTCTTAGATATACATGAGCAGATGAGAGCTTGTCCACGTGGAACCTGGAATCACAGAAACATTCATTGCAGATCAAAACTAGAAGAAGAAAAAAACGTCATTTGTGGTGGCGAGCACCAAATAAATTCTCACCAAATATCTTCAGGCCATCCATATTTTATAAGATCTTCATCTGTTGGAAAACAGAAACCACTATTAATGGTCTGATAAGCACAGAATGCTGAAAAGTGTTATGATAAAACAAGCACCTACTTTCATATTTATCTTTGCCCATGTAGATGGTATAGGGCGGTGAGACAACTGTAAAAGATAAGCATACATTTCAACTTTTAAAAAGCACTGTTCATTCTTGCTATTCAACTAAAGACTAACAATATTATCTCACCATGTCAGGCTACATATATTACAGTTTTGATAATCTTTTTGTTGCATTTATTTTAAGCATTATAATTATTTCGTTTTCATACACTCTTTGTTGACAACATAAACATGGTCTTGCCTGGGCACACACTCACTACTCACCGTCGCTTTTAAAGTAAAACACCATCTTTCCGCAAAGACACAACCTTTGAAAGGTCTCACTGTATGTATTCAACAAAACAGAGAGCAGATAAGAGGTAAATCACAGGCACATGTCATGTGTGCCATCCATTCCGACCACAACAGGAACCAAGCATCGCTGCAATGTAGTAGCGATTCACAATTCGTGAAAGAATTGTTCATTTGAATCGGATCTTTTCAATGAATTGGTTCAACGGGTCTGAACGATTCATATTCAGAACTATCCTCACGTCAACAACTGCGTAGCCCACTACCAAAGACTTTATTCACCGTCTGAAATGACTTTGCTACTACTCTTACTATTTCTGTCATAGAAAGAATATGGAAAAAGTAGCGAGTAGTGAGTGCAACTATCCGAATTCAGATAGTTTTATCAACGCAGACACGAATCAGAGTTTTTTTTATTTTTTTTATATATAAATAGGCTATATATATATATATATATATATATATATATATATATATATATATATATATATATATATATATATATATATATATATATATATATATATATATATATTAGGGCTGTCAAAAGATTAATCACGATTAATCACATCCAAAATAAAAGTTTGTGTTTACATAATATATGTGTGTGAACTGTGTATAATTATTATTTATATATAAAAAACACACACAAGCATGTATATATTTAAGAAAAATGTATTATATTTATATATAAAATATTTATATTTATATATAATATAAATTATATAAATGTATACAGTATATACATGCAAATATTTCTTAAATATATACATGAATATTTATATAAACATAATAATTATACAGAGTACACACAAATATATTATGTAAACACAAACTTTTATTTTGGATGTGATTAATCGTGATTAATCTTTTGACAGCCCTAATATATATATATATATATATATATATATATATATATATATATATATATATATATATATATATATATATATATATATATATATATATATATATATATATATATATATATATATATATATATATATATATATATATAAACCTTTGTAGACTGATGCAAATTTATTTTGTGTGCAAACGTAGATGATTCTATATTACTTTATTTTTTTGATGACAAACTGGACAACTGACATTGCCTCACAAATATCTGATAACTAACAAATCTCAAAAGACTTAAATGTGTTTAGGTGTGATATATGTGATTTTCTCAAATGTTATGTGAATCCTAATTTTGAATTTACATATAGAAAGGTAACTTTAGGTTTTCATGAATGTGAAAAGAAAAATCTATTTATTTTATAAACCCTATTTTTCTGTTAGCCAAATATAATATTCATAAATGTAATTGTTCTAATTGCTTACTTCTTTTTTAAAGATTTTTTAAGATTTAAACTTGAGATGAAAATGTATTTTGAATCTATTGAATTCTTTAAAAACTTAAAAGCTACGAGAACAGAGGCTGTGTTTAAGGACTCGGCACTTAATCTTATTGTAGGCCTATTATTATGGTATGACAATGATGACAATTGTTCTTACTATTCATTCAAAACTGGAGAACTTGAACCGGACAGGATTTTTAAACCGGTTCTGTACAAAGAATCGATTCGCAGAGATGAATCAGAGTTCCCATTACTAGGCGGATGTTGTCATGCAACACTCGCTTTTTCCGTTTCCGTGTGCGCCACAATCGGCTCTGGCGCGGTCTTCAAAACAGATCGCGGGTGAAGGGGAGAGATTTGCCGCGATTATTTTTTCCCCCAGTGTTTCCACACAAATAAATAAAAAAACAGAATCGGATTTATTTTACCTGGTAAGTCATCTACTACAGATATGTCAGTTTTAAGTTACATTTGTGATGGTGATCGTATCCAGCGTGTATTTTTAGAGAGATTTTGCTTGTTGTCACTTGTTGGCGCCTAGAAAAGAAGTGAGGTAAAAACAAGTGAAATGTATTGACGTTTTATGTACTGTAGGTTTTATAATCTGGGCCAACCTACATATACCCGTATCATAGCAATAAGTTTGACAGGAGAACATACAGTTTGGTTCTTTCAAATTTCTCATTTTAAGGACGTGCACTATTCTCACTGACTTTCTTTTTTTTTCTTCACTGTTTTTATTAAATACTGTTGACTAAATTTGCTCATGTTACTACTTTTTCTACACCATTCTCAATGTGTGTTATAAAGGCAGAAAAACGAGTATTACTGAAATATAAGAATGTTCCAGAAATGCAAACAATGGCGTCCTATAGAATTGTTAGATATTTCGTCATGCTCTGATTCCCTGTCTTCTCATTTCAGGTGATTTGAAGATGTTATCCCGAAAAAGAAAACATGGCTCTCCTGATGCTGAAAGGTAAGAGGTTTAATTTTGTTAGATATTAGATCATGAAATGTTATTTTGTCTTATGACACAGATTGCAAACCACCCCCACCCCCCTCATTTTGTTTAAACCCACCACAGTAACCCAGCTAAGAAACAAATAATAACCCTGCAAAATTCTCCAAGAAGGTCAACTCGACAAAAAGAGAACATTCCCATCTCGCTGGCATCACCCCAAAAAATTCTCAGCACACCTAAGAAGATGCAGAGGACCTCTTCACTAGAATCTCCTCCAAAACGAATCTCGCCACGCAAAACAGTATTGGGACCAAGATCCTTCTACAGCAAGCAGAAGCCTCTGTATCTCACACCTCTTGAGAGGAAACTTTTGAAGGAAGTCAAGTCACCACCGTCAGCCCCTAGCAATGAGCCATCACACCCCCCTTCATCTGCTGGAGATCCTGTTAAAAAACCAGTGAGGAAGGTTAAAAAGAAAAGCAGTGGTCCACAAGCTAACCTGAAAGGTTACTTTACTGCTAGACCCGAAGGGAAAAGTGCCTCTGACACACAAACGGATCAGTCGCCGAAAGTCACGGTGCTCCCCATTTCGTTTAGCTCTATGAAGTCCAAAGGTAAACCCAAGCTCGTTGTGGGAGCAGCTTTCTTCAGTACCGGAAAAAAGCCCACTTCATTGTACAAGAAGTCTGCACAGAACACAAAGCCTAAACTGCCGTCAACCTACGAGAAACCCAACTCTCAGAAACCCATGAAGGAGAAGAAAGTGACGTCAGCACCAGGAGAGCGGTCCCCAGTCCGCCGTGCTGTCTTCTTAAAAAGACTCCCGGAAGTTGACAACACCACTAAATCTACCAATGATGAAGATGCTGAGACTAGCGAGGCAACGCAAGTGATGTTAAGTCCTAAGAATATGTCCCCTCAGGTCCTGGCCGATTTGCATGGTGTCACCAAAGATTTAAAGGTGATTTTGAGGAGATCCATTAGCCCCAACAAGTCCATTGAAGCTGGTAGCCAGGTTAGACTATTGAATTATCTGCTAATAACTTCAAATGTAATGCTTTCATCACCGGTTTCTCAAACTGAAAATGCTTTCCAGGACTCGCCTGCAAAAACTGATTCAGTGTTTGACGTGAGTGACATTCCACCAGATCACAACAGCTCTCATGATGATGGTAAATTATTAAATATTCTATCAATCAATCTGTCTGTCTATTATATATAATCAAAAATACTTTCTAATTAGAAACTGATTGAATATTAAATGTTATTTTTTTATATGTACCTTTGTTATATATCTATCTAATATGCATGTATGTATATGTACATAAATTAGTTTCTAGTTAGAAAACATTAAGTTATTATATATTACATATATTGTTAAATATGATTATAGGAATTCTGTTTCAAAACGAGTGTTAAATAAAATCTGATCATTAAATAAATAATATATTTATTTTTATAAAAAATATAATGCATCTACAGGTGCTGGTTATATAATTAGAATATCATCAAAAAGTTGATTTATTTCACTAATTCCATTCAAAAAGTGAAATTTGTATATTATATTCATTCATTACACACAGACTGATATATTTTAAATGTTTATTTCTTTTAATTTTGATGATCGTAACTGACAACTAAGGAAAATCCCAAATTCAGTATCATAAAATTAGAATATTACTTAAGACCAATAAAAAGAAAGGATTTTTAGAAATCTTGGCCAGCTGAAAAGTATGAACATGAAAAGTATGAGCAGCACTCAATACTTAGTTGGGGCTCCTTTTGCCTGAATTTACTGCAGCAATGCGGCGTGGCATGGAGTCGATCAGTCTGTGGCACTGCTCAGGTGTTATGAGAGCCCAGGTTGCTCTGATAGTGGCCTTCAGCTCTTCTGCATTGTTGGGTCTGGCATATCGCATCTTCCTCTTCACAATAGCCCATAGATTTTCTATGGAGTTAAGGTCAGGCGAGTTTGCTGGCCAATTAAGAACAGGGATACCATGGTCCTTAAACCAGGTACTGGTGGCTTTGGCACTGTGTCCAGGTGCCAAGTCCTGTTGGAAAATGAAATCTGCATCTTCATAAAGTTGTTCAGCAGTAGGAAGCATGAAGTGCTCTAAAACTTCCTGGTATATGGCTGCGTTGACCTTGGACTTCGGACCTCAGAAAACACAGTGGACCAACACCAGCAGATGACATGTCACCCCTAACCATCACTGACTGTGGAAACTTTACACTGGACCTCAAGCAACGTGGATTGTGCCTCTCCTCTCTTTCTCTAGACTCTGGGATCCTGATTTCCAAAGGAAATGCAAAATTTACTTTCATCAGAGAACATAACTTTGGACCACTTTTTTTTCCTTTTTGTCTTTAGCACAGGCGAGACGCTTCTGACGCTGTCTGTTTTTTCAAGAGTGGCTTGACACAAGGAATGTGACAGCTGAGACCCATGTCTTGCATACGTCTGTGCGTAGTGGTTCTTGAAGCACTGACTCCAGCTCCAGTCCACTCTTTGTGAATCTTCCCCATATTTTTAAATGGGTTTTGTTTCACAATCCTCTCCAGGGTGCAGTTATCCCTATTGCTTGTACACTTTTTTTCTTCCACATCTTTTCCTTCCCTTTGCCTCTCTATTAATGTGCTTGGACACCGAGCTCTGTGAACAGCCATCCTTTTTTGCAATGACCTTTTGTGTCTTGCCCTCCTTGTGCAAGGTGTTAATGGTCGTCTTTTGGACAACTGTCAAGTCAGCAGTCTTCCCCATGATGGTGTAGCCTACAGAACTAGACTGAGAGACCATTAAAGGCCTTTGCAGGTGTTTTGAGTTAATTAGCTGATTAGAGTGTGGCACCAGGTGTCTTCAATATTGAACCTTTTCACAATATTCTAATTTTATGAGATACTGAATTTGGGATTTTCCTTAGTTGTCTGTTATAATCATCAAAATTAAAATAAATAAACGTTTGAAATATATCAGTCTGTGTGTAATGAATGAATATAATATACAAGTTTCACTTTTTGAATGGAATTAGTTAAATAAACCAACTTTTTGATGATATTCTAATTATATGACCAGCACCTCTGTATATATAAACAAACCCTAACCCACAACAATGTAAACAATCAGTAATATCTGATGATATTTTTAAAATATGATTTATTATTATTACACTCTATTCAGAAGATTCATCTATATATCCCATCTTTGGCACTAAAAGGTAAGTCATTCATATACAATTTTTCCCCCTAATGCAGTTGCAAAGTATTGAATATTGATTTACATGTAAAATGTAAATACAGTTTCAAAAGTATAGCTGCATAAAGCTACTGTGTAATAACTTATGACCTTGTTTTTCCAGGTTATATTCATTCTTTTGTATTTTATGTCATGACCATGTAAAACCGGTAAAGTTTACGTTGAATGCGTTTAGTTTGAGCCTTATCAGTTGTTCGTTTTTGGTCATAGACCTCAGAAAAAAGGGATTTTGTCACCACCCCTGAACACCAGCACTCCTGCACTGACTGCCACTCCTGCTCTTAAGGCCAAAGAGAGGAGTGCTTTGAGAAGAGAGATGAAGAAGCAAACGGATAACCAGCTCATCATTGTGAGTAGAAGGCGCAGTTGTTGGATGGAAATAAATCGGTGGTTCTTCACCTTTTGTTAATGGTTAATGTTTGTGCTCTTTAGGATGCTGGTCAAAAGCAGTTCGGCGCTACTACATGCGGGTCCTGTGGGATGCTGTACAGTACAGATAGTCCGGAGGACAACTTCCAGCACACTCAGTTCCACCAGCGATTCTTGGACACCATTAAGTTTGTGGTGAGCCATCGTGATGATGTCATCAATGCAGTTCTGCTACAAAAATTCTGCAATTTCACATCAATTTGTATGTTTTTAGGGCTGGAAAAAGGAGAGGGTTGTGGCAGAGTTCTGGGATGGAAAGATTATTCTCGTTCTTCCTGAGGACCCAAAGTATGCCACAAAAAAGGTATGCTGGCTGTGGTTGGTTCTCACTCAAATGCTTCATCTGCCCACTAGGGGTGTAATAGTTCTCAAATCTGACGACGCATCTATAATATGGTTTGTTCAAAACAACACGTAAACAGACAGATAGAGTTAGGCTAATGTATGTTTCTGTCGATGGATACACATTCTGGCTTCCCAATACATTACAACAGCGATGATCAAAAAACGTGGACAAAACAGTCACTCTTCTCCCGTATGCTCGAACATGATCCAGTCATTTATGCCAACCCGTCATTACCCGGGTGTTGATAGTGTGCAAGCGCAGGTGAGACCCGAACACCACATGTTGCTATTTGTTTAAACTAAACTCAGTTAAGCCTGGCCTTGTAAACATTCAAGAACAAGACACAAAAGAGATCTTGCGCGTGCTGAGAGAAGATTTGGGTGTGTGCACTCATCTGAAGCACACAGAAAGCGTGCAAATATTGAGTTCTCTGTGCTTGAACCAAGCGGCAACCTCCCGCAGTTTCTCTTGAAGCCAATACGGAAGTTATTTAAACTGCAATTCATCGACAGGCTCCAGAAGGGAGCAGAATCTCATTGAGCTCCATGTTAAAGTGCCCAACTTTGCAGCAGAATAAAACATGTTTACAGCCTGGTACAAATTGTGGTTTTGGTCTATACAGCTACAGCTGGTCTATACAACTGTGAGGGGGGTGAATTTTTTTTTATAACTCATTCGTTTACATTATATAAAGCCTTAAAGTTCTGCATAATTAAGGGTGTGGCCACTTTGATTGACAGGTGGATAGCCATTTATCTGCTGTCTGTTAGTCATCGCGTCACCTCAGCTCTACCCACGTCGCGCCTCTTTGCCAATTTTCTATTATCCGGGAATGACGCGCTGACAAGATAGCAACGGCCAGCTCGTCCCTACTTTGCACTTCAAAATAGCTGTTCAGAATCCTATAGGTGACGTCACGGACACTGCGTCCATATTTTTTTTTTTGCAGTCTATGGCTTGAACGGACGAATTCACACAAAAAATGGTGAATAATTTGAACCTTTGCTGCCCAGCTAAATCATCAGTATTTTCTAGGGCTGAACACAATAATTTTCAAAAACTTTACTTAAAAACATTTAATTTAACTTGCAACTTTGGCATTCAGTAGTGTACTATAAAAGAAGTATAAATGTAAACAAGCCCTTGACAAAATGTAAAACTAAAAGAGTAAAAAGGTACAAATTGGTAAACCAACATTAAAAAAAGAGAATATCAGCAAATACTTTTATATAAAATAGTCTTGTCACGATACCAAAAACCTTACTATTTATAAAATCACATTATTATCAATCATGTTAACACTAACCACTATTCTGAATAGGTTGGGATCATGAAATCTTATTTCATGATACGATTTAATATTTTTTAAATGTCATTTTATAATTACAATATAGATATTTAATTTAATTGTATCCGTTTTTTTTAAATAAGCCATGTAAATGACAAACAATATGAAAAAAACAGTGCTTTTAGTTGGTTACAGTAGCTCTAATACAGTAGCATTCAATAAAGAAATTAAATAATCAAATGTAAAAACAAAAGTGTCTGCATAGTCACTCTGTAAATGAACTACACACTGATTCTGAATAAATATTAGTTATTCAGTCAAGCATGGGGTGGTTTTCTATTTTCTTTTGTCGTTTTATTAACATTAAATCACACGTAATATTATGTCCGGCCCTTTAAGACCTGCACGGACCAAATACATTCGATTTCTCACTCATCCTTGTATAAATTCACTAAAGACATATCCGACTGTTTACCTGAATACTTGCAAGGACGTGCATTTGTACATATTTTTGACCATTCAAACTGAATGATCCGCGAACCTGACGTTCTGTCTGAGTGAAAGGCATGTGCGTGGCTGTGCATTTCAGGTCAGAGTCTGGCAGAGTCTTCTTTTTCCTGAGCTGCGCATATATATGTGACTGTTCTGCTTCCATTGTTTTGTGAACGGTGGTCTTCACTCCTGCTGTCACACATCGACGCAAATTAAGATATACTGCTCTTATTAGAGTGCTGTCATTTTTAAAGTATCGGTACTAATAAAATGTCATATCGTACCCAACTTACCCAGTCGATTAAAAATATTGATGTCGACTAGTTACTGTATTGATTGTATTGACCAATCGTGTCAGGCCTAGTATTTTCTAACTTGTGCTGCTTTGTTCCAGGCAGAGGACGTGAGACGGATTGCAGACAGTGAATTGGGCTTTCAGCAGATCACACTCAGCAGCCCGAGCTCGGCTAAAACCTTCCTGTTCATTAACAGTGACAGGATGGTTGTGGGATGTCTGGTGGCTGAGAATATTAGACAGGTGAGTCTTTGTCTACCTAAAGACTTAAGCTCAGAATGGCAGTGATGAACTAAAGTAAAACTGGTCTTATTGAACCCAATGTTTTCTAGGCCTTTCGGGTTCTGGAGCAGCCAGAGAAACCCCACGACATAAACAAGGAGGATTTCATGGAGCGCCACAGAGCCTGGTGCTGCTCTACCGTGCCGGAAAAAGCCATCTGTGGCGTCAGTCGCATCTGGGTCTTCAGTCTGATGAGGAGGAAGAGCATTGCCACTCGCCTTCTGGACACTGTCAGGTACCAAACGTTTTTAGCGCATTAATAAGATGAAAGATTTTATAGAGGAGTTTGCATACATGACTTTGTATATAAAACTGTTGTTTCTTACTCTTTCAGGAATACCTTCATGTACGGGAGCCATCTGACCAAAGAAGAAATCGCCTTTTCTGACCCTACACCAGAGGGGAAGCTGTTTGCTACAAAATACTGCGAGACGCCAACGTTTCTGGTGTACAACTTCATCAGTTAAAGGAAAAAAAAAACGACACTATGTTTTAGTTTGACTGCATTTGTTAATGCTTTTGTACGTTTCATTTTTTTCCCCCCCAGAGTTTTTAATTGATAGAAAAATGTTTTAGATGTTCAAATGAAGTTCAGTCTGATATGATAAACATCTCATTTTGCTGTGATGTGACTGATGTTTTGTCTTTAAT
The DNA here is from genome assembly GCA_023566225.1 of Romanogobio albipinnatus. Taxonomy (NCBI): domain Eukaryota; kingdom Metazoa; phylum Chordata; class Actinopteri; order Cypriniformes; family Gobionidae; genus Romanogobio; species Romanogobio albipinnatus. Next base: position 40,270,254 of record CM042256.1, read on the forward strand.
GCTGATTTTATTCATATTTAAGGCACTGTGTACTTCAGCACAAATACTGGCTGTTTATTGTAAGCTAGCAGGTCCTAAAGGTTCCTGTTTGGAAATTAGGCTTTGTAATTCCTTAAAGTTGGTTGTAAAATGAGCAAAAACTGTTTAGCTGCTCCTTGCTTTGTACATATTTTAAAATAAATGGTCTTGTTCATTTATTTTGTTTTGTATTTGTGTGAATCAATCTGATTATACAACTTAGGTGACTGGCCACTATTTAAAATTTCAGTTTATAATTACCCTTTTGTCTTCTAGTTAATTTTATATTTTTGTGGTGGAATGACGTTAAAATTCCTTCTAGTAGTTTCTATTCATCTGCCCACAACCTTGCATTCAAGCAGTCTAAATGAATTAACAAAATGTCTGTTGACCTGAGCTAATAAGAAATGACAATGAACAGTTGTATTTTTACTAAACAAAAATTAATAAACGCTGTGTCAAATTCATTGACCATAGAGTCAATGCATTACTAATGGGACCATAAAGCATTAAATCTTAAACCGTGGACACCGTTACAGGCCTGTTCCGCACATACAATAACTGGGTAATAATCCAGAACCTTCTCTTAAACCTAACCCCAGTAGTTACCATATATTAACCAGTACATAAGCTATAAAAAAAGAGCAACCGACATTTATGTTGAACATAAAGTATTTTTTTCAGTGAGATTGAGTCAAGTGTGCTGATTTGATACACAAATACCAGTTCAAAGACACTTTATTTCAAATTGCATCGTAACAAATACAGTTTATAGAACATATCTGAACGTCATTAGAGTACATAAGAACATATATGTAACGTGACAATCCTCAACAGAAAAATATTTACAATGTGACAGAGACAGCTCACAAAGTAAAAATTACAAACAGAAAAGCAGACCCAACCTGTAAACATGCCAATATACTTTACATTGACAGGAATGGAACAGTCAATTTAATCAATTACAATGACCTCACTGTTTTTGTCAGAAAGCTGGTTGTTGGATTCCAGCACCTGAACAATGTGAGCTGCAGAGGGTCTTTTATGAGGGTCTTCCTCTGTACAGAGACAGAAGAGCTCCACCATCCTCTGGTAAGACCCTCCCAGAGTGGCTTCATCTAAAGCCGGTCGAGTTCCCAGCCTCTCATAATATGCATCTTCATCAAAACCATCGAAGGAGTCATCTAAGAAAAAGACAATAGATAAGAGGCACTTTGAAAAAGTATGAACACTGCGCAATTCTGTTCGTTATAGGACATGGCACATGGATTTGATTTCAGTAACTTTACCATCATCATCATCATCATCGCCCTCAGTATCCAGCATCTCCAGGTGAGGAACAGAAAGTGTCATCATCTCCCAGAGCGTGAGTCCATATGCAAAGATATCAGCTTTGTCTGTGATATCTCCTTCCTCCAAGGCTTCCTTAGGCTTCCACGGCTCCGTCCCAATGTAGTGGGCCTTTGGATTGCTCACTGAGGAAAGATAGGTTTGAAGTAATACTTTAATAGAGGGGATCTCAAAAAAAGGTAAAAGAAAATGTGTTTTTAAAGAACAAACAAAGAAAAAAATAATCATGTTGAAATGATAAATGTTTTCATACCCTGCATGTTTTCATCCAGAGGCAGTGACACACCAACGTCACAGATTTTGATGCTTTCAAAGTCGCCCTTGATGACAACATTGCATGATTTCATGTCTCCATGCAAAAGCTTTTTCTCATTATGCAGGTACTAAAAAACAACAATAAAACATAGTAGGAGCTTGAGATTACATAATTACATTTGATAAAGCAGTAAAAGTCTGTTCACACTAAGGACGATAACTATCGTATAACAATGTAGTTAAAGTTGTAATCAGAATTATTCAACCCCCATTGAAAATCAGGTTCATTGGCAAAATGTACAGACTTTTAGCTGTTTGCAATGAACAGCAATTGAACATTTGAAATAGTAAAGAAACTGAAAAGTAATTGAAATAGCTCAACACAACAAATGTTTCAAGTGGTTTCCCCAAATCCAACTGAAAATGCAACTTTTAATGACTTCTGCAGTCAGTCTCAAAAATTATTCAAGCCCTTCATGGCAAGCATCTTTAGTACCCTTTTTGTAGCACCCTTTTGCTGTTATGACCTGCTGTTAACAATATAACCAGACAGAGCTTCTAGCAGCATTTCTGAGGAATCTTAGCTCATTCCTCATGAGCAATGGCCTCCAGTTCAGTAACATTATTGGGTTTGCGTGCTGCTGACGCCATCTTCAAATCCCACCAGAGATTTTCTATCAAGTTCAAGTCAGGTGACTGTAATGGCCATTGTAAAATCTTCCAGGACTTCTTGTGCACCCAAGCCTTGGTGGAATTCGAGGTATGCTTGGGATCACTCTCCTGTTGGAAGGTCCAATGACACCCAAGATTCAGCTTCTTCACTGAGCCACCACAATGATTAACTGTAGTAGGCAGAGTGTTCTTTTCAGCATATGCTTCATTCTTCTTCCTCCAGACATGCCGCTGATTCATAGGGCCAAAAAGTTCCACAGAGCACAATCCTAAAACTTCTGTGGCTTATTATTTATAGGATTTTGAGCAAATTGGAGCCAACATTTCTTGTGCTTTTGGGTTAGTAGTGGTGTACATCTTGGAGTACTGGCATGCGTTTAGTACGCACCCTAGTGTGCATGCTGAAACCTCAGTGCCTGTTGCCACCAAGACTTGCTGCAGTCATTTGAGGGTTTTTCTGAACCGGTCTTCTCAGAAATCTGGTTGCAGCCGTTGATAGCTTCCTTTTTCTGCCCTGTCCAGGTACTGTAACCACAGTTCCTTTAAAGGGTTAGTTCACCCAAAAATTTAAATTCTGTCATTAATTACTTACCCTCATGTCGTTCGACACCCGTAAGACCTTTGTTCATCTTCAGAACGAAAAAGAAGATATTTTTTGATGAAATCCGATGGAAGACCCATGCAATGTACTAAAGACGTTGTTAAAAAGTCCATTTCACTACAGTGGTTCTACAATAATTTTATGAAGCAACGTGAAGGTGCGGGCATCCAGGAAATGCACACTTTAGCACCCTTTTGAGACCTAAAGCACAATCAATGAAGAATTCAACAGCTTAGATATGGTGCGTCTTCCTCTGCCTGTACACAAAGTTCCTCGCTTCCGGGTCATGTGTCAGAACGCCGGCTCTACTCTCACGCATGCGTCATGGTGGTTTGTGAGTTCATGTCAGAGGCCCAGAATAAAGTTGAATAAAGTCGCCATTTCGATTTTTTTGTTTGCGCACAAAAAATATTCTCGCCGCTTCATAAAATGATTGTAGAACCACTGTAGTGAGATGGACTTTTTAACAACGTCTTTTGTACCTTTTATGAGTCTTGAGAGAGGAAATGTCATTGCTGCCAATGGAGGCCTTTCTGAGCCATCGGATTTCAACAAAAATATCTTCATTTGTGTTCCGAAGATGAACAAAGGTCTTATGCTGCGTTCACACCAAACGCGAATAGAGCGTCAAGAGCGAGTGATTTCAATGTTAAGTCAATGGAAAGGCGTGTTGACGCGCGTCTGGAGGTCCTGCGGCGCGATAGACACGTTTCGCGATTCCGCCTCATTCGCGCGTCCAGTTAGTGCGAATGATGCGAATTGAGCATCTTGCACATTACACGCGAGTGGTGCTTTTTGTGCATTCATGCGTTTGAAGCGAATTCGCATTCAAGTTGAACATTTTGAACTTTGGCGTCAATCCGTGCCGCGTTAACCAATCAGGAGCCCGCTTGCTGCTGTCACGTGGTAAAGAGACATGATGAGAAACCCTGCATCATTTAAAAATACTGCTATTGTGTCACAAAATGAGGTTGACTTTTTCAGGTGAGAATACAGTTGTTTAAAGCTCAAATCTGTGGTTTATTTATAAAGAGAGCGCCTATTTAAAAAAAAAAAAGTATCTTGCGTTTTTGGAGTTGTGAGATCCAGGCGATCACCGGGCGCTCAGCGCTCATTAACCCCAGTGAGAGCAGCCTTTCCTCGGCTAGTTCTTCTGACGTTTGCCGCTGGCTGATGTCCTGTAGTGGTTCGTCTTGTGTGGATCTAAGAGGCGATCTTTGCTGTCATGAATCTATAATTTGTTGTCTGCCAAATCGTTTTGACTGAGGGCAAAGAGTAGTTTCATAACTTTATTTTTTTAAGGATATTTAAATATACATGCAGTGAAGATAATGTAGGAGTTGCCTGGACCACATTTTAATGAAAATGAAAAGAGGCAGAGTGGTGTTTTAATGACACATTTCTCCTGGAGCGCCTTGAACGCGCGTCTATTTAGCTTCAAACGCTCAATTTATATGCACATCCAATTCGCTGCTATGTTTTTGTATCCTGTTCCTTGTTTGTGATGGATGATGACATCTCTTAACTTTTTAGGCCATTCTTTTGACTAACAAAAGTGCTCGAGACAGCACCTGTTTTGCAGATTTGTGCTGTTGTGAGGGATTCAATTCAGGGGTTTGAATAATTTTGAGACTGCAGAAGTCATTCAAAGTTGCATTTTCAGTTGAATTTGGGGAAACCACTTGAATTATTTGTTTTGTTTCAATTACTTTTGTTTGATTTGTGAAAGTGAAAAGTCTGTCAATTTTGCCAATAAACCTGATTCGCAATGGGGGTTGAATAATTTTGACAACAACTGTATTCAAATCTTTCTAAAATGTAAACAAAAATAGCAGAGCCTACACCACAACTACAACGATAATGGCAAAGAGGAACATTATTGTTGTAAACGCTTACATTTTTCCCCCCAGATGATGAACGTTAAGTACAGCTCACACCAAGAACGATAACAATATTAGCGTCTACACGTACACACAATATTGCTGTGTATTATAAGTACGTGCTGCAGTTGTATCATCTGCCACTGTAATTGTGAAGTTTACAACTCGCAATTCAGACTTTATTCCTCAGAATTGCGACCTGATAGCTTGCAATTTTTACTTTATTCTCAGAATTGCGAGATACAAAGTCCGACTGGCAAGATATAAAGTCCAAATTCTAAATCAAGTCAAAATGGCGAGATATAAACTGACTCAATAATAAACTCAAAATTGCGTGAAAATATGAGCTGACTTTTTTTTTTTTCACAGAATGTCTAGCAATTCTGACTTTTTTCCCCCCACAATCTCAACTTTATTTTTCAGAATTTTAAGTTTATATCTTGCAATATCTTATATCTTCTGAATTCATAACATTAAGATTGTGAGTTTATATATTGCAATCCTGAGAAAAAAGTCAGAATTGTCAGATAAAGTCTGATAATTTTTTTATTTTTTATTCCGTGGTGGAAACAAGCTTCCATATTCAATCCAATGGGGAAAAATAGTAGCCTGACGTCGTCATACTCAATTCTAGTCAGAATCTGAGTCTGATACTGCTCCGTTGGGCTGTGATTATGGGGCGTGTTTAAACCGAACCAGGAAAGACCTCAATTGGATAGACCTACAACCAATCAGAGCAACGGAGCGACGCATAACGTTAGTTGTCAACTGTCAACAGAACTCAACTGCACTGTGTTGCCATGTCCGCGGGTTGAAGCGACCCCAATTATGTGATATACAGACCCAGGAATGCGAAATTTAGCAGCCAGTTCAGCCAAAATAACATATTTTACCCCCCAAATGCCATTTTTCCCGGAGAACCCCCCCACCCGGAAAGCTATTGGGCTTGTTTTTAGCTAGTTTTGAGTAGCAATTGGGCGAGTTTTGCTGTAAAAACTTGGCAACCCTGTCTGCACGCAAGCTAGAATAAGTCACGTTAGAAGAAGAAGATGAGTGTAAACGATCTTTGCCGGTGTTGTAAAAAAAGAATTTAAGGATACACAGAGTACTTACCAACACGATCATCATTTCTGAGAGAAATATTAAAGGTGAATGCATATAGGAACAAGTTCTCCGTTTAGGATTAGAACAAATTCAACCCAAGCGCCTTTGATGACGTGGATGATTATTATTTTACTGTTTATCATCTGTCCATCATCGTCTAAAGCCCGCCCTGACAATTTCATTGGTCCGAACAGTTTCTGCTCGGGCATAATTACTTCTCTATGGATCAAGTCCAGACCGAACTGCCCGTTCAAAAATTTTTCTGGGCGGGGCTAAGTTCGTCTGGCATCCAGGCTAGAAAAATAGTGAAAGTGATTCCAACGATATCGTTCCTCTGTGCCGTTGTTATACTTGTGGTGTGGGCTCTGCTATTCTTTTACATTTAGAATGATTTTTAACACTATATCTTATAGTTAAATAGTAATCGTCCTTGGTGTGAATTTAACAGTACATTTACAAATGACTGATTTCCCAACCATACCTGTAAACCACGTGCGACGTGAAGAGCCACTTTTTCAATAGTGGCCACAGGAAATGCCTGTAGACCCTCATCTTTCCTTTTCTCAATGAGGTCATTCAGAGACTGCTCTCCACCGTACTCCATCGCTAAACACTTAGAGCCGTCCTTTGCTGTGGTAAAAGCTCTGAAGCCTTAAAAAACACAGGGGAAAGAATACAAAATAAAAAGATGTTTGGCCTATACTCTTCATATGTACCTTTACCTGTAACATTTAAAGAAATACTTGCCAACAATATTGGGGTGGTGCAGGTCTTTTAAGATCTTTGCCTCTTCGGTCAGACGCTTCTGATAAACACTCATTTGACTTATTTCACACTTGCTGTTGATCTTCTTAATGGCCCATGGTGAATGAGTCTGCTTGCCCATCCTGGTGTAAATATTGCCGTAGATTTAAATGTGTCCATTACACTAACATGGAGTTGGTAGCACACACATGCATCAAATATTATGTTTGTAAGATTGTACCTGTTCATGAGATACACATTGACTCCAGTCCCGCAGCCGAGCTTCTTCATGAAGGGAGAGGCAGGAATGGTGACTGGGGTTCCGCATGCACTGACTGATAAACAATACATTTAAGACATTATTAGCTACCTTAACCAACCACCACATATGGAGATGGGATGTAAAACCATCTTTATGATGAGAGCCAATGACGTGTAATTATAGTATCAGACGTCTTAAAGATCACCCTACCTGGACTTTTCACTTTTGCAGGCTTGCAAGGCGTTTTAAAGGCACTAGGTAAGTCTTTGCTGGCCTCCATTTTGTCTAAAATGAAACAATAAAAGATCATCATATTTGTGTTTACATTACACAATCCGTACGACAAAACGACGAACGGTACACACGTTTAACGACGCTATACACAACCAATTAACAAAAGTTATTAAACAAAAATTCGTAAGTGGTAATATGACACATATAGATAATGTACACAATTTTTCATTACATTAGATACGAACTTCAGAGATGCTGAAAACCGCGCCCGGATTTCAAAATTCACCGCTTAGGATGACGTCAAACTACAGTGTCCGTAGAGGGACACAACTGATTACGTGCGTCAGTTCCTTTTCCTTATTATTCTCCAGTGTGTTACTCAATTTTGTTAATCACGTTTGATTGTTATAACATTATTTATTACTAAATAGATATAAGATATAATAACACATTGCGTGATAGTGAATATTCGATGGATATAATTTGCATTATTCAGGGTTATATGTTAAAACTAAAACTATTAAAACATTTTTGTTAATAAAAATAAAGTTGAAACCGTTCATTTTTGGGTGAACATCTTTTTTCTGTGGCTTTTGAATAGATTACTGAATACGTTTCGAAGCTGATAAAAATATATATTTAGTTTAGTTTAATATTGTTTTATATTTAATAATAATAATAATTATTATTTTACTTTATTTTTTATCTTGTTTGATCTGTAAAGCACTTTGGATCCCTTTCTGATGTTTTTAAATGTGCTATAGAAATAAAGGATGACTTGACTTGAACGAATATGAAAATAACAATAAATCAAACCAATAAAATATATTATTTCTATAGCCTACTATTATGACTTTTCATAAATATTTTAAACAATGAGCCGTCTTTTATTTCAGAAGATTTTGGTTTTATTTCTTTAGGTAAAAGTGAAAAAATTGCGCACATTAATTGTAGACTAACTGAAATTAGAAACATAATATGTATTGTATACATAGGCTATAATTGTAAAAGTACATCAACTGGTGTATTACGCATAATATAATGATTTAAAGTGCTACACAACAGCTAATTTGTATCATAAACATGCTAAAATATTATAATGCAAACAAATGCAATAGACTCACCTTTGTCCACTAGATGGCATCATGTAAGCATGGGAATTGCCTTAAAGGGATAGTTCCCCCCAAAATGACAATTCTGTCATCATTTACTCACCCTCAACTTGTTCCACACCTGTATGAATTTCTTTTTTCTGTTGAACATAAAAGAAGATATTTTGAAGAATGCCTGTAACCAAACAGTTGATGGACCCCATTGATCCCCATATATGGAAACAAATGACTATGGAAGTCAATGGTTTGGTTACAGACATACTTCAAAATATCTTCTTTTGTGTTCTGCTATGCCAAGGCATTACTAAGTGGCCGATTGGACAAACATGCTTTCATTTTCTTTTTGTGTTTCACTGCAGAGTTCCGTTTTTCAAGCTTTTGTTTTCAATCTACTCAGCTGGGCAGAGAAGAGAGAGAATAAAACACACTCGAAGGCAAAGAAATGAACTCCAGCCTGATTAGGTAGAGATATGCAGATCACTTACATCCATGATTTGAATGTGCTGATTAAAGTAAAAAAAGATCAGAGGAGAAGCATGCGCCATAAAACAGCAATGACCCAAATTCCTGTTCAATATAGCCTACCTAAATGAAAACTACAGATGTCCTGCACTTCATATTGCTGTGATGGTGAGGAAATCAGCTGTTGCCATTCATAAAGAACAATATGTCCTGGACATATCTGACCATTGAATTTTAAATAAAATTTTCACTGACCATAAATCATTTTAAAAATGGGAACATAAAACCAAACAAATGTGTCATGAAAAGTATGAAACATGATCAGTACAATATCACAAAGCACATCTTTTCCACACATGGCTTCAAGCATGACATTAACTTTTTATATTGGCTTTGAGGGCTTGTGCTATTGTCTGGCAAATTGTCTTTTGTACTGTGCCTCGAGCAAAATGAAGATAATACTCCATGCTGTGCTATCTATTATAACTGAAAAATTATAACAAAAGCACCTGGTAGTCATGAGAAGTTTATTTGTTTTTACTTGTTCATTGTCAGGCAAAGATGATTTTAAATGGAAGGAAAGCCATGGAGAGTTTAACATGAATGTTCTCCAGTACACTCTTATGTTGCTCTGTGGTTTAACATAATACTGTTCTGAAATTCAGTTAAGTCAAACAGCCAGTTTTTACATTTTAAAAAAATGTCTTGGTTATGTGAACGTTAAGGGAACATTCCATTTTATCATTTTGCAAACATGTTATTTTTGAATGTTGTCTGAAAATTCTGAAACAAGTAGTGTCGTTTAAAAAACGTTAGGTGAACGTTCAACAAATGTTTCGGGGGGGGAAAAAACATTCCATTGAGGATTTGAGAACATTATTAAAGACCAGATAGCTTTGAATGCACATTGTATTAACGTTACTGGACAAACGTTTGTTCATAACTTCAAGAGAACCTTGCCAGAACGTTCTGAGAATGTCCCTGTGAGCTGGGAAGGAGATGCTTTTCAGACTGAAAATAAATGCTAACAAACCAAAAAAATGAGGTATTGAAAGGCACCTTTGGATGTATAATCCCACCGTAAAGTGCTGATTGTGAATTCAACCGATGTACTCTCCTTTTAGCAAGTACACTAAAGAGGCATGTGAACTGTTTCGCATTTTCAGTATAGCAATCCCTAAAGAACCGGTGGTCATGGTTGGTCTGCTTTTGCTGATAGGAACCCACTCAAATGCACAGAGCATTACATTTGGTCAGCTAACACAAGCTCGATAGATATTGACTTCAATATTAGTGGTTCTCAGCTGTGTCAGTACTCAGATTTTAAATTCAACAAAAAGTGGCAACCCAACACAGTACCGTAAACATAAAAAGTTGCATTTGTTGCAAGTTGATGATTTGTTCTGATGTGATCAGATCCCCAAAAGGCTTTGTCTTTTTCTTGTCTCTTGATTTCATATTCTCGCCATGACAATAATCCACAGCACAAACGACAGCTCAGAACACATTTATCCTTGCTGCAAGAGAATCAATATTTAGTCTAGGACTTGTCATATTTTTTTCCCCCTTGCATAATTGTGTTAATGAGATTGAAGGCACGTCACACAACCTGTCAATGTTTTCTTCTGCTCAATTTGGCAAAATAAGTAGCATTTGCTGTCTTAAAGGAGTAGTTTGGATTGTGGAAATGAAATTACCCCATGATTTGCTACTCAAGCCATAGGTGTATATGACTTTCTTCTTTCTGATGAACACAATCAGAGTAATAAATATCCTGACGCTTCCAAGCTTTATAGTGACAGGGTTCATTGAGTTTGAAGCTCAAAAAAGAGCATCCACCCATAATAAACGTACTCCACACGACTCCGGGGGGTTAATAAAGGCCTTCTGAGGTAAATCGATGGGGCAAGTCCAGACCACCTTCCGTATTCAATGTACGCAGAAAGTGTATCACCTCTCGCAGTTCAAACCGCTCAGTACGTCCTAGTGATAAGTCGCGCCAGTTACGCTTGTTTCGTAAGTTGAATACGGAAGGCGGTGTGGTGGAAGATAGATATTTTACTTGATAAAGTTTTAAATATGGATATTTTTCTTACAAAACCCCGTCGATTCACTTCAGAAGGCCTTTATTAACCCCCCGGAGCCGTGTGGATACTTTTATGATGGATGGATGCACTTTTTTGAGCTTCAAACTCAATGAACCCCGTCAGTGCCATTATAAAGCTTGGAAGCGTCAGGTTATTTATTAGCATAACTCCGATTGTGTTCATCAGAAAGAAGAAAGTCATATAATCCTTGCATGACTTGAGGGTGAGTAAATCATGGGCTAATTTTCATTTTAAAGTGAACTACTCCTTTAACTGTTTAGCTGAATGTTATTATTGGATCAAATATTCTTTGTCCCAGTTGACAGAATCAACTTCTAGATTGTGACCCACCAATTGTGAACCACTGATATACCGTATATGATGAAATATCTCCATCTCTATATTGGCTGCATCCCAGATGTTAAAGAGGAATTTAAATGATTGCACAGTTTTATCTTATACTTGTTTTTAAAGATGAAACACAAAGATCATAATTTCGATGTAAAATCTGTTTAAATTAATTCCGCATACTACATGCAAATGGGAAAATTCAATGCCTCCTATTCAAGAATTGCATTCATAGACAAAACACAGTATACAGGCATAGACACTGCGTGCATAGAAACATAAATAATCATTCAAAAAACAATCCAATTAAATTAAAGGAATGGATACTCCACCCCAAAAAATGACAATTCTGTATTTAAAGGGATAGTTCACCCAAAATTAAAAATGATCCCATAATTTACTCATCCTCTCAACCTATCCTATGTGTATATGATATTCTTCTTTCAGACGAATACAATCAGAGTAAAAAAATGTCCTGGCAAATCCAAGCATTATTATGGCAGTAAATGGCAGCCCAAAATTTGAAGCCCCAAAAAAGTGCATCCATGTATTATAAAATTAATACACACGGCTCCGGGGGGTTAATAAAGGCCTTCTGAAGTGAATTGATGGGCTTGTGTAAGAAAAATATCCATATTTAATGTGTTATAAAGTAAAATATCTAGCTTCCGGCGGACCGCCTTCTGTATTCAACTTATGAAGAAAGTGTAAGTAGCGTGCCGATGATGTCGGACGTAGTGTAAGCATTTTGAACTGCGAGAGGCGTTACACTTTCTTCGTAAGTTGAATACGGAAGGCGGTCTGGCGGAAGCTAGATATTTTACTTTATAAAGTTTTAAATATGGATATTTTTCTTACACAAACTCATCGATTCACTTCAGAAGGCCTTTATTAACCCCCCGGAGCCGTGTGGAGCACTTTTATAAAGGATGGATGCACTTTTTTGGGCTGCCATTCACTGCCATTATAAAGCTTGGAAAAGCCAGGACATTTTTTAATATAACTCTGATTTCGTCTGAAAGAAGAATGTCATATACACCTAGGATGGCTTGAGGGTGAGTAAATCATGGGGTCATTTTCATTTTTGGGTGAACTATCCCTTTAATTTACCCTCATGTCATTTCAAACCTGTAAGCATTTATTTATTCTGTGGAAGACAATAGAAGATATTTTGAAGAATGTTGGTAACCAAACAGTTTTGGTTCCCATTGACTTCCATTGTATTTTTTTTGTCCATATGGAAGTCAATGGGAACAGAAATTGGTTGGTTATTTATGCTCCACAGAACACAGGAAGTCACACAGGTTTAGAACTAGGGTGAGTAAATAATGACAGAACTTTCATTTTTGGGTGGACTATCCCTATTAAGATATTTGATTTTTTTTGTCCCCCCAATAGTCATTTCAAATTGATCCTAAAATAAAAGGATCTTTTATTTTAAGTCAATAAATTGGCACATCTGTTATAGGGGATTCCTCAATGTCATGTGATCATACTCCCTCTAATGTACAAACAGACTATACCTTTTTATAAAAAATAAATGTTTTTCATAAAATCATGTTCGGGAGAGAAAGAGGCAAACATTGTTCACACCATCAGTTTTCAACAATACTTTCACAATTAACATGCACTTTGGGAAACCAACCATCAAGGACTTTGGACCTCCATATTATCAAGTAAAGTGTCTTTCTTAAAGAACTTTAAGGTGCGAACGGATCTCCAGACCCCGACGTAACTGTCGCTCAGAGATTGTCTCGTAAGATCCTCTGATGAGACCCCCGGTCTTTCTAATTCTATGGACTCTGCTACTTTATTCTCACGAACGGGACCCTGATCATTGCCGTCAGCTGATGCCATCAGGCTACCATTGGGGACGTTCTCCAGATCATTTGGAACCGTTTCCATATCTCCATCAGGTTTGGCTGGTTCCACATAAGGTTCTCCTGGAAGTTCTTCATTTTTAGCGGACTCCATATCCTGGTAGGCCAGCTTCTTTTTGGTTTCGTGATACTTCACCACACAGTAGGTGATGGAGCCGATGGTGTTGACTACCACGCCTGCCACAAACAGTCTGGTTGGCATCACGTCACTGAAGGCCAGCATGCCCACAGTGATAGTAGCTATACTTTTGACCACCCCCACAAAACTGGTGGTGACGGCCGAGTTGATATAGGTACAGTGCAGTGTGGTAAAGTTCATCGCACAGCCAATGAGAATGCAGATACAGAAGATTCCTGTGATATACGGGTTCTTCCAACCTTCATATGTCCACATATCAATGGCATCCATGCTTACAATGGAGCAGATGAAGAGAACAGGAGAAGCCACTACTGCAATGGTGTACTGAGCTGTGAGTGGCCCGTAATCACTGTCTGCACTCACTTTTTGGATGAGTACCAAATAGGAGGCGTGGACAATCACAGCTAAAACGCCAGTCACGTAGCCAAAAGGGTCACCTGTTAGATCTCCAGCACCTGCACAAGAACAGAACGACGCGGTGCAAAGTTACTGCGCCATACATGATTTATGGTCATTAAAATGAAACTCTGTATGAGATATATTTCATGCCGACATCACATGCATAGCCCAGAATCAATTAGGCAAGATTAGCATAGATATTTGTAATTCTAATTCTATACTGGATACTATATCTTGACTTTATGGAGGGCTAGTTATCAAACCGGGGCAAATTGTCACACTGGATGTATAGGTTTTGATTCAAAGAACCAATTATACAAATGTATGTAAATCTAGATCAAATTAGAATAAATTAAACAAAATCAAATTAGAATAGTTTTTATAATCTTTATCCTCAAACCTAAAATCACATTTTTTGTAGCTGTTGGTTAATAAAAGTAAAAACTAATGTCGTTTTAACATGACTAGGGATTTTGTGCAAATGTGTTTTACGTGCTGCAAACATATACATTAATTACAATATTTATTTTCAACATTTTTGCTGTTTCATGAATTATGTTTAAATTTGCTGAAAACCTAATAAGCTGTTTAATGACAGATTAATTGTGAAAACGTGCCTCCGCATAGTGTGACAACATGCCCCTATAGTGCGAAACTATCACTTTATTTCCCTGGCAATAGCGGTGATGTTCAATTATTTATTTTTTTAAGACTTTAAGGTATGTGCAAATACGGTAGGCTACTTTATATATATATATATATATATATATATATATATATATATATATATATATATATATATATATATATATATATATATATATATATTTTTAAACCCAAGACTTTAAGGTATGTGCAAATACGGTACTTATATATTATAAATATAATCTGGAATAAATGACAAGATTATAAATGAAAAACTAATATATTATCTATAAATGTCCAAAATATTCCTACCAGCCAGTGCTGCTCCTCCAGTGGTGACGAGAACTGCTACTATCACCCCAGGTGATGGGAACCCATTCTTCAGCACACACACTCCAATCCCTAACGTTACCAAGGGCAAGCATCGCTTAAACACAACATACATGGGTAAACTCAGTCCCCTGAGAGACCAGAGGGTTAACGTGGATTGCAAAGTTGACAAAATACAGACACTCGCAAAAACTTTCACTAGCTGGAGGCTGAAGGGTGGTATATCTATTTTGCCCAGTCTCCTCAGCACCTCTAACGTGAGAGCCGCAGTGCCGCTGGTCAGAGACTGGATTAAAGTCAGATACGTGAAGTTATACGTCGTAATGAGGACTTTTAACAAAATATTTAGCGATCCCGAAAATAATCCATGAGCAACGGCCACCGAAATGCCCAGCAAACGTCCTTTGCAAACTTCCATGTCTTCCTTCGTAGACTGGGGGTTCCCGGCGTCTCCTTATTACGCACTGAGCTCTGAGTTCACTGCTGAATATTCACGTGCACTCTCCTCTCACACAACACACGCGCTGAGCGCTGCTGAATAAATGCGACACGCGCTGCAGCTCCGACTGCATCCTTCTCTGTACAATGATTGAATCGGAGTCAACTGCAGCCAATCCATTTACTTTGATGTACTTTACACTTTTATTTCTCCTTCGAGGTAGTGAACAGTTGTAAACACAAAAACAAGCTGTGCGCAATTTAGATCTGTAAACCAATGCTCGAACTGCAATGCATTAAGATGTTAATACCCAAGGCATATTTCATAAGTGAAATGACAATGGTTGCTAAACATATAGGATTCTAAAGGATGTATCTGTAATACAGATCCTGCTGGAGCCTTCAACATTTTGGATGTTTCTCTTATTAAACCCAGCTTAATTAAGTGGGTTAAATAATTGTTTTTTCTAAGTTCAAGAAAGGTTGTTCGGCTGTACAAGAACAGACTGCGCATCTAAAATTGTCAAACTCCCCAAACATGGAAGCAATATCTAAAGTCACAGTTTGAGCTTCAAAACTTTCTGTTTACAATTCATATCAGTTCTGGAAATTCAAGGACATTTGGATAACAAGCCATTGGAAAACCACTGATAGCCTCTATACAACTTAGACTATATGAATGCATGGTGTACATGTATATATTACACGTTAGTATTTTCAACCAAAAAAAGGTTAATCCAGTTATTTATATCTTTTACTTTTTTTCTTAAAAGGTCCCGTTCTTCGTGATCCCATTGTTCAAACTTTAGTTAGTGTTTAATGTTGCTGTTAGAACATAAATAATACCTGTAAAATTATAAAGCTCAAAGTTCAATGCCAAGCGAGATATTTTATTTAACGGCCGGCTTGGACTACATCCTGGTACTTCCTTCATTAATTACGTCAGTAGAACAGTAGAACAGACTAACCTCCGCCCACAAGAATACGCGAAAAAGGGGGCGTGGTCTTGTTGCTGTCCCACGTGGAGAAGAGGAAGTGTCGCGTGGAGAAAAGGAAGTGTTGCGTTTGAGTGTGTTTGTCGCTATGTCGTCGAGACGCTGTTATTTTCATCCCGGAGTCAAATCACCTTTGTTTGGCTTTCCCAGAGACGCTGTAGAGATCATTAAGCGCATATATCTCCCGTTAAGAGGCGTGACCTTTCCACGTGCGCTAAGCTGCTGTCAAATCACAACACGGGAACCGTGCCACGTGCGCTAAGCTGCGGTCAAATCACAACACAGGAACCGCTGGCACAATCAGAACTCGTTACGTATTTCTGAAGGAGGGACTTCATAGAATAAAGGAAGTCATCAGCCCGTTTTTAGGACAGTGAAAACAGCGATGTACAGATAAGTAAATTATGTTAAAAATACTGTTTTTTTTTTTTACACGTTATATTGCACTCTGTAAACACAATCAAAGCTTCAAAAAAACACGAAGAACTGGACCTTTAACACTTTTATTCCTATATTCTGCCCCAAGTGAAATAAAACCAACAACATTCACTATGTGCTCAAACTTTGATTTAAAACTCACCTATTTGTCTGCTATAATTTAAACTACACTGAACAGTGTTGGAGGCAATGTTAAAAATATTAATTTAAAAGGCCCCCTGAAATCAAAATTGATTTTTTTTTAGATTTTAGTATTCAAAGTTGTTATGTTAGCCTTAAGAATGAATAAGCTGGTGTGTTCCAAAACAATGACAAAATTCGCCTTTAGGAGATATAAGCATTCGAAACATACAGTCTCTCACTTCCACGTCTTCTCATCACATCTTCTGTCCAATCAAACGCTCTCTAGAATCTGAAGTGTCGGTCCCCCACATTATAAATAGACGCTGAAGCTGAGTCTTAAATCGGTCAGTTGTTCACACATTTACTAATTTCTACATAGTGAATGGCACATAGCGCACTATACATGCGATTGGAAACGATTCAGACATGTAATGCTTTCATTTGAGGCGAATGAAGTCTGTTTTCAAGTTAGTTTCACGTGCACCACACACGATTACACACACACACACCAAAGTCTCTGGTCGCAGCATGGATAATATGCGCGAGTCGACACAAACAACAAAACATATCGGACCCATTTAAATTCTGCACAGAATGCTTTATTTCAAAGCGATATGGAGGAGAATATGATGGTAAATGGTTAGAGATTAGGAGGAAACTGTGGCTTTACCAAACAGAAAGGCTCTAGTCAAACTGTGGTATTAAAGCAGCACTAGGTAGGTTTTGCTCTCGGGGTCCCCCTACAGTTGGGAAACAGTATTGTCCTGTCGTAAACTCTGTCATCCTACATCAGGGGATGCATCGCACGTGCATTTGTTGACATGACAACTATGATAGCCCTGAACACTGCAGGAGGAGTTCACATGCAGGTGTTCTGCTTGCGTCGCGTGTGAAATGTCTTAATCCCAGGTACAGTGGCATATGTTTCAGCATGTCATATGATTTTAATTTCATGGCTTTTTTTTTTTTTTTTTTTCAAACGCCAAATGATCGCAATGCTCACATTTACAAGCCAGCGTCATTATAGTAGTCTAGTCTATTGGTTACCGTTTTACAGAATCTATATGATACTTCAATTCAATGTTTGAGTGGTAGGTAATAACCATATATCGTCAATATATATTGACCTCCTTCAGCTCACGCCAACGAGCAAACGCTGGCCCAATGTTGATCCTCGTCCTGCCTTTAATACGATCACTTTCTCGTTTCCTCTTTTTGCATTCCTCCGACAAAACCTTTGCTTTCTTCTTTTTCTGTGCTGCCTCGGCCATGACTATAACATCCGGCAAACTATAAAAAGGATAGTTGGGCTCTCACGTCCGAATTTAAGGAAGTGGGGGTGATGGTGGAAGTGACGTATATGCCGTAAATCAGTCGAATTTTGTAGTTTTTTTTTCTTTCTTGGGTTACTACCCGAAACCCGAAGTTTAAAAGTACGATTAAAAACGATCCAGACCCTGTCAGGCTATGGCAGACGTGTCATTCAACCTATTGTAAGTCGATGTATCATCACAAGAGTCTTGAAAATATATTATGAAGGTTGAAAAGTTACCTAGTGCTGCTTTAACGAACCGCTATTGCTGTTTCAAAAAAGGGGAGGAGCTGCAAGCACTTCAGTGGGCCTTTAAAGGTGCCCCCAGAATGAAAATTTAATTAACCTTATAACAGGAGTTCAGTACATGTAAATCATATACAGTGAGACTCAAACACCATTGCCTCCTCATATGTAAATCTCGTTTGTGAAAAACACCACGGAAAAATAGGCAAATCTCAACTTAACACCGAGAATGATGCAATCGTCGGGATCATTAATATGAACGCCCCCAACATTTGCATATGCCAGCACATGTTCACTGTCAGGTGAAACTGCACAGCCATATCATCTCTGCAGGTAAACAAGCGTCACACGAGGATAGCGAACATGGCAGATCATGGAAACAAATGTTATATTCCAGGTTGTGCAGGGGATGTGAAGACGTTTCATACTCTTCCCACAGATAAAACATGTCAACAGGCATGGTTGATGTTTATTTATAATCGGATACCGCAACAAATTAATTCAAAGTTGTTAGTTTGCTCAGCCCGTTTTTCAAACCTGGGACAATATCAGGCTTTGCTCAGCATCCGACACTGAAGAAAGGGGCAATTCTAACCATATACCTGCAAGCAGTAAGTGATTTTATCCACTTCTTGACTGTCTAAACAATTTCTGATTAAATTGAAAGTTTCTTAGAGAGACAACATTAATGATATCCCCGTTGTTGTCTAGATCCAACACAAGATGCTAGTACAGTAACAATAGGACAATCCAAGTAGTTTACATAACTAAATAGTATGTCTAATGACAAAGGTTAATATTATTTTATGCCAGTGTTGTCATAAATTACAAAATACAACCATAGATACGTAACATACTACGTTAGTTTAGTTGCTTACACATAGCTCACTTGATCCTTCTAGCTAAGGTCACCTTCTCCACCATTTAAGTTGAAACGATAGTAATTTGATAAGGCTTCTAGTCAATTTGTTAATTTTTATATATATATATATATATATATATATATATATATATATATATATATGTTTTTACAATGCTAAAAAAGTTGTGACTGCTGATGTGTATATTTAATGCTATAAACTAGTTATGGTTTACGCTGAAGTTCTGGTATGGACGTAATGATTTTGCAGGTTCCTAATTAAAATAAAGACTTAACTTACCATTCAGAAGCGTTCATTTCCAATCTCAAAACATGTTGTTGTTCCTCAAAATCTGCATCTTCGTCAGAAACAGGCTCAAACATATAAGGTTGAATGCCTAATCTCTCCATCGTCATGGAGAGATGTATAGATGTGCCTGCTATCATTGAGCCGCGCAGTGAAACAGCCAATCAGAGCAGAACACTGCATTAATATTCAATGTAAATGGACCTGTAAAACCGTATCTGGACAATTATTGACCTTAAATAAGCCATATACCCTCTATGTAGATTCCAGAAAACAATTTAAAATGTTGTTTCAAATCATTCTAGGGCACCTTTAATTTTAAATGAACCAGGCTCATCATTTCACTCAGAAGATACAATTTTACCCCATTTGTGAATGACAGATTGCATTTATTTATTAATATCAGTTTAACCCTTAAACGCATACCTCGGGTCTTTAGTGACCCAGGACGTCATTCACCACCCTTTTCGTCATTCATTTTTTTTAAATTCAACCTTAGTACTCCTCAAACAATTAATTGTAGACAATATAAAAAGAAAAACATGCCTATTTTCCCATTCATTTGTTGTAAAAATTGTATAGGGTCGCTAACGACCCGAGGTGTGTAACAGTGCGAGTATATTATTTCTGCACAAAAATAATTGAATCTTTGACGACTGAATAAGTGCAATTCACATTTATTCCATAAGATGGCAGTGTCTGATACACAATGATGAAGTGACGTTTCACTCATAGTTACCGCAGGCAAAAAACAAAAGAATAGGAAGCATAATCAGCAAAACTTGAAATGGCTCTGTGATTTACTGCAGAGAAAGTACTGAACGCAATCAAATATAAGTGTCCCTGTCACTTGATGGTGGAGCTGTCAGCGATCAAAATACTGATTAAGAAGATGTTGAAAATGATAGTTTTGAGAATATGTTTGAGATGACAAATATGAGCCAGATGCTGAATGTACTGGGAAATGAGCTCTGACGAGGACAGTGATGATGGTATAAAACATCTGCTCAAACTGAACTCCTCCAAACTCCAAAAGGTAACAAAATATGCTTTATTTTATTCTTTTGTTAGTGTTACTCTAAAATCAGGAGAGTTTTATATTATCGCGACCGTGTTAAATATAGATCCGGAATATGTAATAATGATTGACAACACATTCATGCATTTAAGGGTTAACAAACTGGCAACAATACATACTACATTTACCAATGAGCTTTAGACAACAATAAGGCACTCACTGTTTAAGGTATTCTCACTTAGTTTGATTTGACACTTAAAAAAACACTATAACAACATCGCACTCTCAAAACGAGCAGTTTTTTCACTAAGTGACAGCATGAGATTCCCCATCCTCTGTACCGCGCTCCCGATGCAATGCTCCCGATGCGTCCCACGGGTTCTCCTTTAATAGCGTCATTAGGAAAACTGCAGTGAAATCTTGGCAAACTCTGCACCTGTAATTAAAACAGAGTCGTGACTCCCCCGTACCTTGCGGCCCCATCTTTCTATGGTGCATCAACTCCTATTGGGCGGCCAGGCATGAAGGGGTGAAGATTTTTACAATCTCATCCCAAGAGCAGTCTACAACCTGTAAAAAAAGAAAAAAAGGCCACAGTCACACAAATACAATGGCATACATGAAATGTAATAATTAACTAAGGACATTAGAAGCTTTGCATCAGGCAATCTATGGTATGATGCCATTTCATTATTTTGATTATTAGGTGTAACATACTAAAACGTGCTTATTTCTACAAAGTCGTCGGTTTGACCGCATCATTTAGATCCCGAGTCGGATTCTGAAAATGCGGACAATCAAGCCGATCTTTCGTAACCAACTTTGCAAGCACAACTTGAGCAAAACGTTTGATAGTGGTAAGTAGAGATGTTCAGATACACTTTTTCCATTCCCGATACCTGGGCTCAGGGTATCGGCCGATACCGAGTACTGATCCGATACCTGTGTGTGTATATGTATATACAGCTGTATATACTACTAGCCCTGTATGAATTGCTAGAATTATTTTATGGTGTGCTTCAGACTTATCCCTTAATAAAACATGAACAAATACATACAGTGAACTACTGTATTTATTACAGTATTTTTATTATCTGACATGCATTTGACAGTAATATTATTTATTTTTCTTAAGCGAAAAAGAACTTCAAATGCAGCCACAAATCTAACACTGCAAACTGAAAAAGGTATTTTACTTTTACAATATAACTGTATAAAAAACAGTGCAACAAATAAATGTAGGAATATAAACAATTATATATTATTCAGAAAATAATCTCTTTACAACCTTCTAGGCATAGTTATTATTATTATTAGTAGTAGTAGTAGAAGAGACACATTATTATTACATAGAGACGTAGCTAAATCTACTGTAGGCTACAACAGTAGCCTAATATATTAATTTCTTCACGTTAAACCAAACTTTTATTTTGACGGGTTGCCGTGAACACCTTTGAGTGTCTGTGTTCATTATATGACAGTAAATTCTCATGAAGTGAGGGTTTATGCGTTTGTGTCCTCATATAGTGACCATAGACTGTAAAAACGCACGTAGAGGTACAGGTAGAGAAACTGGGGGAGGACAAAGACAGCGAGCGGGTGTCACACGCGTGTGTGTGTGCGCGGGCGCCCGTCATCCACACAGAAACGAAATACTGCTGAAGCTTTTTCATTTCTTCTTCGCTGCTCTAAACAGTGGTTGCTTGTGGAAGAACCACGCAAAGCTATAGCGGTCTATAGTTAGGCAAAGCTATAGCGGTCATAATAACTAGATCTTGTTTAAGAAAATGGTATCGGATTGGTACACGGGTTCAAGTACTCGCCGATACCGATGCCAGAATTTGTTGTGGTATCGGTGATATTTCCGATACTAGTATCGGAATCGGAACAACTCTAGTGGTAAGTAGTATTACCGCATACTCTCCCAGGTTCAGGAAGCGGTCCTCTTTAAAATGTGCTGTGCACAAGCAAACATTTAGGTTGTACTGCTCAGGAACAGCTTTATTAATAAACCTCTGAAATCAAAAGAGGTTATGCTTTCGCATCCAAACATAAAGCGTCTCTGCGGCATGACGAAAAAAACTTAAATTCACTGAAACCAGCCTTGTTTCTTTGCGTTTGCCTGTGGGCGGGCATTATGATAATATTTCACATTGTGGTGTGGACATTTGCTGATCTGGACTTTGATCAAGGTGTTTTAGGTAGGTTTGAATCAGTGTTGTCTTTTAGCATTGTGGGAGACTATGAGCTTTGTTTGCAGATCATATACATTCACAAAAGCACTAAAGGAAAAGGAAAACATTAAAAAGCATCATATTAGGGTCGACATCACGAAACATTGCGATGGACGATGACATCGGGGGGTTGCATTTGAGCGTTAAGTTCCATTAAAGGGATAGTTTCAAAAATGAAAATTAGTCCATGATTTACTCACCCTCAAGTCATCCTAGGTATATATGACATTCTTCTTTCAGACGAATATAATCAGTTATATTTAAAAAGTACAGGCTTATCCAAGCATTATAATAGCAGTAATAGTTGTTCTGTTTTTGAAGTCCATAAAAAAAGCGCCTGTCCATCGAATAACGTGCTCTACACGGCTCCGGGGTGTTAATTAAGGCCTTCTGAAGCGAATCGATGCGTTTGTGTAAGAAAGATATCCATATTTAAAACTTTATAAAGTAAAGTTCCAGCCGAATGCCTTCCGTGGAAAAGTGTTGAAAGTGAAAAGATGCGTACGTGACGTCATGGCGAGCGTACCTGACTGCGTTAGTCTTTCGAGCGGCAGAGGACCTTTCAACACTTTTTCCATTAATTAAACACGGAAGGCGGTCGGAAATATGGATATTTTTCTTACACAAACGCAGATTCGCTTCAGAAGGCCTTTATAAACCCCCCGGAGCCGCGTGGAGCACGTTATTTGACGGACAGATGCATTTTTTTATGGACTTCAAAAACATTAAAATGCTTGGATTAGCTAGGACTTTTGTAATATAACTCTGATTTTATTCGTCTGAAAGAAGAATGTCATCTACACCTAGGATGACTTGAGGGTGAGTAAATCATGGACTAATTTTCATTTTTGGGTGAACTAATCCTTTGTGGCATGCGTCTGGAGAAAGAGAGAATGCACACAGAGCTGAAAGGGCTTGAATGAAGCACGTTTGGCTTTAGATAAAACTACTAGATGATATATAGTGCTCGATGTTTTGGCGCTCTGCTTGCTTCAACTAGAAACAGGAAAATGGTGCTACCGTTTTCTCTCACGGTCCAGATGGAAACATGCCGGGTCCGGATGCGGACTGAGGCCCGCCATTTGAATATCATTGGTTTAGTTTGTGTAAAACATCTAGGGAAATCACGATGCCGGCTCAAAATCCTGATGTCTGTCAGCCAACGGCTATGGACGATGGCATCGTCTATCGGCCCAACCCTACATCATATGACCCGTTTAAACACTTAAGATGGATGCTGGTTATGGTACTGCACAGCTGGTTACAAGCCCATCAATATAAAAGGGTCATTTCATGACAAATAGGCCTTTATCACACTTCCTATTTCCGGTAAGTGAAGCAGTGCACCTCTACTTCCGGTCCCATCGCGACTCAATCAAAACGCGGGTGTAACTGCAGCGATCCCGTGCTCTAATACTAAATAATGACATCCTTACCTCAGATTTGAACATTTCCTGACACTAAAAGAATAGAGGAGAGCATGGGTGAGACTGATATGGTGGGATGAAGTTGTGTGTGTGTTGTATGCATTTCCAAACTGCGGATGTTTACGTCTCATATCGTCAGCCTGCTGAAATGTTCCCATCCAAATGTGCATTCTGAATAATAAATACATTTCTAACCTGCCGCAGTCCAGTGATTGAGTCTTCTCACTTCTCAACAGTGTGTCTCTTACTAATCATATTCCATACCTGTTGTTACATTTTTAAATTAATTTGAATGATAAACACCCTTACGAAATTTAACCATGGTTTTATTATAGTAAGAATGTAGTAACCATGTTTTTTTTCCGTGGATTGACTACCATTTGTATTAGTTTTACTACAAATACCATGATAAACTACAATAACCATGTTTTATTTTATTTGTAATAAAAACCATGGTTCATTTTCATGTAATAAATAGATGAATGAATAGATGAATTATTTTAATTGGCTTTATGCACAGCTGCACTACTTCCTGAACTTCAGCCAGCTCCTTTGTTTCCTGTCTGCCATTATTGGACAAACTGATTAATCCAGGTGTGCCTGACCTCTGTAGTCACAACAACAATAATCAGACACACCTGGATTAATCAGTTTGTCCAATAATGGCAGACAGGAAACAAAGGAACTGGCTGAAGTTCAGGAAGTAGTGCAGCTGTGCATAAAGCCAATTGTCGTTTGTTCAGCTAGGTGTTCACAGCACATTGAAAACATGCATAACCGGAAGAATCAGCACACTGCTTCGACGCGCACTTCCGGTATTCAATTCCTCTGTGATAAAGGCCTATTAAAATCTTTATCTTTTCAGATAAAAGTGATTGATGTACTATGAAAATAACATAGCATTAGATAAAAGGTGGGAAACATTACTAAATTTCTTTTTGGCACAAAAACGTACTAATATCATAAATGGACCTCAGGGATTTTAAAAAAGTCAACTTCTTGCCTGATTGGAAAGAATGGCAAAGTTTAAAAAAAATCCACTAATGATTGGATACATACAGTGAGGAAAATAAGTATTTGAACACCCTGCTATTTTGCAAGTTCTCCCACTTGGAAATCACGGAGGAGTCTGAAATTGTCATTGTAGGTGCATGTCCACTGTGAGAGACATAATCTAAACAAAAAAATCCAGAAATCACAATGTATGATTTGTTAACTATTTATTTGTAAAAGAGAGAGAGAGAGAGAGAGAGAGAGAGAGAGCACCCTTGATATTGAAAAACAAAGAGATTTCTATGCATATGTTGCTTTACTGAAATGCACAATAATGATATTCAGCCAATCAATTGTTTGGAATTGGTTGTTTCTTTTGATGCTGCTTGAAAGACTTTTTTAAAGCCTCTCCTTTTGTCCATGTAAGGAATACAAGTGCACAATACACAATAAAGTGCAACCGTACCATGTACAACTCAACAAAGAACCTGTTGTTTTCTTCATTAAAAATTGTAACAGAAAGGCAAATTGAATGAGGACAGCTGACATAACATGAACATGAACATATGATTCATATATACATATACTATATATTTAACTCTCTAAATAAAATTATGGATTGGAATATAATTTCATGGACTGGAATAGAATTTCAAAAGGCACAGTGTTTCCTAAGACAATATGAAAGGGATTTAGTGATGCCAAAGCAAAACTCCACACCCTTTATTGCAGTCTTTTCTCTGTATCTCATTACTCCAGAGCGCTTCAGCAGAAAACCCGTGACTCACCCATTGAGGGGAAAAAAAGTCCTTCATTAATTACTTGACTGCAAAATGCACAACAGAGACCGAGTGCCAGAAAGCGGGCAACAGTGCAGAAAAAACATGCAGAGAGTGAGGGGAAGCAGGCGCGTGAACGGGTGGTCAGCTGATAACACAAAATTCAATATAACTGGAGGCAAGATGGCAGGAATTTGATTCGGAGCCCCGCTCTCCTCATCTGAGGAACAATATCTGAGCACAAAATGCATGTCCGCTTTGGCAGAAACATTGTAGCTCCTTGTCAAAAGGTGCAAAGGTATGATGTATCACCTGCTGTGGGTTTACATGAAGGTGGAGCTGGACTTTTTCCTCAAGAACCGGTTACAGTATAATTATTGCATTTGAAGGCTTTACTTTGTTCAAAGGCATAATAACTGTGCAGATGTTCAGCGCGAAAGGCAAATCTGAGCAGAGGTGATCAATCAAACTGATATGAATAAAGTAAGGATGAAGAAAAGCACATTTTCATTTGGAATGTGTTTTAAAGTCTAACAATGTGCATGAACTACTGATGAACTACTGACTATTTGAAATAGTCAAAATTGACCTATAGTTATGCCCACTTAGCCAATAAATGACAATGTGTGTTAAAAATGTATATGCGTGAGTATTTAACAATGGTTGAGACTGAGTTGTGGGTTTGCATATTGGCCTGGACAGCGAGTACGAGCAGCACAAGGTGTGTATGTGCATACGGTTGGCAGAGAACAGGGAGACTGCGGTAGAAAAACCACTTCACAGTTCTTGCCCTCGCATTGCAGGAACAACCCACACCACCTGCAGCCTGCCAACAGCTGTACTTACGCCCCATGCGGAACTAACAATATGAGAGAATCCATACATACATCATTTTCCAATCCTGCAATTTGGCTCTGACACACTGTGGCCCGTTTTTTGTGATTTCTCTGGTTGCGCACTATTAGTATAAGAGACACATCACGTCTTATAAGAGACTCACAAAATACTCCGAAATGGCCAAGACATCTAAGTGAACTTAAAAGCTTCCCAAATTTGCATTCTGATTGACAGGAAACTCTACATTACCAAAATGAGATGTGAAGGTAATGGCAAACCCTTAAAAAAGCTGAATGGAGCCTTTTTACCCTGAAAATAATGTAAATAACTTCAGCCCCCCAAAAACATTCAGGATGCTTTGGAACTTTTTTTTATGTCTCTTATTTTCACCAAGGCTGCATTTATTGGATCAAAAATACAGTAAAACATTACTCCAGTCTTCAGGGTCACATGATCCGTTAGAGATCGTTCTAATATACTGATTTGGTGCTCAAGAAACATTTCTTATAATCATTTTTAAAAACGTAATATTTTGTGCAAAGTGTGATACATTTTTCAGGATTTTTTGATGAATAGAAAGTTCAAAAGAACAGCATTTATTTGAATTAGAAATCTTTTGTAACATTATAAATGTCTTTGTTGTCATGTTTGATCAATGTTAAGCTTCCTAGTGTAATAAAAGTATTAATTTCTTTCTTTTCAAAAGAAAATTCTTACTGAACCCAAACTTTTGACACAATACTCTAATCAACATAAAAATATATTGCAGACAGATATTTGGCGATTCAATGCATTTTTCAGTTAGATATATAACGGCTTACTTTCCAGTAAATAAGAGAAATAAGTTATAAGTTAACTTATTGAAATCAATTAAAAATGCATCAAGCTACATGTAAACAGACGGAAAGGAAGACTTTTATATTTACAGGCTTCAAAGAGGGCCTGAGGTGACATAGTTTGCAAGGGATTCAATGTTAAATCTTAAAATAGCACAGTGGCAGAGACTGTGGAGTTAAAGTTTTTTTTTTGCTGCAGACATCTCGTGTCAGCTCAGTGATGGCTCATTGACTGCTCTGACTTTTATTCATCACTGTGAGTGCTTGCGTCAGACAGGACCAGCTCCCCAGCGGACTGCGGCCCACATCTCAATGAGCTGAGTGCTCTGTTACTGTACGTGACCGATTCCATGTACGCGTGGCATGCTACCTCTCCGCGAATGACAGACATCTCAGGTGAAATGAAGTCAACAGACAAGGCTGTACAGTGAGGGTTAATAGAAATCAATAGCTGCAGATGGAGTCATGGAAATATTGATTTAAGTTTCTCAATTACTGGTCCATCAGAACAGATGTCAATAAATTGCAGCTTTTACAAAACACACACAAAAAAAAACAAAGATCATAGAAAGTAAGACTGCATGATATAGCCTAAAAAGATCTCAATATTCTTCATCCTTAGACTAAAATGGCAAATAATGCAGAAAAACTGTATTATTTTGAAATATTACAATTTAACTATTTTCTATTTTAAAGGTGCAGTGTGTAATATATATGAGGATCTATTGACAGAAATGCAATATAATATACATAACTATGTTTCAGTGGTGTATAAAGACCTTACATTATGAACCGTTATGTTTTTATTACCTTAGAATGAGCCATTTCTGTCTACATAAACCACGGGTCCCCTTACTGTGCGTTCACACTGCCGCCAGTGAGAGCGTCAAACTTCGCTCTGCTGCCCTGCTATCAACGCTGTAGAAAGATTCGTGGACGCGCTGCCGCTCTGACGTAGATCGAATGCTTGGTCTTTTTTAAAACTGCATTTAAAGGGGCTGCAAAGCAAACAATCATGTTGATCGACGTTTGTGCAGACTGACCACAGGTAGGGTATAACTGTATAATATAACCTCATGAGATCATTTAAATGTGAAAGTTTTAAAAAAGCAGATCGATGGAAAGAACTTAACAATTATAGTTACATGTTTGCTAACGAAATAAACCAATTAAAAGCCATTTGTGTGGTGTATAAATAATGTTGAGCGTCTTCTAATCAAACCCGCCACACCAGCAGTGATCAACCTCTCCTCTATTTTGCTGGGGAACTAATGTGGTCGGAACCAAAGTTTACAGCACTGCATTCTCTGGAATCCTCTCAAGCGGAGCACTTCTATATTCCCATTGGTTGCCGTTGAACCGCGTCATAATCATTACCATAAAGTTGACCTGATTTCAACTCTCCTCGAAGCCCAAATCGTCCAAGACGAGCCGCGCCGCTCTCGACGGAGCTCTCCGCAGCTCTCCGCCGGGCTCCCATTGAAAACGAATGACTTCCGGCCACTTTGACGCTCTCGCCGGCGGCGGTGTGAACGCACAGTTACAGTGAAGTCACCATTTTGTGCCGCCATGTTTCTACAGTAGCCCTAAATGGACAAACTGCTCTACAGAGTGCTAGCTAATCTCTGCTGTCTCAGACGATGACATATTTGTCCTGTCAGCCACCGTAGCTTCTCTATGTGCTTGGAAAGGGAAGGGTGAGCAGTGGGTGATTGCAATTCACAACCTCACCGCTAGATGCCGCTGAAATTTACACACCTTTAATATATTTTAATATATTTAATATATTTTTAATATAATTTAAACATACACTTTTTTGTCACAAAAGATCACAGAAAGACTGTA
Organism: Romanogobio albipinnatus; assembly: GCA_023566225.1. Taxonomy (NCBI): domain Eukaryota; kingdom Metazoa; phylum Chordata; class Actinopteri; order Cypriniformes; family Gobionidae; genus Romanogobio; species Romanogobio albipinnatus. Next base: position 40,299,463 of record CM042256.1, read on the forward strand.
ATATATAGAATAAAACAAGTAGATCTCAAAATTGTTCAGCCTTTTGGCAATATTTGATATATAACAAATATATATATTTTTTTATTTGATCAGAAATACTATAATTTTAAACAAACTGGAGATTCAAGTAGATTTAAATAAAATTAATAAAAATAAACTAAACAAAACAGAATAATAATAATAAAAATATTTAGTCAAAAACAACTAAATGAACACTAGGACAAATTATATTTCACTTTCACTTATATCATTATAACCAAATTTGTTAATAATCAGCTATATTTACCTACATATATTTTACTAGATCATTGTAAAATATGTGATGACAAACAAATCGTTTAATCATCAATCAATTTTTGATCACTTAAAATGCATATAGCATTTTTTTTTATTACAATGTGGCATTTTTAGACTACTGAAGCTTACAGTCCAAGGTTGCTTAGAGTCTTTTTGCTGCAGTATTGAACTTTCTCCTAATATTAATTTGGGATGCATAACTGGATTTGAACCCAAGTTGCCTACAGTACAGTATATGAGCCCTATAGTGAACACACATGCACTGAACACCTAGGCCACAATTTCAGATCTTTAAGTGCTCCCCACTGTTGTGTGTTTTGGCGAGTTTACCTGGTTCGGGATGTGCAGGTTGAAATCCAGGCCACACACAAACTCTGAATGGTGCTCCAGTGTCTCCAGCAGCGGCTGGTTCTTGGAGTAGTCCCAGAATCTGTGGACGCAAAGCAGCAGAAGGCAATCATGCTAATTGAACGGCCGTTTGTCTTTTCTGACGGGGCAGTGGCTCAAAGCCCTGACGCAGCCCTGGCTCACCAGGCCCCGACTGATCCATTCAGCAAATGTAATTAAATCACCTCTCTGAAAAAACCTCCCTGTCTAAAAGAAAACATTAGGCAGGCATTAATACTAACATTGCCATAGAGCAGAAGTGAAGGATATTATTTATAAGCACTGTGGGATGAAAGCTGCTCGGGGTGTGGACGTCTTTAGAAAGAGATGCTGATGTAAACCACCAACATTGCATTGACATGGACATGCATGTTAAAAGGTTCAGAGGGCACTAAAAGTGCCAAAACCTCTTGCCACTCTTCCACAAAGCCACAATGCAATAACAAACTTGTGCCAAATTACTAGGCTTGCACGATTTTCACTCACAATCAGTGCAGAAAAATGCAGATGACCAAATCCAAATTAAAGATGTCTAATGCTATTTCAAAATAACGCACGCCCATCAACAAGCTTCGTTCGGGTACCGGTAGCCGTCGGCAGCGCTGTCATTTTGTTTTTAAATCATCAATGTCACTAAAGAAGTGTGTTTCTGGTTGTGAGGGAAAGATAACCTTGTTCAGCTTCCCAAATAACCCAGCGTTAAGGAAACAGTGGATGCAGTTTGTTTTTCCGGAGCAGCTGAGTTCTGCAAGTGTGTTTGTTTGTTCCCGGTCATGAGTCGAAACCGCAGGCGGTGAGTGAAACTGCATCAAATGTCTGTGTTTTATTGCCAATTGGCGAGTAAGTGCATATAATGTAAACAACATGAACGTATAGTGAATAGAAAGTTTTCCAGGGAAAATGACATAATGTATTGTGTGTGTGTCATAGCAGGTATGTGTGTGTGTTAGAGCTGCAACTAACGATTATTTTTTCTGTCGACTAATCTAACGATTATTTTTTCGATTAGTCGACTAATCTAACGATTATTTTTCCAGATTAATCTTATTATTCTTTTTTACTGATTATTGTATTTCAAAGAGGGTAGTGAATTTGTATATTATTTTAACATGAAATCAATGAATGATGACAATATTAATTGTATTTCAGGAAGGGTAGTGTACATAGTATGCCATTTTATAATGACATATATGAACACAAGAAGCTTTTTAAACATAATATATAATGATACTATTCATCATAAAATGTATACAGAGTAGGCCTAATTAGGAAAAGTTGTTTACTATAGTAGTTGAGTATGATTTACTCATTGATTTGTGTCAGTAGTAAACGAAAATGCGCTTGTATTTATCTGCAAAAGGTTCACATACAGGAGCTTTCAGCATAGTGTTAATGTATAACTAGTCGTCTTTTTTGAAGGTGCATAAACAACGACTAAAGCTGCCAGAAGTTTTTGCCCAAACTTCAAAGACACATTTAAATGATTAAAGCTAGAGGCATATCTTAACTGTAATGTTACTTTAATCATGTAAACTACCTATATACAGCAAGTTATTATGCATATGTGTTGGGACAGAGCGGAACCAGGTCGCATATACAGGAGATATATGCAGCCCATAATAAATAAAAGCACGAGACGTACTGGGGTCGGAGAAGAACCCAGGAAAATGTGACCGTCTGTTGCAATACACGCGTGGCGCGTTCAGCTGCGCGAGAGAACACTGGCAGCAGGGTTGCCAGGTTTACACAACAAAACCCACCCATTCGTTACTCAAAACTAGCCCAAAACAAGCCCAATCGCGTTTCGGGGAGGTTCTCTGGTAAACATCGCGTTCTGGGGGTTAAATATGTGTGTTTTTTTTGCTTCAACCCGCGGACATGAGACACAGCCCGCGGCAACAGTGTAGAAGTAGCCCAATTCCGCGGAAAAAAGCGGACTTGGCAACACTGACTGCAGTGTGAAAGCTCCTGCTCTGCCACCGCGTGCAGTGTGAAACCGGCGTTACAGAGCGAACAAAGCACAGTTTTATTCGGCTTCTGTTTAAAGTACTCCCACACTTTTGAATGTCGCGGTCTGGCTTTATATGATAAATGATCATTTTCACTATGTCCGGGAGCAGAAGCTGCCATTATTCTAGATCTTCTGTTCCATTCTAGAACGTAAATAATGTGCCGCCGACGCGTCGACGCATTTCACGCACGGCGGATTCACGTCGACGCGTCGTTGCAGCCCTAGTGTGTGTGCTCGTGACTCTTTAGCTCTGCCCACTGCACGCCTGCACAAGCTCGGCTGTTTTCAGAAAGAATCAGTACAGCGTATTTGTCTGTTATAAATATGATAAAGACTCTTCGGAGATATGAAGGATGCACTACTACTCTATAGGTACTCAGTATTAACATGAGATTGGCAGAAACTGTGTGTGTTATGTACGCTTTAAATACTTCATAGAGCTGCATGATTTATCGTTAAACCTTTGAGAAGGTTTCATTGTTACACCAGTAGGTGGCAACATGTGACTGTTAAAAATGTATTTGTCATTGAATCATTCATTCAAGAGATTAGTTTAAAAAAAACACTGATTCATCTAGTATTGAAACAAGTGAAGTCTTTGAGTTAGTCATTGGGCCATATCACACATTCACGACAAGTGGTTTTTGCTAGTTTCAGCTTGACGATATAATTTTCATGTCCTGCGCCACATTGTTTAAATAGCAAATGCATTTGCTCCCATTTGTGTGCCCATGGGCATGCTGGTCTGAAAACGAGGTGTGTTCAGGCGCATTGTTGGTAAGTTGCTACTTGAGGCAACTGAAAACGACTGCGCCATTGACCAACAAAAACCTGGTCTAAAGTCAGTTGCAGTATTTTTTGTGTTATTTAAAGGGTGCATTAATAATATGCGCCTATCAGTGATGCGCGGGTCAATGTATAAACAACCCGCACCCGACCGACGTTTTCAACTAACCCGCCCGCAACTCGGACCGCAAAAAAAAAGAAGAAAATATTGTACCCGACCCGCTTCCTGACCCGCATTTTTTACACGTAGTAAATGCTCATCGTAGCGTCATTGGGCCATTGAGAAAATGTTTCAGGCCCTGACGTGGTGCGCTCAGAGGTGCAGCGGCGAGAGCAGGCAGTTCTTGAGGCGGCCCATCATTTTCCATTTCAGCTCTAGATGCATATTATTGATGAACGCGATGTTTATGTTTCAACCCGGCTTGAAGAATTCATCAGCAAGCCCTTAGGAGCGCAAACTGTTCTTTTTCTGTATGATGCTGTATGATACAGGCTTGATTTATTCATTTATTTCGTTTCATTTTCTTAACAATTAAGATGCTGCATGTGTTTATCCAGTCTAATCGAAGTGTGCGTCTCTCCCCCGACTTTACCAACAAAAATCCCGCCCCTCTCAGAAAATACATAAAACTGACTTTACTGAGCTATATGCATTTAAAAGTAGCCTAAAATGGTACAATGGCATTGCTCAGTTCAACGTTTTGGGAAATCGGGCATTTTGTCCTGCGTCAGCATTTATTCAAAAGTTAATAACGCTCAACATTCAAAAGGTAAATAAGGATTTATTGACGACCCGACCGACCGTGACCCGAATATCATTAAAAATATTTTTGGATGACTCGTAACCGCGGGTAACCGCGGGTGACCGCAGGCACCCGCTCATTTTGGATCAACCCGCGCATCACTGGCGCCTATAGGCGGGTGCACTCGTACACTCTGCTTATTACACACACAGGGACATGCTGCAGCACACAAACATAAAAATATATATTTTTTTAATTCCTCTCTGGATAGGAGTTCAGTCTTTCCGCTCTCAAATTCTGCCATGTAAATAGCGAATTTGCTATGGCGCAAGCAACTGGCTTTTAAAGGGAATGGGAGATTCTGATTGGTTTATTGCACGTTACACCCAAAACACCCATTATTCATTAAGAGAATAGGGGCAACCCTTTTAGAAAATGCGCCAACCATTTTCCCTGTCGTTAAACTAGCAAAAGTGGATTTGGAGGGGCCCTAAGTGCACTTGTGCCGTGCGCTTTAGACCATATGCTTAGATTGTTAAAATAGGGCCCATATAATCATTCATTCAAACCAATTAAAAATAAAATTATTTTAATATAGACTGCAGCAATTAACATTTTGTCAGAACCTCTAGAAATGTACATGTTATTTAGTTTTATTGTCTATTCAGAATCGTGGGAAATTTATCCAGAATCGTGTAGCTCTAAAAGTAAGGGTGACAAATATTGTGCCAAATGTTTTTTGAAATTGCAGATACTGAGAGAAATTAACTGTCAACAGCAGACTGCACCTGATATGTGCAGAAGGCGTGTATTTTGATATTCAGAACACTGATATGTCGTACTTCATTTTAAAGCAATGCATCAACCTATACACACTGTCATTATTGAAAGAAAGAAAAAAGCAGAGAACAATACAGCAAAATCAATATCCCAGCCTAATTAGTTGTTAAATGACACACAGAAAGACAATTTTCCTTCTGTACAGCATCCCGTATTAGTAATTGCCGTCATAGCAACTCAGAAAAGCCAGCTATTATGTATGAAAGAGGACACCGTATCTCCTGTAAACGAGACCTGATAGATCTGAAAAAGCGACTGCATAGACTGGGTTAAGTAAACAGCTATGTGTGTGTGTGTGTGTGTGTGCGTGTGTGGCAGCAGGTGGCTCACATGTTCTTTTGAACACAAACCCTCAAAAAGGCTTTGTATTTAAATAAACAGCCTTTTCTCTTTACCACAAGTGAACAAAACGATTCTAGTTGATCTGTTCTTTCTGCGGAAATAATTTCTAGTAAGTACCTCATGGTCGGCATTATCACAGTTTACTCTGAATGTAAAACTAATTAAATGACACCTTGGTCAAGTATGAGCGCCTGGTCTATTCAAATAGCAAATTTCCTGTAATCAATAGAATTGATTTCTATGAAAGCAAAACCACAAATACCAGTTCTAAAGGAAATTAGCTATAAATTATATTAAATGAACTGAGAAAATAACAAACATTTTCAATCCATGATTTCTGAAGTTTCTAAGGTACAGTAATATAGCTCCTTGTGCAATTCGTGTACACTGGACCGATCACACAGACAGTGATTTTATGGAAAATCTGATCATTAATGAGTATTTAATGTATATATATATCATTAATGTTTTGCAGGTTAAAAATGAGATGTCAATGGATTTTTACAACAAATATATAAATCGTATATATATTGTGCTCCACTGCGAAAGATGCAAGATGCGAATGCAATGGTCAAATATGTCTGTCTAGTGCATGTAGCGCATTCTGTGTGAGCTGGCCCTAACTCAAATAACCACTCATTACAACCGAGGTCTGCAGAAGAGCATCTCTGAACGCTCCACATGTCAAACCTTGAAGCAGATGGGCTACAGTGGCAGAAGACACACCGGGTGCCACTCCTGTCAGCTAAGAATAGGAAACTGAGGCTACAAGGTTTGACACCAGAAGACTGGAAAAATGTTGCCTGGTCTCGATTTCTGCTACAACATTCAGATGGTGGGGTCAGAATTTGGTGTAAACAACATAAAAGCATGGATCCATCCTGCCTTGTTGGTGGTGTAATTATGTGGGCGATATTTTCATGGCACACTTTGGGCACCTTAGCAACAACTGAGCATCATTTAAATGTCACAGCCTACCTGAGTATTGTTGCTGACCATGTCTATCCCTTTAGCGTACACATCTGATCTGATGGCTACTGAAGTTTCAGCAGGATAATGCACAAAGCTCAAATCATCTCAAACTGGTTTCTTGAACATGACAAGTTTTCTACACTCTACTCAAATGGCCTCCACAGTCACCAGATCTCAATCCAATAGAGCAGCTTTGGGATGTGCTGGAATGGGAGATTTGCATCATGGATGTGCAGCCGTCAAATCTGCAGCCACTATGTGATACAATCATGTCAATATGAACCAAAAACTCTAGATTCTGGTTGAATCTATGCCAAAAGGAATGAAGGCAGTTCTAAAGGCAAAGTGGGGTCCTTGCTAGTGTACAAAATAAAGTGTCCAGTGAGTGTATAGATATTAATCGAATTTTAGCATACAACTCTCCCCACCACATACATACATTTATTACCATTATATTAGCTTTTTGGATGCATTAATAATTTAATACATGTTTCTTTCTCTTGTTTTTATATGGTTCTGGGAGGTATACATAGGTTTGGATTACTGTACTTTACAAACTTGCAGTGTTTATTTACTGACTGGCCGGCACATTTACCCTCCAGGCCTAGATAAACATAAGGTGACTAGCATCGCTGGAAAGAAAATCAAACTCGCCTCTAATAAGACCACGGCTCAATGTGCAAGTCAATTCTCATTTTAAAAGCTTGTCAGCCCAGATTAAGTACTCTCTGTAATCTTTCTCCAACAGCCAAGGCAAAGATAAGTTGTCACTTTGTAGGGACAATGACCATCTATTCCTCTATCAATTGTGGACAATTGACAATTCTGCTCTCACGACAGAACAGATTAACTAAGGAATAGAATGTTCCAGGTTCAAAACAAGTTGAGCTTTATTGACAGGCTGCCAATTATAACAGTCACATGTCCCTTAGTATAAAAATAGAAATGTGTAACAGTATTTTTGTTAAAGCACTTAATTTTTCTATACAAAGTGTCGAAATTATACAAATTATGTGGTAGAGCTTCATTTGTATTAAACCTGGAACATTACTAGATGTCTTGCAAGGGCATAAAGGCGTGCTAATCCTGAAATGCAATGTCAGACATCTGTTAACTATAGTATAATTAGTATGTTCTTCAAAGGCCTAAACATATCTTTCAGACTTAATGACAATTAACAGTTATTAAGGCTCCGAGGGTATATTTGTATAGAACTCATTTGTGGTTCCTTTATAAAATTACAGCAACTAGGCAGCCAGCAAGTTTGGAAATAATAAAGTTTGCTTTACTACAGTGATTTCTGCTGATACGTCCTTGACGGTCCTATTGAAGATCATTCTCCCTATGCAAAAATGATCTCCACGCTCAATAAAAACACAACCACGCACTAACAGAATGAACCCACTGCAAAAGCAGATTAAACAGTCTACCCTGAAATGAGATCAATGGCTTTTAAAGCCCCGTTTGATGGCAAGGCATCAGTTTTTTTTTGCTACTGTGCCAGCAATGCAGACTTCACCAATCATCCAAAGGCCACTAGGAAAGAACCTCTGTCCTCCGAGTAGATTTGGATAGTTCAAGGAAAATGTGGAAAGGTTCTTTAGAATTCTTACTATGTTTTTAATGGAAGATGCATCGTTTCAGTAAAACAAATTTGTTTGTTTTTTTGTAAGTGCTCAGTGTAAAATTGTAAGAAGATGTAATTTCATTGTGTAAGGAAGTACGCAAGTAAGGAAACTCCCAAAGGAAAAAGGAGGAACAATAACATATCCAAAAACTGACTCATTGTGGCTGAATTTAATTTATCCCATCATACAACAGTTAGTTCCAGTCCTCTAATATGCTTGGCCAATTTTATATTAAAGGGTTATTTTCCCACAAAAATGTCAATTCTGTCAATAATTATTCACCCTCATGATGTTCCAAACCTGTAAGACCTTTGTTCATCTTCGGAACAAAAATTAAGATATTTTTAATGAAATCCAAGAGCTCTCTGACCCCTCCATAGACAGCAATTTAATTGCTCGAACACTTTCAAGGCCCAGAAAGGTAGTAAAAACGTCGTTAAAATAGTCCATGTGACTCCAGTGGTTCAATCTTAAATTTTATGAAGCGACGAGAATACTTTTTGTGCACAAAAAACAAACAAACAAAAACTTTATTGAACAATTTCGTTCTAGCCTGTGCCAGTCTCCTACTCAGTTTACATTGTAAATAAAGTGCAGCACCTGCGTCATCATCACACGCATGTGTCGTGGTGCTCACATGAACAGCATCGGCTGCCGTAGAACTCGAAAGCTGCACTGCTTACAACGTCTGTCGTCATGAAGTCATTCCAAAAACTGGTTCTGGCTTACCTGAAGGACATCACCGGACCCTTACTGGACCCCCTGTAGTTTGCTTACTGAGCAAACAGGTCTGTGGATGATGCAGTAAACATGGGTCTGCACTTCATCCTGCAACATCTGTATATATCAGGGACTTATGTAAGGATCCTGTTTGTGGACTTCAGCTCGGCTTTTAACACCATCATCCCAAATCTCATCCTGCCTAAACTAACTCAGCTCTCCGTGCCCACCTCTGTCTGTCAGTGGATCACCAGCTTCCTGACAGACCGACAGCAGCTTGTGAGGCTGGGTAAATTCTCATCCAGCACCCGCACCATCAGCACTGGATTTCCTCAAGGCTGTGTTCTCTCCCCACTGCTCTTCTCCTTCTACACCAACAACTGCACCTCTAAAGACCCCTCTGTCAAGCTCCTGAAGTTTGCGGATGACACCACAGTCACCGGCCTCATCCGGGACGGAGACGAGTCTGCTTACAGACAGGAGGTTAAAGAGCTGGCTGTCTGGTGCAGTCATAACAACTTGGAGCTTAACACGCTTAAAACAATGGAGATGATCGTGGACTTCAGGAGAAACCCCCCTGCGCTCCCCCCACTCCCCGTCATGGACAGCACTGTAAAAACAGTGGAGACATTCAGGTTCCTGGGCACCACAATCTCTCAGGACCTGAAGTAGGACATTAACATTGCGTCCATTGGGAAAGCCCCAATAGAGGTTGTTAAACCTGCAACAGGAACTGATGAAATGGAAATACTCTGCTATCAATGAATCCATCCTATGCACTTCAATTACCGTCTGGTACAGCTCAGCTACCAAATCTGAGCTCAGAAGACTACAGAGGGTAGTCCGGTCTGCTGAGCAAATCATTGGTACAACCCTCCCCACTCTCCAAGATCTGTACTTATCCAGAGTGCGCAAAAGGGCTGGCAAAATCACTCTGGACCCCTCTCATCCAGCACACTGCCTTTTCGAACTGTTGCCGTCTGGTCGACGCTACAGAGCCCTGAGCACCAGAACAACCAGGCACAGGAACAGTTTTTTCCCCTCAGGCAATCCACCTCATGAACACTTGACAACACACACACACACACACACACACACACACACACACACACACACACACACACACACACACACACACACACACACACACACACACACACACACACACACACACACACACACACACACACACACACACACACACACACACACACACACACACACACACACACACACACACACACACACACACGTACATTCCTTTATTCACCTATTTATTTAACACATACTTATTTACATTTCTAATTTACACCTAATATACACTCACCTAAAGGATCATTAGGAACACCATACTGTGTTTGACCCCCTTTCGCCTTCAGAACTGCCTTAATTGTACGTGGCATTGATTCAACAAGGTGCTGAAAGCATTCTTTAGAAATGTTGGCCCATATTGATAGGATAGCATCTTGCAGTTGATGGAGATTTGTGGGATGCACATCCAGGGCACGAAGCTCCCGTTCCACCACATCCCAAAGATGCTCTATTGGGTTGAGATCTGGTGACTGTGAGGGCCATTTTACTACAGTGAACTCATTGTAATGTTCAAGAAACCAATTTGAAATTATTCGAGCTTTGTGACATGGTGCATTATCCTGCTGGAAGTAGCCATCAGAGGATGGGTACATGGTGGTCATAAAGGGATGGACATGGTCAGAAACAATGCTCAGGTAGGCCGTGGCATTTAAACGATGCCCAATTGGCACTAAGGGGCCTAAAGTGTGCCGAGAAAACATCACCCACACCATTACACCACCACCACCAGCCTGCACAGTGGTAAAAAGGCATGATGGATCCATGTTCTCATTCTGTTTACGCCAAATTATGACTCTACCATCTGAATGTCTCAACAGAAATCAAGACTCATCAGACCAGGCAACATTTTTCCAGTCTTCAACTGTCCAATTTTGGTGAGCTCGTGCAAATTGTTGCCTCTTTTTCCTATGTGTAGTGGAGATGAGTGGTACCTGGTGGGGTCTTCTGCTGTTGTAGCCCATCCGCCTCAAGGTTGTGCGTGTTGTGGCTTCACAAATGCTTTGCTGTATACCTCGGTTTAACGAGTGGTTATTTCAGTCAAAGTTGCTCTTCTATCAGCTTGAATCAGTCGGCCCATTCTCCTCTGACCTCTAGCATCAACAAGGTATTTTCGCCCACAGGACTGCCGCATACTGGATGTTTTTCCCTTTTCACACCATTCTTTGTAAACCCTAGAAATGGTTGTGCGTGAAAATCCCAGTAACTGAGCAGATTGTGAAATACTCAGACCGGCCCGTCTGGCACCAACAACCATGCCACGCTCAAAATTGCTTAAATCACCTTTCTTTCCCATTCTGACATTCAGTTTGGAGTTCAGGAGATTGTCTTGACCAGGACCACACCTCTAAATGCATTGAAGCAACTGCCATGTGATTGGTTGATTAGATAATTGCATTAATGAGAAATTGAACAGGTGTTCCTAATAATCCTTTAAGTGAGTGTACATGTACATAATATTGCTTATCTAATTTATTTTAATTTGTATATTGTGCCTTTGCTATTTTGCACATTGTCTGTATATTGGTATACTGTTATTTTTATTATCAGTGTCAGTGTATTGTCACTGTCATTCTGTTGCACTGTGGAGCTTCTGTCACTACAACAAATTCCTAGTAAATGTATTGAAATTGTTGTTTGTTTCTGCGCACAAAAAGTATTCTCGTCGCTTCATAAAATTAAGGCTGAACCACTGGAGTCACATGGACGATTTTAACAATGTTTTTACTACCTTTCTGGGCCTTGAAAGTGTTAATTATATTGCAGTCTATGGATGGGTCAGAGAGCTCTCAGATTTCATTAAAAATACAGTTTGGAAAGACATGAATAATTAATGACAGAATTTTCATTCTTGGGTGAACTAACCCTTTAACTGCTTGTTTGCAGAACAGTATATAAAAATAGCACACTTGCAAACATTCTGCTGTGTTGATAATTATAAGAACAGATGCATCTGTGGTCAAACATTTGGCTTACCTGACTGTGAAATCATATGAGCAGGTCCCAAGGACGGTCTTGTAAAATGGGCAGAACTAGAAACGACAAACAAATGAAAGAAGAATTAACATATAAATAAATAAATAAAAATCAATTGCCGGGTACATGCCGATATCTTTATCCATGAAAACTGCATAAAGGCTATATTTACTCCACAGCTCCATGTGGCCCAAATCCTTTCATCATTTGGTAAAAACAAAAAACTTTCTATACTATTCATTCAGCTTTCAGGGTATGCAGTAAGGTCATGTTTAGTTTTCAGTCAATGGGTAGGTCTCAATCTGCTCCCTAGTTCAGTAGTCAGGGCACTGATCAGGGAATCTGCAATTTTAACGGCTGTCTCAAATTATAAAATCCTACCAATGCATTGAAACGTTCGCTCGCTAAAAAGTGAAAACCAGTGAGCATTGATGGTCACTAAGTTCCCTTAACGCAAAATTTAAATCGTGTGAGCCAACTCACTACACATAAAGACACACTTTTTAAAAACAAAACTAAAAAAACCATAAACATACATCACTAGATAGGCTATGAACATATTCTAGCTAAAATTATTTATTTACAGCTGAAATGTTGCACGTATATGTAACAAGCAAAGTACTTATCATAATGCATTTTATACAACATAAATAAATAATGTTTGAAAGATATCAGTTCTGCTGTTGTTCATAAATACCAGTTGTGATGTTGTACAATGAGGGCGTTGTCATGTCGACGGAAATAGAGTCATCATTTCCCTATGTGTAGTGAGCCAGGGTCCTTACCAGAGCCCAAATTGGTTTACATGATATACCGATTCACAACTTAGTAGGGAGCTGATTGAGACGCACCCCTCAGGAGGAACCTGCAGGATTTTTCTGAAGAACAGAGCTCAGTTTAACTGCTACAGGACAAACAACGGACTAATGAACAACTATCACAAAACATAAAAAACAGTCGTGGCTCATCCAGGTAACAATACACAGTATTAAGATTCAAGGCTATTTATTAACTTTTGAACAGGTTCATTTATGTAAATTCAGTTATTATTTGGTCTTGTGTCAACATCTGTTATGTGAAACAGCTTATTCAGGACAGTCCTAAATAAAAAATATCATGAAATTTGCATGATCCATCTTTCTCTATATATAAAATTATTATTATATAATTATTCTTATTTTTATTTACAATATTTATTCAAATGGATGTGAGCAGAAAAGCAGTTCAGTTCAGTTCAGTTTGAGATAAAACAAACATAGCCATCTACATAATTTATTAGGATTTTGAATTTATTATGATTTAAAATACAATGGTCAATGATTTCCTAGAAATGGTGACATCGGACATTCCCCTCCGGGTCAAGCGACTTCTATACTTGCTAGCAAGCTAAAATTATTTGCATCTTTGAGATCTAAACCTTTCTATTGATTAAATCTCCTTCTATTTTTAGTTATCTTAGCTGGAAAGGTTAATCAAAATATTGTCATGACACTACAGGAGGAGTGAACAGTAAATGCAAAAGACAATGAATGAACCTCTTCATCACTGATACAGTATACGATGACATAATAATAATCATATAAAAAGAATAAACTGTGTTAATTTCAAAGCTATTTGATATCATTACATTTGAACACACAATCTCATGCTTCACTGCCCTCCTGTATTCCCAGTGCAATAAGAACACTGTGTTCATAGCTCCTTATATCACACATTTCTACATTATCTGAAAGCTGTGAGCAAAACCATTAACTTGAAACAGCTTGTGATTTCACCCTGACCCAGCTGGAGTGGGTTTTATTCCCACAGCTCCATTTGGAGATACAAAGTTCCTCATGTGGCACAAAATCAAATGGAAGGACTATTTGTGTACGTTTTGTTCTCAGGTTTGGCAGCAGACCGGTCAGGTGCAAAGTGAACTGAACTCTTTAATCGACATGGACACTCGAGTGTTCACATTTTCTCCAACTCAATTACACAGATCCTTAAAGATAATCTGTTTATATACGGAAATCCATAGCCGTCACATACAGTACAGAAATACGCTTCGATTTTCACACAGACAGAAACAGCCACAAGCCTCATTAATGTTCAACAGACTTGTTAGTTAATTTAAGTCAAAGCAATGACAAAAATAACATTAAATGCAGATGTAGTAAGAGTCTTCACCCTTCATCCAGCTGAGTATTTCAAACTCTCTAGCTCCCTTTACACATTGTTTGCATGGCCCTTGAAATGACATTCAAGACACTCTTCTGGAAGAAATTAAGGCCAGCTTTTGAACTAAAATTAAAAAAATGAGTTGACCCAAACTAAAAATACCTTTACTCTGCGGATGGCGTAAGAATGGCCCATCATTTGAGCTAAAGGATTTCGGATGTTCCGCAAGTCCCACACTCTGAGACTGCAGTCCACGGATCCAGTGACCAGAATATTCTGTGAACATAAAAGAAATGAGAGGAATGACAAAGGTAAATGTTTCGTCCACCATCTATACTGTCCTTTTAGATCTTGTCACATAATGGAAAAGCAATATGAACGGAATTAAATACTACTGTGCTCCATTTTTAAAAAAAGTACAGTATACTATTTTTTTTAAATAGTATGTGCACAGTATGATACATTGTTGGTCACATGACTCCACTACATTACATGCTTAATTTAGGGAGTGGTATCCAGTTATCATCTTGGAAATATACATAAGGAGCTTTTGCACATTATTTTAAAAAAAACAACAACCAAATTTCCATTAAAATAATTTTTTTGAGTTTGGAGTAACTAAGATTTTTTTTAAAGACATACTTATTAATTTATTACAGCAAGGGAATATTAATAAAAAAGTGACATTAAAGGCTTTTAATGTTATAAAAAAGTTGTATCTCAAATAAATGCTGTTCCATTGAGCTTTCTGTTAATCAAATAATCCTGAAAAAAAAAATGTTCGGTACAATTACACATGTATAATATCATAAACTGTGTTATGGAACTCAAATCCCATTTGTGCACACAGACAGTGAATTAACTGAATAGAAGAAATAATACTCGCCTGGTCGTATTTGCACCAATCACAGCTGAGGGCTTCAGCCCTGTGTGCAGGAATGGCCAGCCTGCAGGATCCCGCTTTCACATCCCAAACTCGCAGTGTGCCATCCCCTATAGCAACCGAGATGAGCATCAATTCATCAGACCTTTAAATCTTCTAAAAAGCCACAAAATTTCTCATATAAATTCCTGGTTTGCGATCTCAGCAGAATCCTCTGAACCATAACATTCATTTCAAGGGCCACTTGCACTCAGCGTGAATGGACCCAGGACAAGGCGCTAAGGGAACTGTCGCAGGCCAGTCCTCTGTAAGCTGCACGGGCCACAGATTTCTACGCCTTTTATCTGACCTTCTTCTTGAAGCACAGCCTTTCTATTCTGAAGTAAGAAATAAATGGTGCAACCATTTACTTTTTACAAGTCACTAGAATGGGCAACACTAGTTCTGTCAGGACCACTATTGTCAAAGATGACTGACAATTGCATACAGTTTGGATTGGCGGAATGGTTCTGTTATGGGTAAGAACATGCAGCCTAGCATGGATAAGAGCAGGGAGCGCAGCGATAACCCCCCTTAGGGTAAACAGAACAGAACCAATATAACTAAGGTAGCAATATCATTAATGTTCTTAATGACAATCATTTAAATGTAACAACAATTTGATAAATGAGTCTGAAGTGGAAAGGCCAAATCCTGACTGGACGACAGGAGGAGCTGGGGATGGAGAAGGGTAATTATCTCCTGAGAAACGCAATAGCTGCTGATAATACTGAATGGACCCTATATATAGATATGCTGCGGTAGGCTTCGTATTCCCATAGGTAGACGTGGATCAGCTGAGAGTCAGCTGATGCGAGCTTGACCAACATGACCTGCCAGAACTAACGCTATGCTTGATCAGTCTCCACAAACCACAGCAAAAGCCTCAAGATTCATTCAACAGGGGATTCTCTATATGGTGCATATGAATTCAAAAGCTGGTGAAGGATAAATGTAGTACTAACAGCATGCTGGATAATGTTCATATGATCCTTATAAACCACAGGTCCCACTTTGAATAACCTAGGATGTTCCTAAAAATCATAAATAACTATACTTTATATCATGCAGAAACTTAAAACATTAAGTGAGAATCACATAAACACATCATAACCATATTAGTGCATATGCGTATAATGCTTACAGATATTAATAAATATGTTTGAATCTTTAAAGTTGTGATAGCGTTTTGTTCCATATTGTGGCGTATATCTAAGTGAACGGCTTCTCGAACAGGAAAAAAAAAGGTTATTTTGATTAAAGATTCCAGGGACGTGAAAAAAAAAAAAAAAAGATATGCATGGATCATTTATAATAAGTACTGCAATTTTCCATAATGAATAAGAATTGCCAATTTGGATTTCATGGTGACTTTAAGACCATTTAGAAGTGTACTAAGGCAAGCATCTCTATTACTATTGCAAACAAACCCCCAAAGTATTCAACTTTGGTATGCATCTCATCTTGTACCATTTGCGGCACGAACATGAATGATACATCAAATAGCAGCACACTAGCTGTTCCCTGAGCATACAAACCCAAGTCTGGAGTAAATATGTTCAAACTATATGTGTCAATCCCAAAAACGTCTTCAAAATACATTGCATTTATTGACGATCCAATAGATCGTCATTTAAATGAATAGCCCCACTCTAGTTAATTACATCTCAAGAGGCGCATGCCAATGACTATTGTAACCCTTATTGATTTGGTGCAATTGATGGAATAAATAAAATCCACTCTGAAGTGCGACCCGCAGGGAGTTCCTTCCTGAGCTGCAAAGTCACAATAAATTAAGCCCATCACATAAACACGTAATAGTACTCTAGGAAGATTTAAACAGAGTGGTGTTTTTGTATCATGATTTACTGCAACATGGTTTCATTTTCCATTTAACATAGCATCAGGAAAAGGTGTCAGAGAATCTAAACTATGGGGCCTATAGATATGATTATTATTAAAACCGATTACAGTCTTTGCTAGTTTGCAATGCCTATTGCCTACATCATTTAGTTTTTAAAATATTTTGTAAATGCTTTTTATGTATAGATTTTATGATTTTACCCTAGTCACAGATGCAGATTTTGATCTTAAAATATGGAAAGCCACCATAAAAATATTACATTTTAAAAATTATGATAATATGATAAGAGTAAACCTTTTCAGCAATTATTGTGTGAAAATAATTTATTCAAATCCTTAACAAAGATCTTTGAATCACAAGGCCCTACCACGTGAGAATATGTCAGAAAAAAATCACAAAAAGGTCCTCAATGAGTAGGATGCAGCTTGCAGATGGAAATAAAAATTGTTTCAAGGTTTTGAGAGGAGATTATGTCAATATTTCAATGAGCTCAATTTTAACAATAATTTTGATATATGGTCTGCTTTAGGCACTTCTATTTTAATTATAGCAGAACAGATCTCTTACTGAGATTGTTGGCATGCAAGCGTTTCGCATTGAAGATTTCATTGGCATCCCCTTCAGAGAAGCCAGGGCTCCTGCGATCACTGCATTGAGCGGAAGGAGGTGAAATCTCTGATAAGGGAGGTGCTGAAATTGTCTCTTCAAAGCACAGAGGCACTTGTAGGCCCTGTTGAATATATTATCAGATGTCAATACAAAATAGAAAATCTAAGTAAGATTAAAAAGATTTAGAATACTATATACACATTATACAATATATACTTTATATACAATGTGCTATATATACTACAATATATAATTTAATGACATCCCATTCCTAATATTCTTAATATATATATATTCTTAATATATATATATATATATATATATATATATATATATATATATATATATATATATATATATATATATATATATATATATATATATATATATATATATATATATATATATATAGCCAAAAGTTGAGACGTCTGCCTTTACATGCACATGAACTTTATTGACATCCCATTCTTAATTTATAGGGTTTGATATGGAGTTGGCCCACCCTTTGCAGCTATAACAGCTTCAACTCTTCTGGGAAGGCTTTCCACAAGGTTTAAGAGTGTGTTTATGGGAATTTTTGACCATTCTTCTAGAAGCACATTTGTGACGTCAGGCACTGATGTTGGACGAGAAGGCCTGGCTCGCAGTCTCTGCTCTAATTCATCCCAAAGGTGTTCTATCGGGTTGAGGTCAGGACTCTGTGCAGGCCAGTCAAGTTCCTCCACACCAAACTAGCTCTTCCATGTCTTTATGGACTGACGCTTTGTGCACTGGTGCGCAGTCATATTGGAACAGGAAGGGACCATCCCCAAACTGTTACCACAACGTTGGGAGCATGCAATTGTCCAAAATGTCTTGGTATTCTGAAGCATTAAGAGTTCCTTTCACTGGAACTAAGGGGCCAAGCCCAACCCCTGAAAAACAACCCCCATACCATAATCCCCCCTCAAGCAAACTTTATACTTGGCACAATGCAAGTACCGTTCTCTTGGCAACCACCAAACCCAGACTCATCCATCGGACTGCCAGACAGAGAACTGTAATTCGTCACTCCAGAGAACATGTCTCCACTGCTCTAGAGTCCAGTGGCAGAGTGCTTTACACCACTGCATCCGATGCTTTGCATTGCATTTGATGATGTGGATGCTTGGATGCAGCTCCTCGGCCATGGAAACCCATTCCATGAAGCTCTCTACACACTGTTCTTGAGCTAATCTAAAGGCCACACGAAGTTTGGAGGTCTGTAGCTATTGACTCTGCAGAAAGTTGGCGACTTCTGTGCACCTCAGCATGCGCTGACCCTGCTCTGTGATTTTATGTGGCCTACCACTTCGTGGCTGAGTTGCTGTCGTTCCCAATTGCTTCCACTTTGTTATAATACCACTAACAGTTGACCGTGGAATATTTAGTAGTGAGGAAATTTCACGAATGGACTTGTTATTGCACAGGTGGAAACCCATAACAATACCACGCTTGAATTCACTGAGCTTCTGAGCACGACCCATTCTTTCACAAATGTTTGTAGAAGCGTCTGCATGCCTAGGTGCTTGATTTTATACACCTGTGGCCATGGAAATTATTGGAACACCTGAATTCAATGATTTGGAGTGCCAATGATTTGGTGACCCAATACTTTTAGCAATATAGTGTATTTTAATACATTTAAAAATGTAATTTATTACTGAGATGCAAAGCTGAATTTTCAGCATCATTACTCACATGATCCTTCAGAAATCATTTGAATAAATTTTTATTTTCTAGGATTCTTTGATTATCACTTTTGATCAATAATATGTCCTTGCTGAATAAATGTATTCAGTGACTGACCCCAAAACACAGAACATAGAAATATACGCGCACGCACGCACGCACGCACGCACACACATATATATATACATATATATTCATGATAATGGATAGAATGAAATTGATTTAATATATATTATGAGATTAAGAGTTATTAATTTTGCTTAATATTTCTAACCAGAATTCTATTATTAATATTTATTTAAATAATCATACAATGAAATATGCCAACATTATATTACACAGCATGAACTAGCAAATTCCGTTTATTTTATGCCTCACCAAAGACCTACAATTATTTGGACTCATGTGGAGGTATGTGTCCATGCAAAAACCGATCAGACACAAAACACATATTTTCCCACAAAACTGCAATTTGGCATTTGCTTTTTGAAGAGACATTAATAAGGAAAGAAAGAGTTAATGTATAAACATCAGGCTTGCAGAAAGTTACAGAGTCACAACCGGTCCTCTTAAAATTGTGCTTGAAAGCTGTGGAAAGTTGCCACATATATATATGGAA
Organism: Romanogobio albipinnatus; assembly: GCA_023566225.1. NCBI lineage: Eukaryota > Metazoa > Chordata > Actinopteri > Cypriniformes > Gobionidae > Romanogobio > Romanogobio albipinnatus. The sequence continues at coordinate 40,319,139 of CM042256.1, forward strand.
AGTGAAAACCTGATGTTGGCTTCATGTTATATGCTTACATAAGTGGTTTCTTTGATGAGAAAAACCAGCATATATATAACTTAAACATCTTTGCTGAGGCGGCATTTCATGGAAACCGCTTGTCCCATGATCACATTCGGCGTTTGCCACGGTACTGGGATTTAGTATCGATTTTCAGACACATCTCATTACACACGTGGTGTCAAAATTTAATGGCAAAAGAAAAAGGTCCTCCATCAGCACAGGAGTGTGTTATTCTTACTACAGCTTCCGAGGAGGCTCAACTCTATATAAATCAACATGAGGTTTCATGCATATGATCTCTCAAGGAACCATAAATGGCCTTCATGTGTGTATGTGCATTCAGGACTAGTCTGATGCACTATAAAGGGTGCTTGACTCCTTGTCACCGTTCATGCGTAAAATGCATTATAAAGGGATACACGTCTCCTTTGCTGCTCCACAGAATAAAGTAATTAAGGTTTGCAACAACGTGAGGGTGAGTAAATGACGGTACAGTTTTCATTTCTGCGTGAACTATTCGTTTTCAGACACGACTCTGGGAGCACATCAGCAGTAAGTGGGTGCTGCAGGCCCAATGTGCTGCTGATAAGATCACAACAGAGCCGTTTGGAGCTGATGAACTCAGGGCTCTGATGGCAAAGCCTGCTGGTTTAGAGCTGCAATGTGGTCACCAACCCCTGATACATCTGAAAAAGATGTGTTCGTGAGAGCCTTGTGAGTCTTTCTTACACAAGTAGACACACAGATCACTGTGCAGACTCAAGAGTACAAGCTAAAAAAAAAAGCGAACCTCCAATATTATGCAATCATGACTATGCAGATGTTTCTTCTAAGAATGTACTTTTGTAAATTTTCCCAGCACAAAATGTATCAAAATTAGGGCTATTAATCAAAAAGCAGATTTAATAACGAATAATAGCACATATGGAATTTTTTTAAGGGAATTTAGATACACGTTAGGAGACATGGCTAAAGGGATAGTTCATCCAAAAAAATTAATTCTGTCATTGTTTACTCATCCTCAAGTTGTTATAAACATACTTGATTTTTTTTTTCTGCTGTTGAACAATGTCGGTAACCAAACAGTAGAAGAAAGAGAACTTCATTCAGGTTTAGAACTTTAGGGTGAGTAAATGACAGAATTTACATTTTTAGGGGAATTATCCTTAAACTATGTTCACTTTTGTGCTATGTTCCTTATAATTAATCGTACCAAATTAACATATTAAATAAAAATTCCTAATCAAAAAAAAGAAAGAAAAGTGAGCTGAAGAGGATGATGAAAGCTCACAGCTGACCTCATGGGGTGAATGATGGTACTGATGAGGTGAATGGTTTGGCCACTAAACCTAATTACGTATCAAATCTAATTCGATTGGATAATTAAAATATAACACAAGCTCAGTCTGTACCTCAATGTTTTTTTCTGAGATTGTGAAATGGTGCTACACGTCTCAATACACAAACTGTATTTCTGTATTTATTATTGCAACTTATAAGTTGCTCTCTAGTGTATAATTTGCCTGTGATGCAATTTTAAGGAGTTGAGCATACTGAACAGATGCCAAAACATGGCATACTGTATATACAGACAAGCAAATTACTAACAGTTTGTGTTGAGGCATGCCACTTCAATTTACAGCAGGGTATTAGGGTAGTTATAAGTTAGAATAAGTACAAATAAATATTTGAAATAAATGTTAACTGATAAAATAACAAACATTATATTTATTTATTTATTTATTTGAGCTATTTGCCAAGGCAACAGTGTCATTTAGTTACATTTGATGTAATAAAATAACTCAAACTAAAATAAAAATGTACCAAAAAATATTGACAGATTTATTAAAATAATAAAATGAAATAATAAAATAGTAAAAATGACAAAAACACACAACACAATTACTAAAACTTTATCTAAAATCAAAATGAAAATGGACAATACAAAAAAAAATCGAATTATTAATAAAAACTATAAAAGTAATAGTATATAATAGTATTACTATATAATAGTAATAAGACCCTTGAACTGGTAACTGATAATATAATACACAGCATATTTCCAAAATGACTTCAGTTGCATTCAAATATTTTATAAGTACAAGCGCTCAATCAAACCCATTGTGTGGGTTTACTTTGTTGGTGTTGCTCTACCACATGCTCCACAAACTTAAAAGGACAGTTCAAATAAAATAAAAGCCTAAATTCAATCTGTTCATCCTATAAAGCGATCGTGTCTCTTCAGAAAACCGATTGATTCATATGGATTAGTTTTACAATCTCTTTATGAACTTTTTGAAGAATCAAATTTTCAGTTGCGTAAGCTGTCAACGGAGGGACAGAAAGCTCTCAGATTTCATCAAAAAAGATCTTCATTTGTGTTCTGACGATGAACAAAAGTCTTACAGGTTTGGAACGTCATGATGAGGGTGAGTAATTAATGAATTAAGAATTTTCATTTTTGGCTGAACTAAGCCTTTAATGCATATGCATGTCTGATAACCCCAAGATTATTTAGTATTTCTAGTGTGAATCCCAACACAGTAATTTTCCAAACTAAAGCAGCAATCCCTCCACGCTTCATAGGAGGATGGATCCAGCTCATTATCCTACCTGAGGCTGAAGCAAAGCATGCTGGGATATAAGGAGACCAGATGGTGCTGTATATGACACCCTCATGACCCTGCAGGGTGTTCACTAACTGACATTGCTCCGGATCCCACTGTGTGAAAAACAGGACAAACATGTAACATCATTATGTTTGATCACCAATGCACATGAAAGAATGTTTTCATCTTTTTTGGGGGGGAATTTGGAATCCCCAAAATGCATGAGTATATGTTTAATTGCATTTTATTTAGCATTGTTTTGTTTAGTTAGGAACAGAACTAAGCCTCATCTTTTAAAGTTGGCATGAAATGGAAGTTGCAATAGTCTTTTCTTCATTATTGTGATGTACTGTATATCTGACTGAAATGCTTTTCAAACAAGAAAAAAATGTAGGGCGGGACTTGCTTTTGTCCATTGGAAATTAATAGGATGGTTGTGGTTTGCTATTGCTCTGATGTCATGTGAGTGACAGGTTGTCCCACCCTCACACCAAAAAACACATAGAAAAGAGATGTTGCTGCAAGAGGGAGGGAAGTTATTTTCATTAAAGATTATTTACAAAACAAAATAATGATGTGCATGGAAAAATTATTTATACATACAGCAGTATTGCATTGAAAAATAAGAATTGCCCACTTTGATTTCATGGTGACTTGAAAGGGGTCTTTTTTGTATTTAAATGTAATTTAATGTTGAGGTCCACTTACAATGTTAGAAATATGTTTACATAAAAAACATCCTAATTTAGAAGTAATAGGCTATTTTCTATCATGTTTTGACCTCTCTGAGACACTGTTTTGATGGGGCGTGTCACATCCCAGCTACACATGTGGAATTGTTTTGAATACTTTCAATGTTCGCCACAGCGAGAGTCAGATCCCAAATCAGAAGACAAACCTTCACCTCAAATACCAAGGAAACTCCAGTCTGCCACAGGCTGGAGCCACGACCACAGAAATCATGATTGGTCATCTTTCATCTGGGACAGCCCAAAATGGCACAATGTGTACCGGGCATAAAACAAACTCCACTTACCACTTTAGCTGTGTGGTCCCAAGATCCCGATACCACCAGGTTCTCTCCCCGTGTCTGACTCCAGTCTACTGAATACACCTGTAAGGTCAGACGTTTTGCAGTCTAGAGGTTTTGAAGTGCAGGATGATTTAACATGCTGTTTTGGAAGTTAAAAGTGTGAACTGACCTCTTGTGTGTGCCCTTTAAGCACCTGCAGAAGACCTTGCGGGTTGGCCGTGTCCCAGATCTGCAAAGATCCATCACCTCCTCCCGTCACCAGCACATGTTCATTGTTCTCGCTCCACGTCACATCGAAGAGGCCATCATTCCAGTCAAAACTGCCCATGAGACGAAAAGATACAATCAGTCACATCACTGACTCCACTTGTCCTCATATCACTGCAAGATGACACGGATTTACAATGACCTCAAAAATGTATGAATGTCAATGCATTCAAAATAAGATACAAAACTGTTATCCGAGTTATCTGCAAAGAAATTATTCTGCACCTTTTCTAAATACTATTTTCCAATAAGATTTTGTTGCAGTGGAACGTTATTCGCATGGCAATTACACTACATTCTATTACATTCTAATAACTTAATGCAAAAAAGTATGTGTGTAAAATAGTTTTAGATATTCTTACTAGGTCAAGAAAATATGATAATATAACACCAATTTTATCATCTCTACACTGGTTACCTATTAAGTTCCGTATCAATTACAAAGTATTGCTACTGACCTATAAAGCCCTAAATGGTTTAGCTCCAGTGTATCTAACGGATCTTCTATCGCCCTACAACCCATCGCGCTCTTTAAGGTCACTAAACTCTAGGCTTCTGGTCATTCCTAGGATATCCAAGTCCACTAAAGGAGGGAGGGCTTTTTCACATTTGGCTCCTAAACTCTGGAATAGTCTTCCTGATATTGTCCGAGGTTCAGACTCGCTGTCCCAGTTTAAAACTAGATTAAAGACACATCTCTTTAGCCAAGCATTCACATTATAATTACCTTTTATACTACAGTTAAATGGGAACAACAGCATTAATATAATATTCTGAACAGCAGCTACGCTAATTATTTCCCATCTGCTTTTCTGTTGTTATCTCGTTCGTCAGCTCCAGTTTGTATCCAGCCTCTCATTAAGACTTCGGATGCCCCAACACCTGTGATCCACGCCTGTGAAGAGACGACTCAACGCCAGTGTTGTTATGGCCTAAATTAATACACGACTGATTATCTTTTTCGAACATTGTTCTTTAACATTGTGTTTCTAACATTTTTTATACTGTTCATCTATGAAATGCACTTTCTGTAAAGCTGCTTTGAAACAATGTGTATTGTGAAAAGCGCTATACAAATTAATTTGAATTGAATTGAATTGAATATCATAGTAGAATTTGTAGGATGATTTGCAAAACGGTAAAGCAACATTGTCACAAAAAAATTATAATAGTAATAATGGTGGCAACATGTAAGCTGTTATTATTTTTGGGTGCTCATATTTTGATATGCTCTATTTAATTCACTGAATGAAAGAAAAGTACCTCCTCACAAGTGAAACATCTGCTTCTCTCTGCTCCAGCACAAGAAGTGTCCCACATCCTAAAATACACGAAATAAGTTTTCATTGGCATTTATTTCAATATCATCTAACCATGTCCAAGTCCATGCAAACTACTAATATTACCTGCTATCCCATAATACTGAGAGGAAGCACAGGCGACCGTTGAAGCGAGAAAAGGTGAAACCTCCACAGAATATCCATGACGTCCTGGAGATTTAAACGACTTCATATTCTCGAATAACTCGGTGTATAAAGTAATAACGCCTAGGTCATTGCACTATTGACTCTAAGTCCATCAAAAATGTAATCACGGGCAATAACCTCCGTTGTTTGTGGTAAAACGCCAAACTCTTGTCAACAACGGCGAAAACGTGATAAATTCCCAGCAACCAATACAACAGTACATTAAGAAATTAATGCATTTGGCAGGTAAACTCAAAGTTAGCGCATGTGCATACCAGTTGTTTACTTCCGTGTTGTGCATGCGTGAAGAACGCAATGCTGTGATTGGTCGGGAGAGGATGACGCCATCTCGCTGATTAACTGAGTAGTTATGATTGATTAAATTAAGATGGTATTTATCCCTTTTTTATTCTATCTGTTTTTCTATAATGGAAACTTGAGCAGAAGAGATTTAAAAAATGTCATTCGAAAGTAGTTAGCGAAAAAACGAGTGAACTGAATTGAGAACTAGTTGCAGCTTAAAATGATCTCGCACCAGATGGCAGCATTTCTCTGGAAAAGACCCATTTGTTTCCTTTTCAGACTTCACACATCTTATAATTTAATATTCGTTAACGTTGTAGTGTCAATGTCATCAAAGGTCAATCATAATGAAGAAAATTGTACCATGTTTTACCATACTAGTAATATAAGTAGGCTACTACTACCAGCACAGTAATACGACTATGCTACCATAGGCTACATAGGTAATACCATGGTATTTACATCAAGTAATATATGTGTGTACACACACACTGGTTAATTATCTTTGTGGGGACTCTCCATAGACGTAATGTTTGTTGTATACAGTTTGTACAGTACAAAAAACATTACTGTATGGAGAGTCCCCACAAAAATAATTAATAATAGAATATACATATTCTATCCCCTTACTCTAACCCTACCGCTAACCTATCACACACACACACACACACACACACACACACACACACACACACACACACACACACACACACACACACACACACACACACACACACACACACACACACACACACACACACACACACACACACACACACACACACACACACACAAAGACATTTCTGCTTTTTTATATTTCCAAAAAGCTCATTTTTATAAACTTGTTTAAGTCCCCATGAGGCAGTGTGGATTCAGGCTGAAGTAGACAGAAATACATGTGCGCGCACGCACACGCGCACACACGCGCACACACACACACACACTCACACACACACACACACACACACACACACACACACACACACACACACACACACACACACACACACACACACACACACACACACACACACACACACACACACACACACACACACACACACACACACACACACACACACACACACACACACACACACACACATATTAATGTGCTCAAAACATCCTCTTCAATATATGAAATACTCCAGATAATACCAAACAGTTGATGTTAAAAAGTCTAAATAACTGTGTGTAAACTCACTGTGCCCTAGAGCCAAGAATATGATCCGTCTGAGTCGTGATCATATCTAGATGCTGCTTCTATCTTGTGGTCTGGTATATAAAGCACATCTTGTTGTAGCTAAACCATTTTCATGTGTGGAAAGTAATGAAGCTGACAAGCTTACTGACCACGTTCACACCACTGACTCTTTGCCTGTGTGATGTTTTGGGGAGATCATGTGCGGCCTTGATATATGACGGCCACTTCAAAGGCAGGGGCCCGGCGTGAGAACCAGCCGCTCTAAAGCAGATAACCGGCGGATTTATGGCCTCGCACTTTTCCCATGATTGCCGGTGGGTAGCAGGCGCTGTTTGCCTTAATCCCCATTCACTTGGAAATGCTGATACTTTTTCTCTTAAGGAATTTAATGGTGTGACAGTGATTTACTAATGTAAATCTGTCTAACAGACCCTGGCATAAAGGGACTGGATTAGGCCGGCATAAAGACCCATCTTGGGGAGGAGTGACTGGTGTTGTTGTGCTTTCATGTGGCGCACACTACTGCAGACCGACCGGCGGTTTGTTCACGCCCGCCAGAACAGCTACATAAGTTTTGACTTGAGCTGTCCCTGAGGGACCAAGAGGGACCTTGAGGGACCGTGCCTTCAAATAACAGTAAACAGCAAATGAGAACTGCTTAAATGTTTTTAAGACATTGTGTTGCAGCGTCAACACACATGGCATTGAGACATTTTATAAACAAAAGGGAACATATTTAAAATGGCTGGTGACTGCTGGTGACTATGTAACTTAATTCAACAAATGTGTTTGCAGCTTACTTTAAAGTTTGTCGACTGATTTATAACTGTTGAAGTGGCACTTATAATTGCAGTTGTTTGTTTTGACTTCATTGGCTTCTTTTGCATTATTAGAAAAACACATAAAAGAACGCCAATATTTTTTTTCCACCATACAATTTCAAGAACTCAAATTATGCTATGGGAAAACAATTACTTTCTCTCATGACATTCCACGATCTGTTGTGGTGAAGGCAAATGGAATGATGGTTTTATGGCATATGTGTCGGAATGAAGAAAAAAAACCCACTCAGTTTCTTCAGGGACATCAGTTTTTTTCTTTTTTGCATAGAAAAAGGTTACATCTTACAGAGCGTGGTAGGGTTATTAAAAAGGTAACAAAGTTACAGTAGTAGAAAATCTCACATATGAGTATTAGTGAATGTTATTTTTTTAAAATTTCAGTAGGCCTATTGTGTAAAGCGGAGAAGATCCCGTCTCCCCCTCCCCAACCCCCCCAAAAAAACAGTAGTGATTGAAGTGCATCATACCAAATGAACTCATTTCAATATAAACTCTAGTTACAATCTTACACATATACAGATTTACAAACTGGATTGTTAAATCATAGATTACAAAACTGATTCACACCTCACTTTAGTGATTATCTGAAAAACCTTTGGTTTGTCATTGAACAAGCTGTTTTTTAAACAAAGCTATGGAGTGTGCGTTTGTGAAAATCTGACAATATGCTTTTCTATGGAGAAATATCAAAGCATACATATCAAATGCAGCATTTAGCAGTGTTTATGCAGGCACTATCCCACAGCCCAGCCCTTTACGCAAATTTAAACTGTGATTTTCTTTAAACATGACAATCACTCTTCATCCTTATGGGTGTCCACGCAGTGTGATGTGTAAAAGTCTGTCTTTCTCTCCCTCCCTCCCGGAAAGTTGGCTTATTTGATGTTGCATATGTGCACGAGAAGTGTAGAGAGAGAAAAAAAGCCCATGGTGCTGACCGAAGCAGGCACAATAGCTGTTTTCTTTCCTTTATGTACAAAGTGTGGAAGGCGTCCAGATGCAACAAGAGCAAATCCAACACTTAAAACGCTCCCACTTCAGTTCCCCATGGTCGATATGGTTTACTGCTGCTTCCGCTGTTCCCGCTGCTCTGTTGGGATGTGGTGGATGTGGAAACGGAAGAGCTCACGGTGGAAGAAGCCACCGAAGATGCCGTTACGCTGGGACTGAAAAGCGGGAATCCTCCGGGAAACGATAGAGGGAAGGTTTGCACTGCAGCTGCGGCGGCCGCTGCGTGAACGGTTGCCGATATCGAAAGCAGCGAGGTGGAGAGCGGCGGTATGCAAGGGGCGACGCTGCCTGTAGAGGGCGCTCTGAGTGCGGAGTCACTGTGGGCGAAGGAGGAGGTCAGCAGGGCTGCACCCCTCTGAGGAACCTCAGACAGCCTGCCAGAGGAACTCTCTGAGGATGGATGTCCGCTCTGCTGTAGAAACGCAGTGGGGATGGGATGCAAAGCGGTGGCCCAGTGATGCGGATGGAGGGCCTGCTGGTGATGGGCTATGGATGTGGTCATGGCGGCCGCTTCCCTCTGCGAGGCGCAGCTGCTGAGGTGAGAAACCAAGCGGACGCGGAGGGGGTCGCTGGAGTCTAGACCTTCCACAGAGCTCAAATACCTCGCCACTTCAGTTAGACACTCCCGAAAGCCGATGCTCATGAAGTCCATGGCCAGAGAATGAGCATCAAAATATCCTGAAAGAGACAGAGAGAGCGATTCAAACGTGAACGCCAAGTGAAGCCTTAATCATGATGAATCAAACGCAACCCCACTGTGCTCGAGAGGCTAAAGCTAAGCAGACTGGGATTGTGACCTGACCTGTTTGTATGTTTGTTTTGTCTCCCCTCTGCTTCGGTTTTAACACTCATTGGAAAGCCCTAACAAACCCCCAACAGTGCAGCCTGTGAATGTGGCCCCACTCCCCTCCCATGGATTTATGAAAGCAAACACAATCCCAGGGTCAAGTGCTTCTTTTGTCCTGCTGGCACTTTCCCACGAGTTCAATCCTACCATTAACATTGATTTCCACTTTAATCTGTTCAAAAGGGAACCCGTGCTCAAATTTCACTACAGAGTTAGGTGGAGGGCAAAACAGGAGCCAATAACAAGCAGTCTACCTTTTCCTCCTGTGGCCTGGAGCATCTTCAAGTGATCCACTGTCATCTGCAATATTTCCGCTTTCTCTAACTTGGCAGATCCCTTGGGAGAAGAAATAGGATATGTTTTTAATATGATAGCTTTGATGAAATAATGTGGCAACATCCTCTTCCCCTTACTTTTAATTTATAATAATTATTAGAAATAATACCTTCATAAAGCACACATGGATGTGAACTCACCTGTTTCTCAAATGCTGTTGGCACCAGACGACGTAACTCTGATAAACTATTATTTATTCGGTCCCTCCGTCTTTTCTCAATGATCTGTGATATATAAAACAATCAACAGAGTATAATGTATCAGTGTTTTAAATAAAACATTTAAAAGATTTGAACAAAATTCTCTCAAAAGTTGTGAATTACCCCTCTCCGCTTCTTTCTGGCCATGACTTGGGATGTTGTGGTGGGTGAGCCACATCTTATAAATGAACCGTTGCTTTGACTTTGGAGAGGGGGGGGGGAAAGGGATGAAAATGTATCAGTGCACTGTAAAAATTATTCATAGCTACCTTTAAATTGAATTTTTAATATTTTTTTAGATTGTTCATTTAAATATAAAACACATAAAACACATATTTTAGGTTACCTAAAATGTTTGACAGTGATAACTGGTAACACTTCATTAAACTTTCATTTGTAAGTCATTACCAAACATAACTACTTAATATAATGCATTAATGCTACATTCAAATAATAAAAAAATGTCTATTAAACTTTACAAGTTTAGTAACATGTAAGAAATAGGCCTATTTTGCAATTGTTACCTTTAGGATCCATTCCCACTTGATCAAACCCATCAAATTATTGTTGCAATTTAATGTAGTCTGTTTGATTTTGTAATATATTAAATAATATTTTGAATATTTTAAATAACATCATTCCGATGTTACCACATTAGGCACATTGTAGGTTACATGACAGTATACAAGTTACAACCTTTAGCTAACTATAGTAGTTTATGTATATTGACCATAAATGAAAAATATTAAATTCATTTCTATGATAGATTATTCAGTGACATTCTAACTATTGACCTGTTGAGCATTACACAATGTTTGTTAATTTTATTAAGTATTATCAAAGCTTTGTGTGTCATACAAACTGAGTTTAGTCTATTAAAATTAATTATAATTAAAATGAATTAAAATGAACTAGAATGTTTTAATAAAATGTTTATAAATAATACACGTAATTATTTTATAGGCCTATATATTTATACATTTAATATAGCCTAATGTCCAAAGGAAAGGATCTCAAGATAACCTAAAAGTGAATCCTCAGCTACAGAACAACAAACAAGCATCCCGTGCATGCTTACCCCGAGTAGTTATTCTCGCTGCCCACATCAATAGTTTCATCCATGTCGCTGTCGGACGTGCTGTCCTCACAAGGCCGCTTCATGATGCAGTGCGCGCAGGTACAGTCACCAAACACTCTGAGCGTCTTTCCCACGAACCGCTGGAGCCTCAGTCTCGCATTCACGCCCACGTCCTGCTTTGGGAACACCCACCGAAAAAAAGAAAACACGCCCCGAGCCACCGAATGGAGGTCTCAAACTTCATTCCCCTGATAATTGACTCTGCCCAGCTTCAGCACTCGCGATCTGCACCCGAGGGCCTCAGAAGCGTGAGAAACACTTTACACAAGAAAGGCGACGGTGTTTCAGAGCCTGGCAGAGCTGGGACACAGTGTGCAAATAGGCAGGAAATCTAGGTAAAGGGTTTCTGGCAAGGCTAATTTGAGGATTCACAGTGACTTGCCAAAATGTAGTCAGGTTTGTTCAGCGCGCGAATTATTAAGGAAGGAATTTCTGTCAGTAGTTCAGGTTCGTCTCGCGCAACGTAAATTGTTTTAGCGTCCATTTTTACAGAGCTAACCTTCAAATATCTTGAAGACGTTTAAGAAAAGAGAATTAAATTAATTAATGTTTGTTTATTTTAAATCTATATTAATATGAATATAACGACAGAATGTTTTGTTGACTTACCACAGCAATCAAGCGCTGCAATCGGACAAACGTATAGCCTATTTTTACTTTTAGAGAAGTTGTTTAAACCTAGCTATATATCTACACTTCTCTCTATTCTATGCAAAACAAAACATCCATATTATTTTACCAAATAAAATTTATTGTTGTTTTAACAGCAACAACAAAGTTAAAATTGGTCAAGTGTAAATTAGCCTACCTTACCATATATAGGCCTACACTCTAAAAAAAAAGGTTCTATATGGCACCAAAAATGGTTCTTGGCTCCTAATCATAGGGGAACCTTTTTTAGTGCTATATAGCACCAATTTTGGTGCTTCAGTGGTTCTTCAGCGGTTCTTCACCAGTTTCCGCTAACTATGGTGCTATATAGCACCGCTACCATATACAGAACATGCTAAGATATGGTACCATATAGCACCAAAAGTGGTTCCTCTATGATTACGACGAAGAACCGTTTTTGGTGCCATATAGAACCTTTTTTTTTTAGAGTGTAGGCAAAAAAAAACAACAACAACATGGTAAAGACTACATTTTTTAAACATGTTTTTAGAAGTAAAAAAAATAAATTACCGTAAATCTAAAATATTGTACCATTAAAGTAAATATTCAAGTAGGCAGTAATGATAAAATATTGTGTCAAAGCCATATTATGTTTGTTTTTTTTTTGCCGCTAGAGGTCACTTATTCAAAACAGAGGCGTAGCTTGTCTGGATTTCGCCAAGTTTTTTTTATTATGCCCCACGACCGCTTCTGCTTCTTCCGATCATGCGTATGCAGCGCTGTTTTATCATTAGATACATTATTTGAGTGTGTTGAAAGTTATGTTATAATGCTTCTCTGTGCATTCGTTTGCCGGCTTCTATGAGACACTTGTTGCACACTAGATATTAGGCATGGTAAAACATTGTACTCGCGGTAAATCATAAAAATGAGATTTAAACAAGACTAATTGTGTTGAGCTATATAACAATGATTAGTTTTCTGTCAGTTGATCACCTGTCTAATAAAACACATAATAGCTATATTAAAGCATTTTTGGTGTTCCCGTGGTTTCTTCAAAATAAAATCGAGGGTAACATGAGTATGATGTCATTGATAGGCGACACACGGACACGGTCCGTGTCCTGGTTGAAATTACTTATTTCACTGATTTAAACATTCTTGGAAACATTTGGATAATGTAGCCTAAGTACACAAGTCAACAAAATATATAACATTGTTCTAGTGGTTTTTGGATATTTTAATCCAAATATCTTACATACTGTGCCTTTAAAAAGTAATGCACTTTTGCAGTATCTACATATAGTGGACTGGACATACTCAAAGCCCTTTAAAATGTTTCAATAAATATTGATTATATTGAGATTATAGTACTGTATATTTCAAGTTGTTAGGGAGTCTGTCTTGTGTATTTCACATATCGCAAGTTGACAAAATGAGCACACTCCTAAATATATGCATACACACAGAAAGACACACTTTCACACACGGGCTTCTCATCTAGTTGGAGGTGCAGCTGTAGTGAATTTCCTGGGTTAAACAGTGAAGACGGCACATTGTTTGGGCTCACAAAACCCCCCCTTTGTCATGTGCCTTCCCCCGGTGGAGCGTAGCACAGTCTCCCAGGCAGCCCGCCAGTGTGATGACTCGTTCCCACAGCTCGAGCCCTGCGCTGAAACCCAATCGCCATGTGAGAGACGTCCAGGAACACAGGGAGGGCCAGCAGGGCCGCTGCCACTGGGAGGTTACCGCGAGCCAAGCGTCACCCCCACCACTGCGGCCGCAGCTCGTAACCCTATTCTTCACATTGTTTGTTTGTATGTCCAATTTACCTAACATGATATAAAACCATCAAGCTGGCATCGTGGATGAGGGTAGATTATGACCTTTCACACATTAAGTTCTGTCGAATTGAACTATATTTTGTTGTTAATTTTAAATGTCTACAATGTGACATTACAGACAAAATTCATTCATTCTTTTACTTTAAAAGTATAATACTTAAAAATATATAAATGTCTTTGCATTTCACAATAAAATGACACTTCTATGTCATATCACCCAAGAATTCCTAATTCCAAATACTCTAAAAAATATATATAATACTCCAAAAATTATTATATTTAAAAACATATAAATGTATTTGCCCTGCCAAAAAAGAAGGAAAGTTTTAAATAATGCTTAAGAGTCTATGATTGGATCATTATGGCAGTGATTATTATGTTTTCTAGCATGTTATACTGTATGTTTGGCAACAATTCTTCTAACCCTAACTGATGGAGTGTGTAGCTTTTCAAACATGTAGGAAGACACATCATGGCCATATTCCAGGATGAGGGAGGGAGCATGAAGAATCATTTTCACACATGAATTGTCATCTCTGAGTCCAGACCTTAAATTCCTTAAATTCATTGAAAGTCCCTGGGCTGTGCTGGAGGAGACTTTACAGAGTGTTGGACTCTTGCATTGTCAGTACAAGATCTTGAGCAAAATGTATGCACCTCTTGATGGAAATAACATCAATATTTTTTTGGTCAAGATCTTTTATTGATATACTGAAGACTCTTAAGCATTTGCCTATTTAAATCTATTTAAACAGCATTTTGTTTTGTGTGTGTGTGTGTGTATAAATGTGCATTTCACAATAAAATATCAAACCTAGTGGCATTTAAAGAATGATCAAAACACACACTCAACAAACATTTTACAAAACAAATAGGTTTTAAATGGTAAAAACAATAGATATACAGTACTGTTCAAACAAAGACACAAGTTATTTGGACATTTTCAGGGTTTCAGACAGATCATGCCTTTAGGATGAGACGTTAAACCAAGGTCCTGACACTCTGGTCATAAAACATCCCAAAATTTGCCCATTAGCCTCTGTCCATCATGGCCTAATCATCCCCATATACTGATTGTCTCTCTCTCCACCAATCAGCTGGTGTGTGGTGGGCGTTCTGGTGCAATATGGCTGCCATTGCATCATCCAGATGGATGCTGTACATTGGTGGAGGAGATTCCTCCTTCCATATGTAAAGTGCTTTGAGTACCCCAAAAAAGCGCTATATAAATGTAACAAATTATTTAGTTTATGTGATGAACTACACCTGTGTTTTTTTTCTACTATGTGAACTTGAGGGGAACTGAAAATGAACTTGAGACCCTTTGAATAAAGCACATGTAGTGGTTTGATATTTTGCTATCTAATGCAATAAAAAAATCATAGATTTTAAGTGTCATTTAACTGTGCAAAAACTTTATGATCTCCTAATACAAAGACTATTATAAAGACCCAAAGCTCTGTACTGCTGAAGGGTTTCTGCATCACCCACTGCCTTTAACACCCTGCACCAGATCCAGTCCTCACCACAGATAGCTCCAATCAAGCTGTCAACAGCCTCTCATAGCCCAGGGCAGGCTGCAGCTCTCCCAGGTGTGACCTAAAGTATATAAGGGCTAATTAAAGCAGTCTGTCCGGCTTCACAGACCCGGACTTTCCCTCGTTTTCCCCTGTTGATGGATATGCACACTCAAGAATTTTCAACGTTCTTTTTAGGATAAATAAAGACAGTATAATTAAAATTTGACAGGAGAGCAGACATACACCAAGCCCTAAAGGTTTGTTTTACTCTACTTATTGCATTTGCATACTGTTATTTTTCTGCACATCTACAAAAAGTCTGCTGAATCAGTCTGGGTCTTCTCATATCTATGTTTGTATCTATTTATTAATATATTTAACAGGGACAGAGCACATTATTAACATTGTTAAGTTTTAATAATTCTTCTAATTCTGTGAGTATAGGGAATTCCACACCGCAACTATAACGATAACGGTGTCATGAGAAACCCTGTCCCCCTGTGAAATAGTGTCCGCTTAGGACCCCAGAGCGATTCTATTGGCTGAAAGAACTTTTAATGGGTAATCTGCTCAGAGCCTGATTACAATTCTTATCACGTTTTGATTTTTGTCGTTTAAATTGTGTTAAAATAGTCTTTAACGTCTTGCAAATAATGTTTCATATTAGTATTTAATCAAGCATATCTCGTTCTTAATGTTTTTTTAGTTAGTGTACGTTCTAGCATAGCATATACAGCTACCTGATTAGCTTAGTTTATACACCACGGTTGCACTTACCCTACATCTTAAAAGCCCTAGCCCCGCTTTAATGTTTATACAATAAAATAAAAAAAATCCTGTTGTATTTATTTTGTGCACCTGTTCTGTACATTATTATTTTTAAATTATATATTATTTACATTATAGGTACATTACTATATTATGATTTTGTATTGGTATTATTACTTAGTTTATCAATTGAAATAATTTACATTCGCATCACAAAGTGATCGCGCTTAGGGTATCAAAACGGCCAGTGGCGGGACTGATGCTAGGCATGTTAGGCTACCACGTTGGGTCCTAAGCAGACACTATTTCACAGGGGGACAGGATTTCTCATGACAACGGCGCAGAGTTTTTTTGCCCACCAGCTGATGAATGATAATTACATTGGCAGCCTATCAGAATCCATCCTGCTTTCAGAGCTGGAGCGTTTAAAGTGGCAGACATTATTTTGTGTAGGTGTGGATACTAATATACAGTGAGGAAAATAAGTATTTGAACACCCTGCTATTTTGCAAGTTCTCCCACTTAGAAATCATGGAGGGTCTGAAATTGTCATCGTAGATGCATGTCCACTGTGAGACATAATCTAAAAAAAAAAATCCAGAAATCACAATGTATGATTTTTTAACTATTTATTTGTATGATACAGCTGCAAATAAGTATTTGAACACCTGAAAAAAATAAATGTTAATATTTGGTACAGTAGCCTTTGTTTGCAATTACAGAGGTCAAACGTTTCCTGTAGTTTTTCACCAGGTTTGCACACACTGCAGGAGGGATTTTGGCCCACTCCTCCACACAGATCTTCTCTAGATCAGTCAGGTTTCTGGCCTGTTGCTGAGAAACAGAGTTTGAGCTCCCTCCAAAGATTCTCTATTGGGTTTAGGTCTGGAGACTGGCTAGGCCACGCCACGCCAGAACCTTGATATGCTTCTTACAGAGCCACTCCTTGGTTATCCTGGCTGTGTGCTTCGGGTCATTGTCATGTTGGAAGACCCAGCCTCGACCCATCTTCAATGCTCTAACTGAGGGAAGGAGGTTGTTCCCCAAAATCTCGCAATACATGGCCCCGGTCATCCTCTCCTTAATACAGTGCAGTCGCCCTGTCCCATGTGCAGAAAAACACCCCCAAAGCATGATACTACCACCCCCATGCTTCACAGTAGGGATGGTGTTCTTGGGATGGTACTCATCATTCTTCTTCCTCCAAACACGTTTAGTGGAATTATGACCAAAAAGTTATATTTTGGTCTCATCTGACCACATGACTTTCTCCCATGACTCCTCTGGATCATCCAAATGGTCATTGGCAAACTTAAGACGGGCCTTGACATGTGCTGGTTTAAGCAGGGGAACCTTCCGTGCCATGCATGATTTCAAACCATGACGTCTTAGTGCATTACCAACAGTAACCTTGGAAACGATGGTCCCAGCTCTTTTCAGGTCATTGACCAGCTCCTCCCGTGTAGTTCTGGGCTGATTTCTCACCTTTCTTAGGATCATTGAGACCCCATTGAGCTCTTTGGTCTTGGCCATGTTAGTAGTTGGATTCTTACTGATTATATGGGGTGGACAGGTGTCTTTATGCAGCTAACAACCTCAAACAGGTGCATCTAATTTAGGATAATAAATGGAGTGGAGGTGGACATTTTAAAGGCAGACTAACAGGTCTTTGAGGGTCAGAATTCTAGCTGATAGACAGGTGTTCAAATACTTATTTGCAGCTATATCATACAAATAAATAGTTAAAAAAATCACATATTGTGATTTCTGGATTTTTTTTTTTTTAGATTATGTCTCTCACAGTGGACATGCACCTACGATGACAATTTCAGACCCCTCCATGATTTCCAAGTGGGAGAACTTGCAAAATAGCAGGGTGTTCAAATACTTATTTTCCTCACTCTAGGTATCGTTCTTGAAGTGAATAGGCATTTATCCTTAAAGGGTTAGTTCACTACAAAATTAACAATTCAGTCATTAATTATTCACCCTCATGTCATTCTAAACCGGTAAGACCTTTGTTCATCTTTGAAACACAAATTTAGATATTTTTTATGAAATCCAAGAGCTTTCTGACCCCTCCATAGACAGCAACGCAACAACCACTTTCAAGGACCAGAAAGGTAGTAAAGACATCAAAATAGTTAAAATAGTCCATGTGACTCCAGTGGTTCAACCTTAATGTTATGAAGTGACGAGAATACTTTTTGTGCGCAAAAAAACAAAAAAAAACAACAACTTTATTAAAGAATTTCTTCTCTTTTGTGCCAGTCTCCTAAGCTGTTGACATAGTAAACACAACGCAGCACTCCCGGGTTCTACATCAGAATGCCGGCTTTGTACCCGCAAGCGTTGTGGTGCTCATCTGAATCGCGGTTAATCGAATCAAAATTAAAAGTTTGTGTTTACATATTATATGTGTGTGTATCATGTATAATTATATATATATATATATATATATATATATATATATATATATATATATATAATATATATATATATATATATATATATATATATATATATACAGGTCCTTCTCAATAAATTAGCATATTGTGATAAAGTTCATTATTTTCCATAATGTAATGATAAAAATTAAACTTTCATATATTTTAGATTCATTGCACACCAACTGAAATATTTCAGGTCTTTTATTGTTTTAATACTGATGATTTTGGCATACAGCTCATGAAAACCCAAAATTCCTATCTCAATAAATTAGCATATCATGAAAAGGTTCTCTAAACGATCTATTAACCTAATCATCTGAATCAAAATTACACCTGCAAAAGATTCCTGAGGCTTTTAAAAACTCCCAGCCTGGTTCATTACTCAAAACCGCAATCATGGGTAAGACTGCCGACCTGACTGCTGTCCAGAAGGCCATCATTGACACCCTCAAGCAAGAGGGTAAGACACAGAAAGAAATTTCTGAACGAATAGGCTGTTCCCAGAGTGCTGTATCAAGGCACCTCAGTGGGAAGTCTGTGGGAAGGAAAAAGTGTGGCAAAAAACGCTGCACAACGAGAAGAGGTGACCGGACCCTGAGGAAGATTGTGGAGAAGGACCTATTCCAGACCTTGGGGGACCTGCGGAAGCAGCGGACTGAGTCTGGAGTAGAAACATCCAGAGCCACCGTGCACAGGCGTGTGAAGGAAATGGGCTACAGGTGCCGCATTCCCCAGGTCAAGCCACTTTTGACCCAAAAACAGCGGCAGAAGCGCCTGACCTGGCCTACAGAGAAGCAGCACTGGACTGTTGCTCAGTGGTCCAAAGTACTTTTTTCGGATGCAAATTTTGCATGTCATTCGGAAATCAAGGTGTCAGAGTCTGGAGGAAGACTGGGGAGAAGGAAATGCCAAAATGCCTGAAGTCCAGTGTCAAGTACCCACAGTCAGTGATGGTATGGGGTGCCATGTCAGCTGCTAGTGTTGGTCCACTGTGTTTTATCAAGGGCAGGGTCAATGCAGCTAGCTATCAGGAGATTTTGGAGCACTTCATGCTTCCATCTGCTGAAAAGCTTTATGGAGATGATTTCATTTTTCAGCACGACCTGGCACCTGCTCACAGTGCCAAAACCACTGGTAAATGGTTTACTGACCATGGTATTACTGTGCTCAATTGGCCTGCCAACTCTCCTGACCTGAACCCCATAGAGAATCTGTGGGATATTGTGAAGAGAAAGTTGAGAGACGCAAGACCAAACACTCTGGATGAGCTTAAGGCCGCTATCGAAGCATCCTGGGCCTCCATAACACCTCAGCAGTGCCACAGGCTGATTGCCTCCATGCCACACCGCATTGAAGCAGTCATTTCTGCAAAAGGATTCCCGACCAAGTATTGAGTGCATAACTGAACATAATTATTTGAAGGTTGACTTTTTTTGTATTAAAAACACTTTTCTTTTATTGGTCGGATAAAATATGCTAATTTATTGAGATTTTGGGTTTTCATGAGCTGTATGCCAAAATCATCAGTATTAAAACAATAAAAGACCTGAAATATTTCAGTTGGTGTGCAATGAATCTAAAATAAAAGTAAAGTAAAATTTTTATCATTACATTATGGAAAATAATGAACTTTATCACAATATGCTAATTTATTGAGAAGGACCTGTATATATTAGTGCTGTGAATCGATAATTTTTTTTTACTAATTAATCAAAAAATTTCTGTAATTAATCATAATTAATCGCAATTAAAAAAGCATTGGAGTTTTTAATATTTTAATATTGTAATAATTTCAGTTACTCTCCAAATTAAAGAAGAAAGACAGCATATTTTAAATATTTGTTGTAATGGCATTTTTTTATGAATGAAGGCCAGTATCACTAGCTATGTTTCCATCCACCTATTTTTATGCTCATTTTAGGATATTGCATCAAAAAATGCTGAATGGAAACGTCAAGATGCGCAGAAATTCTAAAAATGCACATAAAAAACGTATGCGCTTGTTCGAGTCGGATGCATTTTCTATCCGATACGAAAACATGCACATAAACTTCGATGGAAATGCATTATCGAATAAATTCCTTGATGCGCATAAAAAAAATCATGTGACTTTCGCGATGTAACAGCATAACTGTTAGCCTGGATGCCAGCCGAACTTAGCCCCGCCCACAACATTTGAGGTCGGCAGTTCGGTCTGGACTCGATCCGTTGGGGAGCAACTATGCCCGAACAGAAGCTGTAAACTCTAAAAAAATCTTTTTTACAACACTGGTAAACATCGTTTACACTTACTTCTTCCAGCGCGCGTGCACAGGGTTGCCAAGTTTTCACAACAAAACCGCCCAATTGCTACTCAAAACTAGCCCAAAACAAGCCCAATAGCTTTCCGTGGGGGGTTCTCCGGAACAAAAGGCATTTGGGGGGTACAATATGTGTTTTTTTGGCTGGGTTACCTGGGTTCCTGGGTCTAAATATCACATAATTGGGGTCGCTTCAACCCGCGGACATGGAAAAACTAACGTTATGCGTCGCTCCGTTGCTCTGATTGGTTTTAGGTCTATCCAATTGAGGTCTTTCCTGGTTCGGTTGAAACACACCCCATAATCACAGCCCAATGGAGCAGTATCAGACTCATATTCTGACTAGAATTGAGTATGACAACGTCAGGCTTCATAACTGTAGTAACCAGCGGAAAAATCTTATTTGCAAAACATCTGAAATGCTGTTTTGGTCATTCAGAAGTCTTTTGTCAAAGATGCTCGGTATATTTCCCTCCTGTCTTACATGACTGCGTTCCCAAACAGCAGCATCTGCCTTTGAAAGCATGACAAGTTTATTGAGATGCACAAGTTTCTCTGAGACACAAATCATTTATTATATACGTTTCTTATATACGTTATGTTTCTTAGTGATTTTTAGCGGTAGTTTATCAGGAAGTTACGATTATGTTCTCTTCGACTCACTGGGTGGAAACCAGTATATTCATGTGGTGAATCAGTGTACATGAATGTGGCCGACTCCCTGATCAGTGCCCTGACTACTGAACTAGGGAGCAGATTGAGACGCACCCAGACAGGACATTGACAGACAGCGCGTTCTCTTGTGTCTTGTCGCACTTAGATGGTTTAAAAGCATTTACATGAATAAGAGCGTGATCATAATGTAACGCTGGGCAAAAATGGATATAAAAACGGACGCTGTGTTAATTGCGTTAAATATATTTTAAATGTGTTAAACTGAAAAACTTAATCTTAATCGACTGCGATTAATATATATATATATATATATATATATATATATATATATATATATATATATATATATATATATATATATATATATATATATATATATATATATATACACTCACCTAAAGGATTATTAGGAACACCACACTAATACTGTGTTTGACCCCCTTTCGCCTTCAGAACTGCCTTAATTCTACGTGGCATTGATCCAACAAGGTGCTGAAAGCATTCTTTAGAAATGTTGGCCCATATTGATAGGATAGCATCTTGCAGTTGATGGAGATTTGTGGGATGCACATCCAGGGCACGAAGCTCCCGTTCCACCACATCCCAAAGATGCTCTATTGGGTTGAGATCTGGTGACTGTGGGGGCCATTTTAGTACAGTGAACTCATTGTCATGTTCAAGAAACCAATTTGAAATTATTCAAGCTTTGTGACATGGTGCATTATCCTGCTGGAAGTAGCCATCAGAGGATGGGTACATGGTGGTCATAAAGGGATGGACATGGTCAGAAACAATGCTCAGGTAGGCCGTGGCATTTAAACGATGCCCAATTGGCACTAAGGGGCCTAAAGTGTGCCAAGAAAACATCCCCCACACCATTACACCACCATCACCAGCCTGTACAGTGGTAACAAGGCATGATGGATCCATGTTCTCATTCTGTTTACGCCAAATTCTGACTCTACCATCTGAATGTCTCAACAGAAATCAAGACTCATCAGACCAGGCAACATTTTTCCAGTCTTCAACGGCAACGGTCCAATTTTGGTGAGCTCGTGCAAATTGTAGCCTCTTTTTCCTATTTGTAGGGAAGATGAGTGGTACCCGGTGGGGTCTTCTGCTGTTGTAGCCCATCCGCCTCAAGGTTGTGCGTGTTGTGGCTTCACAAATGCTTTGCTGCATACCTCGGTTGTAACGAGTGGTTATTTCAGTCAAAGATGCTCTTCTATCGCTTGAATCAGTCGGCCAATTCTCCTCTGACCTCTAGCATCAACAAGGCATTTTTGCCCACAGGACTGCCGCATACTGGATGTTTTTCCCTTTTCACACCATTCTTTGTAAACCCTAGAAATGGTTGTACGTGAAAATCCCAGTAACTGAGCAGATTGTGAAATACTCAGACCGGCCCATCTGGCACCAACAACCATGCCCCACTCAAAATTGCTTAAATCACCTTTCTTTCCCATTCTGACATTCAGTTTGGAGTTCAGGAGATTGTCTTGACCAGGACCACACCCCTAAATGCATTGAAGCAACTGCCATGTGATTGGCTGATTAGATAACTGCATTAATGAGAAATTGAACAGGTGTTCCTAATAATCCTTTAGATGAGTGTGTGTATATATATATATATATATATATATATATATATATATATACACACACACACAAAGTAAACAGAAAATATGCATGGTATTTCAGATTATATTAGATATTATTTACATTTATCTTTATATTAGATTTGTGAAAAGAAGCTTTAACCCCTATTTATTTTTGCGTTTCATCCTTGGCTTATAGAAAACAAGTGCTACTGATATCAGCCCGGGGCAGAACTACAAAACAAATAACGGAATATGGCCTCCGCCAAGTCTGCCGACGGCCAGCGTGGAGCTATAAGCTTGTCAGTGTCACCTCTGAGACTTCTAATAGCATGTGGCTAAGCAGGTCCAAACTTGGGAGGCAACTAAGTGCAAGCGTTTGTGGATGTTTGCGTGTGTTTTTTCTATTCCCAGGCAGGAGGAAGGATTCCTTTCATCCCAAGCATGCTTGCTTGGAGAAGGCGGGCGGCCCTGCCCCTAGGCCCGGCGAGAGGGGCCCAGCCCTGATGTGCCATGCTATCAGTGGTTCCCAAGGCTAGCCAGCCTGGGAAAAGCTGGGTGGACCCGTTCCAAAATCAGCATTACATGCATTATTGTTCTTACCCTCCCTGAGTCCCAAGCACACAATGAAAACAACAGCAACAGCCACAATCTCAAGCCCTTCTCTGAACACAAGGCTGCCCTTAGTCACTCGCAAACTGCCTTTTTAAAACCAAGTTAACTGCTTCATGGCAATGAACACAGTTGCCTGGGCAGCAGCTTCCTCAGCCTTGACTCTTCCTTGAGAGTACACTGACCTGTTTTAGATTCAGGGCAAACAAACATTTGTCCTGTTAAATTAAAGTATGGGCATTTATTGCTCTTCAGTAAATTCACCTGAGATTCAGTGGCCGACCGCATAAACTGCTAAGACTAGTCTCTTTAATTTTTAAGTCTGTTAATAACTTTAAGTCAGTTAAATAAAATCATAAATTGGTCTAATTTGATACCGAAAAGTAAGACTGATTGCCCCTTGGTCACACTAGTCTTAACATAATGGCTATGTTTATGCAACATGTCACAGGATTCACTTTTAAGCTAGTGTTATGATTCCTAATGGGGGAACCCTGTTTAAAAAACAGCTTAAACCAGTCTAAGGTGGTTTTCTGGTCCTCAAGCCTGCCCATCTGGTCTGAACAGCCGGCAAGGGCTGAAAACCTTTCTAAAACTAGCAAAATCAGCTAGTTTTTAAGAAGTTTTAACAACGCCTGCACCAACAGAAGTAATGACTAAAGTGTAAAGAGATCATAATCTAGCTCCATCATCATTTCATGTTCCTCAAGGGATGCTCTTGTGATTAGTGAATGAAGTTTGCATGAATGAAAAATGTTTGCCAATCAAAAATAAACTTACTGATATCTACTGATCTTGCTGATCAGACACCAAAAAAGATTTTAAGATTATGACTAACCTGATTATTTTTCTTTGCTGCCTGGATTTGAACACAAGAAGGTTTCATTTCAACGCCAAACTGAAACAATTAACCCCTGAGTAAATAATCTACTTGTTTCTCATTGTTATCCAATCTGTGCAAGACAAATGGGCATCTGTTTATTTTTCCTGTCAGTGGAAGAGTGAACAGCCACAAACCGACGATATCCTAGGATTGTGGACTTCTGACTCCAAAGTCATATTATAGGCGCTTTATTAGTGTTTAAGGTCACAGAGAGACAAGCAAGTGCATCCTATATCAGGAAGCCTTGTGCGTCTCTGGAGTGAAATATTTGGCTTTTAGTCGGAGCGCCGGCCGTGAGTCGGAAATCCTGGGAAGTGAGTTCATGGCAGACAGGCTCCAGGCGTCGTATGGGCCAACGTTGAAGAGAATGGGTCAGAATAATAGGGCCCTTCCTGCCATTCTCAGATTCTGGGCAGTATTTCTGTCACGGCTTTCCATCGTACTGTGTCTGGCATTTTGCTTCGGCACCCATCAACACGCAGGCTACGCTCAGAATCACGCTAATCTGCACTGCAAGTGCCATCTGGCTCAACACAAAGTGTCTGTCAGAATTATGTCAGCGTCAGAACAACATCATTGTGGTGATTTTGCATGGCTATCAAGGGAGCATATACTCATGCAAACAAGTTTATCAGTCGTTATAAACTCTGCTATAGTGTGTACTGGTGAGGGTTTACAACACAAAAATTGCTTATATGGAGTGAGAACACACACAGACAGGTGCCCCTTTTCTACTTCCTGTCATATGACCTGAGCTTCCTGTCAGGATACATGAGCTTGAGGAAGCCATAGGTTTCCCCCTTCTGCATTCAGCTCTTATTGTTCAAACACTGCTACCCAATTGTTATGCATCCCTTTTATTCACTGTGGCACCTTCGCTATTTGCACAATATCTTTGTTTCCACTGTCAAAACCTGGAACCCACGGCTTTTGATATATTGTCAGCTATTCAGACAAAGTTCTGCTAAATACTAAAATAAGTGAATTTTTAATGTCCGTACCTGAACATTTGATCCAAATACTCAAACATACCACAGAAGTTCTTGTAGATCATTGTAGTAAGTCAACGCTGAGTCGGCTTCGTATAGGGTTCCTACAGAAATGCAACAATTTTCAGTTTTGTTCAGCAAACTCATCCATTATGGATAAATGTTTTTATGTCATGTATTTTGTCAACAGCTTCATTTATTGGGGGGGGGGGGGGGGGGGGGGGGGGGAGATTCTTATCCAGAATCAGATCTAGAGGCTGAAATTGAACAGGAGAAGTAGCAACGACGACTACAGCAGGACGTCTCAATGGTATGTACTGTAACTTATATATGCTTAGTGGCTTGTCATGCTCGCGAGTTTTACAACATTTGTGTGTTTACTCATGGTTTATGAGGATATAATTTGGTTTATGGACTGTATGCGATTTAATTTTAGCAGTAGCAAGCGGAACGGCTTTGCACGTCAGACTAGTGCGTGTTTACATACGTGTTTACATGCCGTGAACCTTAATCGCTGGGACTACTCCATCTTTCAGCATTAGACGAGCTACAAATCCGGAGTTGAACTGGGCCTTGTTTATAAACCATCGTCGCCGAAATGCATGGAACAGACAAAAATACTTGCACAACTCCGTTGCTGCTCCGGAAAAACAAACTCCACCCACTGTCCCATTAACGCTGGGTTCTTTGGTAAGCTGTGCAGGGTTGTCTTGCCCTGACAACCAAAAACACACATCTTTGGTGACATTGTTGATTTCGTGAAGTCCTGTGACTGCAGTGCAGCCGGCTTCCCTAAAGCGTTTGCTCTCTAGCTCTAGTCACGCGCACGCCCTTCCGAGAGAAGAGTCCGTACAGCCCATACAAGGACATTCAGCCCCATCTGACGTCACATATACCCATACTCGAAAATAACTTTCCGAGACTAATGAGAAACCGGAAGGAGTATTTTTGGAACAGAATTACTCCATCAAACGTCCAACTTTTTGTCCATGTTTAGGATGGGAATCCAAGCCTTTAACAGTGAAAACAGCTCAGTAAGCTCAGTACACCCCCCCCCCCCCCCCCCCCCAATTAAAACAGGTTTAGGATTTCAATTTTACGGAGCCCATTACATGACATGCAGGAAAAAAATGGTAGGCTACATGCGCACGACTTAGCAAATCGAGGGAATGAAATAGTAAACCGAGGAGACAAAATAGTAAATCAACCGAAATAGTAATTCATCCAAAATGCACGATTGTCGGATGAATGTGAACGATTTAGCAAATCGAGGGACATAAACAGTAAACGGAGGGGACAAAATTGTAAATCATCCGCATGATTTAGCAAATCGAAAGAACGAAATAGTAAATCATGTGCACAATTTATGAATCGAAGGAATTAATTTGTAAATTGTACGCACTATTTATGCATATATTATGGGTCCTGCCCACTGTGCGTTTTTTTCAAAATCCTCTGCGAATGTTGCTTGTCAGACTGTACGAACATGATCCCCGATGTAATACATGTCACACTGTAGGATCTCAGTTGTCATTATGTCAGACTGTACGACAGTCAGACGCGAAAAACGAACGCAAGCAAGAGACTCGTACGGACTGAGTTTTACGTCATCAATCCGTGACACGTTCGGTAACGGTGAGCCGCATTCACAGACACAATGGTAGCGTTCAGCAAACAACAAAAACAAGTGGTGGCATTTTTCATTCACCTGACTCTTTTCGACATGTTCCCTGTTGTGATTTGATGTTGTCGCACGAAATGCGTCATCAGGTTCTGCACTCCTATTGGTTCTTGATTTGGATTGCGCCTCAAATCTTCTGACCTACAGTGACCTGCAATTCCATTTGATGTTTGCTACCTCAATTCATATTAAATTTCCAAACCAATTAAAAATATTAGCATTCTCAATTTATTAAATTCTGAATGTTGCACAACCCAGATTCAAATATTCATACATATACAGTACATGTATATTAAAACATATAAACAGTTCTCGCATTGCCACAATAGCTACAATTTTTCAAAATTTTAATTTAAGAGAAGACACTTAAATGCATTGATGTTGCTGTTTGACACCGAAAATCTTTCCAATTGTATCCAATTGCATAAGCAGTCTGGCTCTGCTCCCATATCAGTGGCTTCTGGCTCGCTCTGCTTGCAGGGAAGCAGCTGCCCTGGACGCCCCCAGTCGGAGCAGACAGGCAAATGTGTTAAAGTAATTAACAGACAAGAAAGAGGAAGTCATCAGCTACACATTAAGTGACCTGACCACTGTGAAATCACTACTCTAGACGGCAGGATACAACCACAATCCGAGAAAGAGATATGCTTTCACACGTGGCACCAGTCAGTGAAGGCCAACAAGATAATCTTCTCTTCTACACTAAAAACAAACAGAAGAAAGGAGGGGTTTCCTCTTGGGACACCTGTGCTAATCATTACTGCTTTGTATATTATTATTTATTATACACATGGTAGCACTTTATTTTACAGTCCTGTTCCCCATGTACATATTTATTATAAACCTACCCCTAACCCTAACCCATGTAGTTACCTTATATTACCCAGTACTTCCACTGTAAGGACATGTGCATACATATTTATTATTTTAATATTTTAAAGTTGATATATAAGCCTTTTGAAAGATACATCGCCCCTGTTAACCTTTATATGTGAAGGCAAATTTTTCAAAACATGAGCTTGTGCACAGTTTATCTTGTGCTGTGAAAAACACCTAAAAAAGTAACACTGTGAACTCAGTCTGGCCTCTGAGCAGTAGCCGCAGACATTCACCAATCTTCCCTTCAGTTTTAAGACAGGGCTTGAGGAAGCACAAGGCTAGAGAGAGATCCAGGAAAGAGCTTTCTGCTAATCTCTACCAGGGTAAGACCCCACAGAGCCAAAACATTGATATGGTGTGTCACTGCCTGGTGATAAACAATGCTGCATATTGTTGTTTTGGGCTGCACCCTCTGGTTCTTTATCAGTAAGCATCCTTCCACTCCCCATGATTGTGAAATGGCAATGGGTGTGCTACAGAGTGATGGACTTATATAATAAATGGCAATGAAGTTGATCATGGTTAGGAGAAATTCATGTGACCTTTAGGGTGGATTTATCTGAAAAAGCTTAAGGCCTGTTCACACCAAGGAGAGATAACTATAAGACAAAGATATAGTTCTTAAAAATCATTCAAAATATAAAAGTCCACACCACAGCTATAACAGTAATGGCACTGAGAAAAGATAACATTGGAATCTCTTTGAGAACGCTTTTATTCCAGCTGATGAATGATAAAATGATTGAGCCAATCAGAATCCATTCTGCTTTAAAGAGCTTGAGCCTTTTTAAGACGACAAATAAACAGAACGATATCGTCCGCTGCCGTGTACGCTAATATAGTTATTGCTATAGTTATCTTTATAGTTATTTGTTCTTGGTGTGAACAGGCCTTTATAGTGCAATAATAGACAGGAGCTGGAAAAAGTGTACAGAAAAAACAGACGAAATGAAGCATAAATGTTTGAATCTGTGATCAGAATAAATGTCTCTTCAAAAGTAATTCACAGATATACTTAAAAACTGAAGCAAAATTTAAAATTGTGTTTGTGGATTTATTGCCTGAGGCTGAGAATCAATCATATCATAAACTCAATCATATTATAAACTAAAGTTAGATCAAAAGTTTGGTGTCAGAAATGTTTTTGTAATGTTTTGTCTTTTGATCTCTTCAACACTGCATTTTAAAAAAATACAGTACAACAGTAATATAATGAAAAATTATCACAATTTAGAATAACTTAATCAAATGTGTTGCTGTACATCTCAGTATCACATGATCCTTCAGAAATCATTCTAATTCTAATGCTGCTTTTGTGGTCAATAAACATACTTTTTTTTTTTTTTTTTTTTAGAAACCATGATATATTTTATTCTGGATTCTTTGATGAGTAGAAAGAGATTTAAAAAATGCAGCATTTATTTTAAATATAAAACTTTTGCAACTACATGTCTTTGCTGTCACTTTTGATCCGTTTGTGTCATTTCTAAATCAAAGTAATATTTTCTTTAAAAATCTTACTGACCCTAATATATGATGTTTGGACAATCATGTAGCATTAGCAATTTGAATGCAATGAAAAAGAGTAATGAACATTTCTGTGGTAATCATCGATGAATCTTGAGTTTTAGTCTCAGGAGGACTGAGCCGCTTATCTAAATACGAGCTGTTATAGCTAAAAGAAAGTTATTTAAAAGCAAGAACTCAAGCAGCTAACTCATGCTCGATTTACTCTTTTTGACTGGCAAAGCAGGATTCTGAATGAAATAATCTCAGATATCCTTCTCCAGCCACTATTTTCACATAATCACAGATTTTTAGGAGCTAAGATGAAAGGCAAGTTGGCAAGTCCTGTCTGCGGTGATAATTAGTTTCAAGTACAAGATTCAAGAATTTCAGACTAATTTTGAACTAGCCTAAATCTGTGTGGGGTTTATTTTAGGTCTGATTGGCTGGCCCGTCATTGTTTTGGAAGTCCAGACACTTTGACTTATCAGTGCGAGCAGTTGAAAAGCAGTAGCGGACATGCTTGACCCCAGGCCCTCTGGTCTTACTGCTATCACCCGAGACAGCACTGTTGAATCTGGGGGAGAATGTGACAACAGCAGGCTCAGCTCGTCTTATCAAGCAGAGTGAGGGCCACCAGCTGACCATACTCAGACCCCAGATCAGCAACACGTCTGCTAATTCTTCATACACCCTGCAGGGGAAAACCTGGACTGAGGGGGTCCGAGCCCTGGAAAATACCTGTCATCAGAAGAGCCGCGATCAGCTGCAGGAATCTTGCTACATTCACACCAGGAAAATCGCTGAGGGAGAGGTGTCCACGACAACTCCCAGATACTCTGCCGCTGTCTTTCCCACTGGCAGAAAACACACAAGGACTTGTCACTGTCTATCAAAGCTGAAAATGTTCAATAAAATTGGTTATTTGTACAGAAACCGGAATATATTCCTTTTAACTATAAGCCACAATTTAATTTATTTAAAGTGCATAAAGAAAAGAACAGTTCACCTAGATAGACAAGTAATCTGTCATTATTTACTGACCCATACGTCCTTCCAAACCTAATTTTTTTCTGTTTAACAAAGTCCATATGTAGTAAGTCATATGATTGCTTAGAGGAACAGAAAATATTTTTGCATTTCAGTGATTTACAGTAGTTTATGTGCAAAAAGGCCGTACTGACAATGCCTACACATACAGTAGGCACTGACTGCAAGAAAGCATCTTGTTCAAGGGCCTAAGCTGGTTTTGGTGTAAATATTGTGTGGGTTTGTTGTTTGCATGTGCACTATATTTTGTAAATACACATAGCACAGTCTGAAAATTGAATAAAGGCTACGCATAAAATTAAGGCTGATATAGTGGCCACTTATACAGAATCTTGCACAAAAATATTAAGCAACACAACTATTTTCACCATTAATAATAATACGAAATGTGTCTAGAACACCATATCAGCATATCAGAATGATATCTGAAAGATCATGTGACACTGAAGACTAGAGCAATAATGCTGAAAATGCAGCTTGGCCATCACAAGAATAAATTGCATTTTAAAATATATTCAAATAGAAAACAGTCATTTTAAATTGTAATAATATATCACAATATTACCCCAAACATTTGACCAGTATATCAATGGCTGGTTACTTCATTCATGTGGCAATTCTCCACCCAAACTCCAAATATATTTATATAACATCTATTAATTAATGTACTTTCAATAGGCAGGAGGATAATTTAACCCAATTTTTAACCGGTTTTGTGAATTGGTCTTTTCATACAAACAAGTTAAAATTAGAATTGTTTATTGTAAGCTTGCTGATAGACCCAACTATGTGATTAAAACATATTCTTTTGCATTTAATCCATACACTCCACACAAATTAGAACACAGCATCAAAAGGAACTGAATTTAGAGAACTAAAATATCCCTAAACCGAAAGACTGGACTTTTCATTTTAGTAGTCTGCCACACGCCTCTGGGTTGTGATGTAAATATTGTGTGGGTTGTGAGGGTTGATTGTTTGCTTATGTTTCAAGTATATATACCTCATAAAAGGAATATAGAAGCTAAACATTATCAACTTTAATTGCACAAACTATTTACATGATAACTATAAAGATTGTAAATGGCAGGTCAGTTTCCAGTTGATGATATCATTTTTGTCAAAAGACACTTTCGTCTCATTCATAAAGCCAGTGTCATCTTGGATGGAAGTGTAGTGCGCTACTGTGCAGAATGGCAACAGCTGTGGCTTCCATTGTTTGAAGCCACACTCTCATTCTTCCTGTAATATAATGGTCAGCCTACATTACAGGTCAAGCTACTCTGGTCACTCTGGCTTTACTGCAGCAGAGGTTGGCGTTGGATCAGAGAGCTGGCTTCCAGAGAGGGTCAGTAAGGGCAAGTAGTTGGTGCTGACAGGAAGCTGGCAAAGGCCACCCTGAGGATATATTGCCATGCTGAAGAATGATCAATGGCTAGGAAGAACAGAACATATCAGCTTTATTTACATGATTACACTGATACTATACTCTTCTACTCAAAAGTTTTGGGTCTTGTTTTTGTTTTCTAAAATTAATTCTACTATTCCACAAGGATGCATTCAACTGATCAAAAGAGACATTTAAGACTTTTACATTGTAACAAAAACAATCTATTTCAAATAAATGCTCATGTTGTTCTTTTGAACTTTCTTCTGTATCTAAGAATCCTTACAAAAAGTATGACAGTTTACACAAAAATATTAAGCAGCACACCGTTTTCAATATGCTAATAACAAAGGCCCTATTTTATCAATCTGAGCGCATGGTCTGAAGCACATGGTGCAGGTGCACTTAGGAAATGTCTGAATCCATTTTTGCTAGTTTAACGACGGAAAAAATGGACAGTGTGCCAGGCGCATGGTCCAAAAGGGTTGTACCTAGTCTGTTAAAGGGATGGTTGATTGCTAGCCTGACAAGCCAGACCCACATCAAGATGTTGGGTCTGGGAACTCACCATTGACAGGGCTCAATCCGAGGGGCAGGACAAACAGTTGTCTTTCAAATTCCCTCTGTACGCAATAGGATAGCGCTACAACCAACCAGAGAGCAACGTGAAGTGGAGCTAGTTGATGGATTAAACTTTCGCCGTATCCGGTCGGCTAAACTCCGAACACATCTTCCTTTCTTAAGAATGACTTCAGTGCCGTTCTTTGTTCTTTTCTCAAAGAAAAAGCTTAACTCAAAGTCTTCCAGAGTCGCGGCAAAAGCCACTCGATAGACCGCTGTTTGCCAGCTTCTTTGTTTACGAGTAGCATGCGGAACCGCCGCAACTCTCCCGTGCGTGCCGTCATTATGTTAAGCCCACCCACCGACTCTATACATAATGTGATAGGCCTGACCAGAGTTCGTTTTTTTCCAGCTCGCAGGTCTACCGAGAGCTGCTAGACTACACTCGCGGCAAATTAGATTTGCTGCCGCTAGGGTGCATCTAGATTTGTAGGCTAGTTGATTGCCCCTTTTTACAAGATTTAAAATAAAGCCCTGTGTCCACCGAAATGACCGGGAACAATTTGTACCAGGAACTTTTTTTCCCCCTGACCTGCTACTGTCTGTGTTTCCACTGCGGTCTAAAGTACCGTGAAGATTAGGCAAATTAGTGCGGTGATGTAGGACTGCGCGCGACTGTTCCTCCCAGTCAGCGACGGACAGTAATCATTTTTGCGACACTGCCTGCAACAATAACAAGTGGAGGAGATGCAAGCAGCGCTGCTTTTGCTGGTTATGTATTGGTTTACTAAAGAGGTAATTAACAAAACGGCGGAAAAGAGACAAGCACTGATACTAAAGCATATTCTGAAAGCTCGTAAAGCTAGATTTAAAATAAGACAACCTATGTTATTATCAGCTATTACGGACATTGACCGTGAGATTGCTGAGACGAACGCACGCCATCGGACAGAAAGAATCTGATCTTAGAATCTCATTTGAATCTCACAAGAATCTCATTTGATCTTAAAAGGATCAAAAAATGATCTCATGTCATTCCAAACCCCGGTTTGTTATTTAGTAACAAAAATCTTTGGAGAGATATTTTCCATATAATAACAGTTCATATGGCTCTCAAGCACCAATACTATTGGATACATCTATACTGATGCTGTCTAACTCAGTCACTGACTATAGTACATGACTGTAGCTTTCAGTCAGGAGAAGGTAGCTTTCACGGGGTGTTTCGACCCTGAACCACAATACCCTCCAGTTGGCAGGTCGGCAGTGGTGGCCAGTCACTAAACTCCTCCCTCCTACTCCAGAGCCAGCAAGACGCTCTTTCTGCTGCCTTACCCAACCTACGAACAGCTACCTTCCTCTCCCTACCTGCTAAACCCAGAGCTGTGAGTGTCTTCCACACAGACTGCGTCGGGAAACCCCTACACCCGACCTCAACTGGGAATAGCCAGGTCTGCCATCCTTTGGCCCTACACTGCTCATTGAGGTCCTGATACTTAGTGGCTTTCCGCTCATAGGCCTCCTCGCACCCATCTTCCCACGGGACCGTTAGTTCAATCAAGATTATCTTCCTTGCCTCCTCAGACCATAAGACCATGTCTGGCCTCAGCTGTGTTTGCACAACCTGGGGGAAGACTAGTTTCCTTCCCAGGTCCACCCTCATCTCCCAGGATTGTGCTGCTCGCAAGAGGCTCTTCTTAGTCTTCTTGGGGGCTGATGGTTTCTCCCCTTCTCTGATGAACTGAATGGATGTTGCCGGCCTTGTGCCACTGATGTGTCAGCCGCCCATTTGCGTCCTGATCTCGTAGTGACACCTGCTCTTCTGACTTTTTCATCAGTGGAGTCTTGGTACATCATCACAACCCGGCACTTTGCCACCTTAAACTCTTCCACCACTGATGATAGGGGTAGTTGTACCTGACCAGACCTAGTATATAGCCCTACTGACGTGAAGCTTGGTGGGATTACTTGGTGTTCACTCGCTTCTCGATTCCTTCCACTGTTGTCATAGGTTCTTCATAGATTGTCAGTAGCCACATGAGTCGTGGTAGCAGACCGTGCTGGAAGAGCCAGGTCTTAAACTTTCCTAGCAGTCCTGACCCCTCGATCTTACTCAGTCATGCATCTGCCTGTTTCTCTGTCCTAGAAACGTTGCATCTGTCGGGCAGGGATGCGTCATACCATTTCCCTAGGCACTTAATTGGGTTTTCCTCAATTGATGGTATCGTATCCCCCTGTACTCGCAACTGGAACTTGCTGATCACTTTCCCCCTTCTGATCACCATACTTCTTGATTTCCTTGGCTTGAACTTCATCCGAGCCCATGTTGCCACGTCATCAAGAACCTTCAGGATCCATCCTGCTTGCACATGGGTTGAAGTTGTTATGGTAAGGTCATCCATAAAGCCTCTTATTGGAGGTTGGCGGGTGCCAAACTCCATTGATGGCCCTCTGGATTCCTTTCCTGCAGCTGTTATTAGCAGGTTAATTCCCATGAAAAACAGGATGGGGGAGATGGTGCAACCTGTCATGATTCCCTTTTCAAGGTTCTGCCACTGGGTTGTAAAATGGGCAGTTTTGAACCGTAATTTGAATCCTCCGAAGTAGCTGGTAATTATACCCCTAATGTGGTGGGGGATATGGTAGTGTTCCATAGCCGTGTTGATGAGGCCATGCAGGATTGAACCGTATGCGTTAGCCAAGTCGAGCCAGACAACCGTTAGGTTTCCTTTGCTCTTCTTGGCCTCCCGGATCAGCTGGTTGAGGATGCCCGTATGTTCCAAGCACCCGGAGAAACCTGGAATGCCCTTCTGGACTGATGTGTCGACATATTTATATATTTATAATAACTATAAAAGCACCATAAAAGTATTCATTCATGCAATATATTTGTATATTGAACGGACCGTTATTTCAGTCAGTAGCCTTATACCTAAAATAAAATCTTGTATATGCCACAGGTTTGAGACGATGTTGTGTAATCTATCAATTGAAATGTTTAAGGGAAGTTTAGGGCTTTAGGGCAACCCTCGACACTTTTTTGTGAATCTGATATGATAAATGACAGAGAGAAGAAAGGGAAGCAAACCCTTTTTGTGAGAGACACGCTCTCAATGTCTGAGCTGCTCCTATCATAAGAGTCTCTCTCTCCTTCAGTCTGAATGTTTACTTTGGATTATACTGGATGCTTCCAGAACTCACATCCTGAGAGAAAGGCTGATATGTCCTGTTCCACTCAAACATTCATACACTTCTCTAAAGAACACCTAAAAAGCCCTCAGTAGCTAAACTAGCTGGATATAAAGGTTTTAAAACATGTAACGTACGCTTCTGCTAATCTCTATTGAAATATCTGTGATAATTAAAGCTTGTGTTGTTATGCATGACAGGTGCTGGTCAGGTCTTTCATGTGTGAATTATAGACTATAAAACAAGACATGAGAGAGTTTGTGTGATGTCACATCACTGGTATGAGACACATCTGATTTAAAGCATTAAAAATATTATTTATGGCTTAAATAAAAAATAAACTACACTTGGAGCACACTAGAAATGTTTTTCATCTAGGAATTTACTGAATTAACACAAATATTTCAATGATTAAAAAGATGCTGAAACTTTAAGCCAAACAAAAATCGATTTCATACCAAAGTTTCTATATGTGCCTCCTGTTCCATTAGTCAATCTCACTGGTGCGGCAAGAAATACATTAGCCGATTGGCTTGCCATCCCGTCTGCCAGAAGATAAACTGCATGAGAATGTAAAAATGACAAATACTTAAAACAGTGAATGAAATAAAAACAAAAAGCATCCATCCAAAATACTGTATTTTTGTCTATTGTGTTGTTACTGATTACGTTTCTCTCTATATATTTTTTAATAAATCTTTTTTGGCCTGGTTTCACAGACAGGGCTTAGATTAAACCAGGATTAGGCCTAGTTCAGTTAGGACAGTTAAAGTTGCACTGTGTAAATTTTAGCAGCATCTAGCTCACCGCTCACCGCTCACCCCTCCCTTTCCAAGCACATAGAGAAGCTACGGTGGCCGAAACAGGACAAAGATGTCATCGTCTGAGACAGCAGAGAGTAGCTAGCGCTCTGTAGAGCAGTTTGTCGGTTTAGGGCTACTGTAGAAACATGGCAGCGCAAAATGGTGACTTCACTGTAAGGGGACCCGCGGTGTATGGAGATAGAAATGGCTCATTCTAAGGTAATAAAAACATAAAGGTTCATTATGTAAGGTCTTTATACTCCACTGAAAACATAGTTACCGCATGTATATTAGGGGAGCGCGGGGCACAACCTAACGCTGGGTTAGTTGTAACGCGCATGTTTTAACCCTTTCCACACATGCCAGAATGACGAAACTTAGTGTATTTACTAGTTACCATATCAACATTATTTAGAGAAAAAATTGCGCCAAAATTAAAAAACAAAAAAAAAGATATTATTGAACATGTATTTAACCATAGCAAAAGTAAATTTCTTACTTAAGTTTAGTTTTCATCTCTGTTTTTTGTGTTTATTTAAAATAAGACAAATCCGATATTATTTTCATCTTATATCTGTTATTTAACAGTTGAGATTGTTCTTTAATGCTGATCTAACAGCAGAAGACACAAGCCGCGGTTTAAATCCCAGTTGTGTAGATGGGGTGCGTTGTAACACTGTTTTACAATGAGCCCCTATTAGAAATATGCCATTATATTCTATACTTTTATGAATTCTTTTGAGCAACCTTAAAAAAATGTGAATAATGACTGAGAGTTAATGTTCAGAAATTATTAATTATTATTATGTTTTGAACTATGCTGTATAGCTGTATTTAGCGATGTGTTTGTAGTCAAACTCAAAAATGCTTATATTTTTAATGATTAAAAAATGCCATTATTTTATTTAAAAAAGATAATAATTGTATTTTGTTGACAAAATATTTTAGTTTGTCTTGTATATTTTTTTGATTATATCAGGTAACATTTTAAGCTGTTATTTGGTCATGCTACATTGTGCCCCACCACATGTTACAATGTACCCCACCTATGGGGCATGTTGTCACATTTCACTTCCATTCTTTCGGAGTAAATCAAGAAAAAAGTATACACTGTATTAATGCAACAAAACCACATAATTGTACTAGACATGTGTGCAATTAATGTGGGAAACAATAAATACTCTGAACCCCAAGTGAATTTACACAAACTGAGAAAGTCAAAAAGCGTTAGGTTGTGCCCCGCTCTCTCCCCTATAGGGCTGGACCACAATATTCGAATATTCGTTCCGTGGGTTGGTATTCGATTTTCAATTTTGGGATTTGAATATTTGTTTTTTGGGGGGAGGGGTTTCTCGCAAACCGGGCATCCCCCTCGAAAAGGTTCTCATTCGTGCATGAATATGTTTACACTATAAAATCTGAAATGCAATACTCTTCTTTTTTTACAATTATCTAATGCCGATTTTAATAGGATGGACAGTTGAATAGTAACCCAACCTCGTTATACTTGATAAATATATTTGCTGCTTCTTAGCGTTCCCTGCAACTGAGTATTCTCTGTTTAGAGAGCACAACTGCATGAGCTTATGCCTGAGCTTGCATTTTGGGTTAATCTGCGTTGGTTTGACCTTGTGGAAAATAGAATAATAGAATCAAAATGTATTAGCATTTTTACCCGTTAGGGATGTGAGAAAATGTTCCCTCACCGTCACATTACAGTGCATGTGCACTGTGCGGCCATGAACGAATGACAGTGCGGTTGTGCGCATATTAGTTTCGGTTTAGAATTAGTGCCAATTCGGGGGCGGGTTGCTTGAATGGTGGGTTCATTAGCCTATTATTCTTAAAGGAACACACCGACTTTCTGGGACTTTAGCTTATTCACCATATCCCCCAGAGTTAGATAAGTCCATACATACCATTCTCATCTCCGTGCGTGCCATAACTCTGTCTGACGCACCCACCGCTAGCCTAGCTTAGCACAAAGACTGAAGGACTATAGCAGCAAAGGAAGAACTTTGCTGCTGTACCATGGGTGCAGCCGGCGCAATGATATTACAGCATGCTCTCTGTGCAAGCAGGTTGTCACGTGGGTTATGTTGACGGAAGTTAGCCTATTTTCAAGAGCTGGGTAATATCATGGTATGAGAGCAAAGTTCCTTGATCATTACGCAGGAATAGAATATAGTTCCTAGCCATATCGGACTAGAAAATCGCAACTTTTCATTTTCCGTCGGTCTTAGTACACAATGTAACTATACACATCACAACATGAAAACAGGAAAATGTTGGCGTTATTTTGTCACTTATTGAGCAGTAGGCTAGCTGGAGCCATTTACCTCCAGTCTTTGTGCTAAGCTAGACTAGCGGTGGGTGCCTCAGACAGAGTTATGGCAAGCACGGAGATGAGAATGGTATGTATGGACTTATCTAACTCTGGGGGATACGGTGAATAAGCTAAAGTCCCAAAAAGTTGGCGTGTTCCTTTAATGAGACACACAACAACAAAACAGTACAATGACAAACTCCCTTAAATAGGCACTTTTACATTTTGCGTTGTTGAAATCAAATCTTCCGCGATCATCTTGTCATTCAGCTCCTCACTCTCGTGATGAATGATATCTGACTCCTGTTGCTGGTCTGTGCTGAGACTCTTGTTCGGCTCACGCTGCACGTTATGTTTTTAATTGTAGTTAATCTGTTCTCTAACTGAATTATTTTTACTACTATAATATATCAAAATGATGGTAGGGTGCCGCAGTGGGCAAGTGATGTAACCGATGTTATGCCTGAACACCGGTTACACCGATTATTGCAGCAAGCCCCGTTATTATGAATCTAAATAAATCTACTGCGAAATAAAGGAGCTTGTTACTGGGACATTACAGACCTGTGTTTTGTATCACTAGTGCAGTGTCCATTCACAGAGCACATAAGCCCTGCCCACGTGAGGCGCACAGCTTCTCGAGATTCCTGCCTTTATTAGAGAGAAGAACATGTTCAGCCCCCTCCCTCCAAAGCTTCGAATATTCGGTGTTGATTACTACCGAAGCTTCGAAGATCAAAAAATGGTATTCGGACCAGCCCTAGTATATTATACTGCATTTCTGTCAATAGATCCTCATAAATATTAAACACTGCACCTTAAGTAGCTTTTATAAACGTGCCTTAGAAAAAACTGGCACAAAAAGTCCCTAAGACAGTGTAACAGTGCACTCTGACCCTGTGTGGTGGTCTACGAGACAGAGGGGGTCAAAATAAAAGTCTAGATGTGGCTCTGAAGTTGAAAGTCTATGGGGTGTCTGAGCAGCCCTGTTTGATGTAGCTCACCATGGTTGCTGCTGCCGCACGCCTGTGAAGATGGTTTTGTGTGATGGCAGCTGGAGACTCAATCGGCCTCTCTCTCTCACAGAGAAATCTGCATGACCCATTCTGACTGAGGAAACAGCGTTATGAGGGTCTTGACCCAGAGCTGGAGAATGCTGTGGGTTTGAGATGGTGACAGATAATGAGCACAGATCTTCTAGGGACAGTCTTCACTTATCAGGTTTTTTGCTTCTTATTTTAAAATGACAGGCCTATACAGATGCATTTTTACATTTGGCTGTCATTTATATATTGCATTCACAATATACATTTCCATGCATTCTCTGGGAATCCAAGCCATAATCTTGGCATTGATAGCATGGCATTGGTTAATTTCTCTAATTTCAAAAGAAACATATATAGGCTGATATATTATGTTGTCGAACTTTCAACTAAAAGTTTTCGGTAACACTTTATGTATAAATGCATTATAAAGGTATTTATATTGTACATAATAATACATTACATCTTTTCATAAATAATTGTAACCAAAGTTAAAATGCATTATAATATTTGCAGATTCTGAAATTGGTTGTTTGTCATGTGTTTTAATGCATTATACTTTCTAAAGGTGTGTTCAATGAATAGATAAGTTTTATAATGTATATAATAACTGTGGTAACAATTGTTCATGAGACCATACAATGCATTATGAGGTGCATTACAAGGCATAATTACTGCATTATAAATAATTGTATAATGCATTATACATAAGGGCTTTAAGTAAAAGTAAAGTGCTTTAAGTTTAAGTAAAAGTGTTGCCCAGTTTTCATATTTCAATAATTTAAATAATCAAAAATGATGTCTCCCTCATAATATATAGGCTATTATATAGGCCTATATGCATGTAGCATGTGTGTGTGTGTATGTATGTATAAGCATGTATGCATGTGTGTGTGTATGTATATATAACCATGCATGCATGTGTGTGTGTGTGTGTGTATAAATACAGTGCACACACACACACACACACACACACACACACACACACACACACACACACACTTATAAACATGGTAAATTAAATCAAATGTTGTAAACCGAATAATTTCCAATTTTTTTCTATAGGCTATAGTTTCATATTTAAAATATGTCATTTTACAGCATCATTTATGTGAAAAAGCATGATTGTCTCTTTCAGTCTGAAAAGTGTGCAGCTTCTATGCCTGACCGACCGAGCGGCTGCTGCTGCGGTGTCCGAGGCTGCAGCGGTCGGTGGTGCTGCTA
The DNA here is from genome assembly GCA_023566225.1 of Romanogobio albipinnatus. Taxonomy (NCBI): domain Eukaryota; kingdom Metazoa; phylum Chordata; class Actinopteri; order Cypriniformes; family Gobionidae; genus Romanogobio; species Romanogobio albipinnatus. The sequence continues at coordinate 40,360,319 of CM042256.1, forward strand.
ACGCCGGTGAAGGGAGTGAGGCAGAGGGGGGTTATCGTCGCTCTGTTGGGAAAAAAACAGCCCCAAGGTAGACCGCGGCAAACAGGAAGGGTGTGGACAGGATCCGAGCGCAGCTGCTGCCGCCGAGCAGCGTCTGTTCCCTCCGACTTTGATGTGTGGGCACACCGTGCTCTGTGCCACGAGATAAACACTCTGGGAGCGAGGAATTGTTTGTGTTACGCATAGCTCCGTAATGACATGCAGCCTGTGAGAAAGTCAGCTGCCGCCGAGTCGACAGCCCCGCGGGAAGCACGTGTGTAGACCGACCCTGAGCTAATTGATGAGTGATGTCATTGATGAGTCATCGGTGGCTCCTTTATAACATAAATAATATTCAAAGATAGAACAAAATATTGTATCAAAATATTATTATTAGGTTTATTCCTCTGAAGCAGTTCATTTTCCGCTAATGTCACTTAGGGGCCATGCTGGCTTTTGGAAAATGTTGATCAATTTTCATTCATTAAGTCCTGCCCTTCATTTCTCGTTGAGCCTGCAACAAAATTGCTGAGAATAAATTGGGTTGCTAATGACAATTCACATTGACTTTATTGTATTTAATTTTTGTTTTAATGTGAATGTAGTATTCTCAACTCTACTTTTTAAACATTTTACTGTTTAAATCCATTCTGCAGAGTTCAACATATTCCAAAATCACAACAGAAACCTCAGCAAATTCCCACCTGGACCAGCTTGAAAATGTAAAAAAACACAAAACAAAAACAAATATAATATTAACTTTTACATTTGTATGGGATGGGGTAATGTCTTTTTACTTCCCATTTTTCTGTGAGGCAGGCGGTGTTGGAAAGCATCCCTCTTGTCCTCTCCAACACTCCATAAAGCATTACATTCACCTTGGGAATACTGGATGTGGAGAAAGACTTGTGGCATTGACTGGGAGGGAGGCGGACATTCTTCAAGGGTCTAAATAAAGTCTGTGAGACACTCTTTCTCATGAGCCCTGCATGTTGACTCATGAAGCATCAACAGAGGGCAGAGTGTGTGTGGCCTTAAATCAATGCTCAGCATTTGAAACAGAGTCTGTCTGACAGAAAACAAGTGACTAGTTTAGTGTTAGCAAAGCACTGCATGATCACATGGAAATGACCATATGAGTAGGCCTGCAGTTCTGCATGCTAGTGCTCTCTAAATGGAGGGTTGCCGGTTGTTTGGCTTCATCCCTCATTGGTCATCAATGGTCAGTTAGAGCACTGGCTTTATAAATAGGCCCCTGGGGTACTAAAAAACCTATTAGGAACAAGTCAGTTTGCTCAGTCAAGTATATTTTAGTGGCACTTTGCACAAATAGGCCACAAAATAGCACTTGCAATTCTTGAATTATTATTATTATCAATAATAATAAACGTTCACTGAAAGTCCTCAAAACCTTCAGAGCCTGCATGATTATCAAGGTCAAACTAAATTATTGTATGAGCAGTTTTATTTTTTATTCATATGAAGTTTGGAATTTGATTTGTGTCCTTTCAATGAGCAACTTTATTTATTAATAACATATAATATATACTGTATATAATATAACAATATACTGTATATAATATAATATACATTTAATATTATGTATGAATCTTAATAAAATATACGTGATGGATTTAAAAAATAAATTAAATGTAAAGAAATTAATAAAGTGCTGTCAATCGATTAATCATGATCAATCGCATCCAAAATAAAAGTTTGTGTTAACATAATATATGTGTGTATTGTGTATAATTATTATGTATATTTGAATACACACATACATGTATATATTAAAGAAATATTTGCATATGCACCCTGCTATTTTGCAAGTTCTCCCACTTGGAAATTATGGAGGGGTCTGAAATTGTCATCGTAGGTGCATGTCCACTGTGAGAGACATAATCTAAAAAAAAAAAAATCCAGAAATCACAATATATGATTTTTTGTAACTATTTATTTGTATGATACAGCTGCAAATAAGTATTTGAACACCTGTCTATCAGCTAGAATTCTGACCCTCAAAGACCTGTTAGTCTGCCTTTAAAATGTCCACCTCCACTCCATTTATTATCCTAAATAGCATGATGCTAGAAAGATGCACCTGTTTGAGGTCGTTAGCTGCACAAAGACACCTGTCCACCCCATACAATCAGTAAGAATCCAACTACTAACATGGCCAAGACCAAAGAGCTGACCAAAGACAATAGAGTCAAAATTGTACACCTCTACAAGGCTGGAAAGGGCTACCGGGAAATTGCCAAGCAGCTTGGTGAAAAAAGGTCCACTGTTGGAGCAATCATTAGAAAATGGAAGAAGCTAAACATGACTGTCAATCTCCCTCGGACTGGGGCTCCATGCAAGATCTCACCTCGTGGGGTCTCAATGAGCCTAAGAAAGGTGAGAAATCAGCCCAGAACTACACGGGAGGAGCTGGTCAATGACCTGAAAAGAGCTGGGACCACCGTTTCCAAGGTTACTGTTGGTAATACACTAAGACGTCATGGTTTGAAATCATGCATGGCACGGAAGGTTCCCCTGCTTAAACCAGCACATGTCAAGGCCCGTCTTAAGTTTGCCAATGACCATTTGGATGATCCAGAGGAGTCATGGGAGAAAGTCATGTGGTCAGATGAGACCAAAATATTACTTTTTGGTCATAATTCCACTAAACGTGTTTGGAGGAAGAAGAATGATGAGTACCATCCCAAGAACACCATCCCTACTGTGAAGCATGGGGGTGGTAGCATCATGCTTTGGGGGTGTTTTTCAGCACATGGGACAGGGCGACTGCACTGTATTAAGGAGAGGATGACCGGGGCCATGTATTGCGAGATTTTGGGGAACAACCTCCTTCCCTCAGTTAGAGCATTGAAGATGGGTCGAGGCTGGGTCTTCCAACATGACAATAACCCGAAGCACAAGGATAACCAAGGAGTGGCTCTGGAAGAAGCATATCAAGGTTCTGGCGTGGCCTTGCCAGTCTCCAGACCTAAACCCAATAGAGAATCTTTGGAGGGAGCTCAAACTCCGTGTTTCTCAGCGACAGGCCAGAAACCTGACTGATCTAGAGAAGATCTGTGTGGAGGAGTGGGCCAAAATCCCTCCTGCAGTGTGTGCAAACCTGGTGAAAAACTACAGGAAACGTTTGACCTCTGTAATTGCAAACAAAGGCTACTGTACCAAATATTAACATTGATTTTCTCAGGTGTTCAAATACTTATTTGCAGCTGTATCATACAAATAAATAGTTAAATAATCATATATTATATGTATATTATGTCTCTCACAGTGGACATGCACCTACGATGACAATTTCAGACCCCTCCATGATTTCCAAGTGGGAGAACTTGCAAAATAGCAGGGTGTTCAAATACTTATTTTCCTCACTATATATATATATATATATATATATATATATATATATATATATATATATATATATATATATATATATATATATATATATATATATATATATACATACAAATGTTTCTTAAATTATATACATAAATGTGTGTGTATTTCCAAAGAGATCAGTGCATCATTGTCAGTATCAATGTCCTTCTTCAACACAATGTCTGTTTTATGCTGAACACAAGTTTTTCAGAGCCAGAGCCCTCTTCCTCTGGCACTCTCCATTGTCATTTTCACTCTCTGGCTTGTGACACTTTTGCGGTTTACTGAGTAGACAATGGTTTTTTTGACCCATTGTTTGGATCTATTTATAAAGCGAGAGTGTGGTGAGAGACAAACAAGCTCTCAGGTCCCATAGGTATTGCTGTAACCAGTGCTTCCAAAGACGTTAGTGTGCCATAAACCTCTAATTAGGTAATTGTGAATAATGGAATATTGTGTTTGTTTTGATTAGTCATCACGAGTTCCCTGTTATTTTGTGGTATTGCATGGAATCAAGAACATGCAGCACTGGGAAATTGTTGAAGAATATAACTTTTTTATAAAAATGTATTTTTATAATCAGCAGACAGATCATAAAGCACAATGGGAACCAACTGGCAAAGCTTTTTGAAAAACAAAAAAAAATGTTTTGTGGGTTAAAGCTCTGTAGTCTGCAGAGTTGAAAATGTTAAATATGATCTGTCAGACTTGGTTATACAGTATGGCACAAAAGCGATGCAGACAGCGGTGCCAGCGCAGGAATGGTTTCACAAGGCAGTGATTTGTTATTATAATGAAATCAGAATTATTCATTACAAATTACCATCGCAATAGGGCTTTTGGCTAGCTGCTCGCCATTTCCATATTTAAATCGGCCATATAAACCTAAATCTTATTGACAGTGCATGACAGAAGTGTGTAATTCGGTCACGTTTGATGAAGAAAAGCTTGATTATCTGAGTTCATGGACTACATCGCTGTCATTCAGGCATGTACAAAACCCTGGCCCACTTATAGAATGAGAGAGGGTGGTTCGTTTACGGGCACAATGGGCCAAGCCCGTCAGCGCAGTGCACAATTATGCAAAATCAACCAGCTACTTACACGACTCGGCCCTTTATTTGCGTGACCTCAGCGTGTCAGAGCATGCATTGTGGCTTTGCAACCCCACACGTTCCAGAGATGCAAGCAGTGGGGTGCAGGATGCAGAGTCTTAGCTCTTGCGCATTCCTGTGAGGAACGCAGGGGGTGTGGGAAAGACCTTGAGGTTGGATCAGCTGATTCATCCTCATGTTTAATTCTTGGTACAGTTTCCATTTGTGCTGAGGGTCTTGCTCCATCACACAGGGTTCAGCTCGATCAGAATATAGACAGTGTCTGCCATGACTTCTAAATTGCTTTGATTGTGCTCATGCAAATGCATGTAGCATCCTAAATAAAATGGCCTTTGTATGTTGAACTGAGTTTCAAAGACTCGCTGAGAGATATACCGGGACCACCGCCACACTGATCAAAGCGAATCTTATAGAGAGAAGCCTGAACAAGTCAATGAGAGGGCTTAGCTGATCTCTATTTCTTTTAAGGCGTTCAAAAATGGCCTTTTATTTTCCTCGGTTCGTAAACAAGCCATAGATATGGAGACGACGAAAGAGCAACGCCATAAATCAATTTATATTTTCACAAAATGTTTATTGAGTTTCTTTTCAAATTAGCATCCTTGAATTAAATTTTAATTAGTGAGTGAGAGTGTGACAGTGGAAATTAGAGCGTCTCAATGACGCACGAGAATAAGCCGAGGGAGTTCGCCGCTCAAATGACTGCGAGAATTGTGTGGAGGCTAAGATTGTAATTATGCATTCCATGAAAGAGAATGCTTGCGGTGGGTCAGTGATGACTTACTAGTCATTTAACAATAACCACTTTACTGCAGGAGATTTCTGAAAGATTTCTCAGACAGCACAAAAAAATCCTGCTAAATGTACAGTAACAAAACAAAAAACTGGCAGCTATGTCAAAATTACATTGACAACATGTATACCATTAACTGATATAAAGTTAAAGGACACCTATTATGCAAAATTCACTTTGAACATGGTGTTTGAACATAAATGTGTTGGCAGTGTGTGTACACAACCATAGATATCCATAATAAAGGCTAGATGTCTCGTCCACGCTGCTGGCCAATGGAGGTGGACGTCCGCACCTGGCGGCCATCTTGTCACAGGCAGCTCATTCACTCGTAACATTGTTTTCATGGGTGCTTGTACTTTTTAAATAACCATAATTTGCTCAATTTTCCACCGATTTTCAAACTGTTTGGTTTGTTATAAACGTCAGAGATGTAGTTATGACACTACATACTTATGAAAAATGATTCATAATTTGTTCAAACATCCATAATTATAGCCACGTTAATAACGTTTGTAAGAAACCAAACCATTTGTAAATCTGTCAAGATTTCAGTGAGATAAGAGTATTTGTGTTCATGCAGATCATCAGGTACCACAGAGCCCTGCCTGTGACAAGATGGCCGCCGGTGATGACGTTAGAGACTCCGCCGTAAGACATCTAGTCTTTATTATGGATATCTATGTACACAACCACTAGCCTGGCTCCGCCCTCCTACGTTCTTCCGCTCAATTTTCATTTTCCTTCAGTAATCCCTCTGGGATTGCGGTATATTCTCTGGTTTTCTCCGGTCAAATTTTAACCGGTCCAATCAGTGAACAGAGGGAGTGGCTGAGAACGATGACATTGATGTATGTCGTGCGCTAGTTTGAGATGACATACGTCACGACCAAACGTTAGCGTTTGGTTATGGCAGATCCAGAGTGGCTCTGGGCAGATCCAATAGTTTTAAACTTCAACAGAGTACCCGCCTTCAAGGAAGTTAACGCTTGTCAATGGAGAGTGGCCAGACTCTCTGTACAAATTAAATGTATGATAGTCTGGTAGGACCAGGCTACACAACCCCCCTATAATGGTAAAAATCCACCCACTCCTTTTTTTTTATCCCCATAAATCATAAGCAGTTTCTCAGAACAAACCGTTTGCAGATTCCTGGCAACGTGACGTCACATTTTACATACACAAGTGTTTATGGACACTGCCGTATTAGTAAAGACCCCGCCCTCAGGGAGCTGTACACAGTCCGCCATGTTTATCTCCTCGCCAGAGCATTTAACAGCAGCATTCAAGTAAGAAATGTGTTATTATTAAAGCTACTAAAGTTATTTAGTAATCTGATAAGCAGTGATTTTCTGTTTGTCTTTTGTTGTTTGAGTCATATTAACAGCGTAGCAGTAGGTACTGTATATTACACTGTTTTCACTTTAGCACACAGATCTAATATACACACAGGATTTCTGTACTTGCTACATACATGCTCACACATAACCAACTGTTTTCATCTGAACGTTGTGTGTTTCTGACATAACCTTGAGTGCACTTGACAGTTTAATCGCAATAACACATGAAAGAGAACATGTCTAGTTTAATAGCCTACTCACGGATGCACCGACATCCAGCTCTCTGTGCGCATGCGTCGGGTGTGTGTGCTCAAGTTGAGAGTGATATGCTTTAAAGGAACACGCCGACTTTTTGGGACTTTAGCTTATTCACTGTATCCCCCAGAGTTATATAAGTCCATACATACCATTCTCATCTCTGTGTGTGCCATAACTCTGACACACTCACCGCTAGCCTAGCTTAGCACAAAGACTGGAGGTAAACGGCTCCAGCTAGCCTACTGCTCAATAAGTGATCAAATAAAGCCAACATTTTCCTATTTACATGTTGTGATGTGTGTAGTTACATTGTGCTAGCCTGACGTCGTCATACTCAATTCTAGTCAGAATATGAGTCTGATACTGGTCCATTGGGCTGTGATTATGGGGTGTTTCAACCGAACCAGGAAAGACCTCAACTGGATAGACCTACAACCAATCAGAGCAACGGAGCGACGCATAATGTTAGTTGTCAACAGAACTCAACGGCACGCACGCTGGAAGAAGTAGAAGAAGAAGATGAGTGTAAACGATCTTTGCCGGTGTTGTAAAAAAGAAATCGGATCAAAACAGGGCAAATACATTAAAGATAATTAGCAAATATGACTATATGTCCAGGTGGAAACTGTCAAAACGGCAATCCTTCAGAAAAACACATGTGTATTTTTCAATGTCAACAGTAAGAATAAGCCAATTTAAGTGAAAAAAGTGCCCAATATAAGAGATCGGAAGAAGCAATGTAAATAACAGGCATTCACACGTACCAACTTACCAACACGATCATCCGTTTTGAGAGAAATAGTAAAGGTTGATGCTTATACGAACAAGTTCTCCGTTTAGGATTAGAACGAATTCAACCCCCAAATTCAATGCTCTTTGGTGACGTGAATGCTTACGTTACGTTACTGTTTATCATATGCCCATCATCGTATAAAGCCCGCCCTGACAATTGGATTGGCCCGAACAGCTTTTGTTCGATCAATTCCAGACTGAATTTCCCAAACTCAAATGTTGTGGGCGGGGCTAAATTCGGCTGGCATCCAGGCTAACATTGTGTACTAAGACCGATGGAAAATGAAAAGTTGCGATTTTCTAGACCGATATGGCTAGGAACTATTCTCTCATTCCTGCGTAATAATCAAGGAACTTTGCTGCCGTACATTGGTGAAGCAGGCGCAATGATATTACGCAGAACCTGAAAATAGATTAACTTCAGTCGTGACAACCTGCTGGGGACTATTTCATTTTGTCACCTTTTACCTCCAGTCTTTGTGCTAAGCTAGGCTAGCGGTGGGTGCGTCAGACAGAGTTATGGCACGCACAGAGATGAGAATGGTATGTATGGACTTAACTAACTCTGGGGGATAAGGTGAAATGCATGTAGTTTTATATATGTATGTTTATGTAGTTTTTCCCCCTTTAAAACAAAAATTAAATTATGAACATTTTACAGTACATTATTTTAGCATAATTTCTTGAAAAGATAGAACAATGTGTAATTATATAGGCAAAATTCATGGATTTAGTGATATTGCAATTTTTCGAAGAGCATCCATGGTTTGATAGCAACCATTTTAAATTGTTACATTTTATTGTTACAGAAAATGTTCTATTTACTATTAAAATAGACAGAACTGGGAATGCAAAATCAGTCTAAGAACAATTTGTAAATTCTATTATCTGCATGTTTAAACCACCTGCTCATGAACTCGTTTTAAATAAATTATTTTTAACCGCAAGGCTTGCTAAATGTAAACTGCCCTAACCACAAAGCCCCCTGTCACTCTGGTGGTTAGCTCACATAACTAATGATCACATGACCGGGGAGTAGGTGAGCATATGCTCCCACCACCTGTTTAATATTTAACAGTGGGAATGAGGACTTTGAGGAAGCCCCATGGCATCTGCAGTGTCTGTGTTTCTGTGGTAACGTGATTGTTAGTGCTTGTTGGAAAGCGCAAGGCGGCACGTCCAACACAACACAATTAGGCTGGCCGGCAGCAGAGGAGCGAGCTAATGCTGATTATAATTACGTGTTGATCTCATCGCCTCCTCCTCCATCAACAGGCTCGTTTAAAAACAGATATCCGTTAGGATTGTTTTCACACAGAGTTCACACATCACACTGAAGTGATGATGTTGCACTGGACATTTCACTTTTGTTTAACACAAAGACATTCATCACAGTGAATTATGGGTGATTGGGACACATTTTGCCATTGAGATGACTTGGGAAAAGTGTCCCAATCACCCTGAATTCACCCTACTTATTCAATTATTCAATTTCGCCTGTGCGTCAATGATCGATCAAATATTTTTTAGCAAACAAAACGTCAAAATCATTCTCTATTCACTGCGAGAAATTAGCGATATAATTAAAAAAAAATTTTTTTGTAAGAAACATATTATAAATAAATCATTTTTAATGATTTCTTATATAAATTTTGGTAAGACTTTAGTTTATGGTCCAGTTCTCACTAGTTGCTTATTAGCATGCATATTACTAGGATATTGGCTATTTATAAAGCACATATTCATGACTTATTTTGCACGACCATATTCTACATTCCCCCCAAGACTATCAAACTATTGATAAGTAGTAATTAGGAGTCTATTGAGGCAAAAGTCATGGTTAATATTAGTTAATGGTCCCGTTCTTCGTGATCCCACTGTTCAAACTTTAGTTAGTGTGTAATGTTGCTGTTAGAGCATAAATAATACCTGTAAAATTATAAAGCTCAAAGTTCAATGCCAAGCAAGATATTTTATTTAACAGAAGTTCCCTTTCAAAGCCTACAGCGAACGGCTGGCTTGGACTACATCCTGGTACTTCCTTCATTAATTACGTCAGTAGAACAGTAGAGCAGACTAACCTCCGCCCACAAGAATACGCGAAAAAGGGGGCGTGGTCTTGTTGCTGTCCCACGTGCAGAAGAGGAAGTGTCGCGTGGAGAAAAGGAACTGTTGCGTTTGAGTGTGTTTGTCGCCATGTCGTCGAGACGCTGTTATTTTCATCCCGGAGTCAAATCACCTTTGTTTGGCTTTCCCAGGGACGCTGTACTTAGAGATCATTGAGCGCATACATCTCCCGTTAAGAGGCGTGACCTTTCCGTATAACGCGCGCTAAGCTGCTGTAGAATCACAACACAGGAACCGTGCCACGTGCGCTAAGCTGCGGTCAAATCACAACACGGGAACCGCTGGCACAATCAGAACTAGTTACGTTTTTCTGAAGGAGGGACTTCATAGAACAAGGAACTCATCAGCCCGTTTTTAGGACAGTGAAAACAGCGGTATACAGATAAGTAAATTGTGTGAAAAATACTGTGTTTTTTTACACGCGAAACATGAACACATGTTATATTGCACACTGTAAACACAATCAAAGCTTCAAAAAACACGAAGAACGGGACCTTTAATAGTGAGAATTGGTGTGACCTAAATTGTATATAAAAATGGCATAAGCAAAATTAATACATTAAAATAAAATATAACATTTATATAAAAAAGGTAATATAATTTTGTATTATATTGTGCCTGTTCATATTCATGCAGACAAATATACATGCTAATTAAACACACATAAATAAATCATATTTTTATTTCATAAATATATGTTTTTAATTACATATTTTTATAAAAATGTAATATTAAACAAACTACATTTATATATATACTGTAATATGGAATATATATAATTTGTCATTTAGGGTATGCTCAAAGAATGCATCTTTTTATCAACAGGTACTTCAATATCTGATGTGATATTAGCTAAGGTTTTGTTTACTTATAAACTTTTGACTGTTTCTGATATCAGATGGTTTGATTCCAGTACTGGCAGGAAATGACATTGAGCAAGGCACCTCATCCCTAATCGCTCCCTAGCATAATGGTTGCCCACTGCTCCGGGTGTGTGTGTGTGTGTGTTCACTAATTACTACTCTGCTTCTAATGTGTGTGCACAAACTTGGATGGGTTTAATGCAGAGTACTCCTAATGTGTGCTCTTGCGAGTATGGGTTACCATAGACTTCACATGTCACTTTCCCCGTTTACTTTCATTGACAATGTTCTTTGAGTATGTCTGCACCGAAGGGTAAAAGGGGTCAATGAGTGAAGCATGAAGCAGCAGTGCAGACCATGAAGGAGCTCTACTAACAACACTGTTCTTGTTTTTAACCTAATTCACTAATTTGCTGTTATGGTCATTAAGACAAAATTTCCATTTTGTTGAGCACACCCCAAACGTAGTCCAATCTCAGCTAAATGTGGTTTGTTACAATTTCTCCACGGAGCAATGGAAGAAGATGGCCTGGTCTGATGAATCATTACATCACATGGATGGGTGGGTGCGTGAGCATCGCTTACCTGGGGAACACATGGCACCAGGATGCACTATGGGAAGAAGGTAAGCCGGAGGAGGCAGTGTGATACTTTGGGAAATGTTCTGCTGGGAAACCTTGGGTCCAGCCATCCATGTGGATGTTACTTTGACACATACCACCTACCAAAGTATTGTTGCAGACCATGTACACCCTCTCATGGAAACGGTATTCCCTGGTGGCTGTGGCCTCTTTCAGCAGGATAATGCGCCCTGTCACAAAGCAGGTTCAGGAATGGTTTGAGGAGCACAACAAGGTGTTTGAGGTGTTGACTTGGCCTCCGAATTCCATAACAGTCCAATCCATGGAGGCCACACCTCACAACTTACAGGACTTAAAAGATCTTCTGCTAACATCTTGGTGGCAGATCTCACAGCACACCTTCAGGGATCTAGTGGAGTCCATGCCTCAACGGGTTATTATCCTGCTGAAGTTTGGCGGGACCAATAGGAACGTCATAATGTCATGTCTGATCGGTGTATATATATGTGTGTGTGTGTGTAGAAGAGAGAGAGAGAGAGGGAGGAAGGAAGAAAGAGCTAGGTTTACATTCTTAAAATAACCGGAATCACGATCATCAATTCTATGGAAGCAAAAACATATTTGTGTGTTCAGTGCCTTACATCTGTAATTATCGACAACTTTCCAGCTCTGAACTGTGCTCAATTAAAACAAGCATCACATACAGCTGAGTTTATTTTTCCAAACCACAGATGAAAAGAGCGCGCAACTTTAACAAGTTACGGTTCTTCTGCCTACACATCACCATAAAAGCCATGAGTAGTGGTGAGTGTGACATGCTTTCATGACGTGCCTTCCCTATAAATGTGAGCCAAGTCCCCAACCAGAGACAAAACATCAGCTCTTGGCAGGTTGCAAGGCTCACTGCAGTAAGTACCTGTGGGGGCAAGCGACCGAAGCTGAGAAAGCTAGTGTGAGGCCTTCAGGGCTCCTCTGCTTTGAACTGGGGTCCTGCCCACACCAGAGCTTCCTTCGCGGAGAGCTCTGACTCTGCCAATTTGGCATCCTCCCGTACTCACACTGCTCCGCACTGACAGCGAAATTGATTCTGGCACTGCGTAGTGCCACCTGCAGCTAGCCCTCTCCTCACCCATGCGCGGTGCTGTCAAACCAGTCTACTGTCACAGGCAGTGGTGCAAGCTTTTCAAAGAGTTGGCTGCAGATGTTAACTCAAGTGGGGAAACGTTTTTGTTTAAAATTATGATGAGGTTTTTGTTGCTTTGACAGATTCAGATCACAAGATGCTCAAAACGAGTGCAATTTGAGCTTAACTTGACACATATTTCCAGGGAACTACAAGGGTCTCATAAGCTGTTTCCATCCAAAGTTGTGTATTTAACTTGTGCGCAAAATTCGAATATCGCATAAAACATTTGCAAATAAAGCACAGTTTCTATTCCAAGTGTTCCATTCCAGTCCAAATTGTCACTTCCTAGGAAATTGGCGCAAAATATCTGTAATAAAAATGGAGGTTGCTGCAATTGAAGAAGATACCGTGGCACCACACTTTGTGCCTCAGCGCGTGCAGACAAAACCATAGCTGTCAACCCTCCCGTTTTTCTCACGAATTTTAGCTCTTTTCCCACTGTCTTCCCGTTTTAGTATTTTCCCGTAGTAGTATTACGCTCTGATTGTGTTAACTCAGAACACGCAACTATCTGTGTCTGTGAAGTGGCTTGCACTTGGGTTGCTAGACCTCCAGTCAAGCAGGTGGCAGACAGTAGCTTAGGCCAGTGTTTCCCGACTGGGGTGCCGGGTGCCGCAAGAGCAGGGGTGCCATATAAAAGTCCTTCAAATAAATTTTTTTGTTCAAATTTTTCAAATAATTCTCTCTTTGTAAACTTTGTTCAATGCATGCACGTGTTGCCGTATGTTCGAATATGACCAGTCAATTTCGCCGTCATCACCCGGGTGTAGAGTAGTAGTGCCAGAAGACGGGAATGAGAAGTCGCGTGCGCTGTAAGAAAATTTGTCTCTGTGCACTCATCCGAAAGCGCGCACATGTCTCACAGCGCGCAAATATTGAGTTCTCTTTCAAGTCTTGCTCTTGAACGGACAAACTTACACAAAAAGTATGTCATCATGTCCATCTTGATGAGTATTCTAACAAACATAGTATGTATATGCCTTAAGTAAACTTTATACAGTCGAGAAAGACGACGCATATCCGTGCATTAGGTCTTAAAGCGGCAGTAGCCTTTACTGCTGTCTGTTTAATGTCAAACAACAAAAGACAAGGACATCACTCACTGCTCTTGATTGAATAGCTTTTGTAAATTTAATAGGATTAATCTTTAATTTATACAGTCAAATATGCAATGTTATTTTACATTTGATCAATTTCTGTACTTGAAAACTAATGTTAGACGTACCTGAAAAACCTGAAAAGCATAGTTTATTTTATTAGTATCTTTGCTCTATAGTATTTATTTGTGCTGCTGCTTGTATTTAAATTATTTGTTCTTATTATTTTCTTTATTTTTATTTGACAGTAGTCCTTTTTTCCCTGAACATAGCAAATACTGAACCGTACCGAAACCGTGAACCTAAAACCGTGAACCTAAAACCGTGATACAAACCGAACCGTGAGCAATCTGTACCGTTATACCCCTAGCGTAACGTATGCGAGGGGGTGCCACAAAATGGAGAACATTTTCAAAGGGTGCCATGATTGAAAAAAGGTTGGGAAACACTGGCTTAGGCTACTATCGAAGAAGAAGAAGACAGTTGCGGTTATAATAAATTAACATAAATTGTGTAGTTATAAACTCTTTAGACTGTTAATGATTAGTGCTTTTTTTTAAAAGTTTGTGGGTAAGAATCGTGTAAAAAAAAAAAAAAAAAAAATCCCTTATTTTGTGGATGGATTCCGGGAAATCTCCCTTATTTTCAATGTTCAATGTTGACAGCTATGGACGAAACACAATAAAATTCAGAGGCGGACGGCTGGTGTTTGGGTTTATACCCAACCATTTTGATAACAGAGGCATTTCAGAATGATCAAACCAACGTTTGAGATGGCGTGCAATGAAATTGGTTCGCTGGTCAGTCCAGTTATCCAATCAATAACATCATCTGCTGAAGAAAAGTCACATCATTTTTTTTGTTGCGCATTGAGGAATTTATTCGGTAAATGTGTTTCCATCGTTTTTGATGTCTTCTTATTGGATAAAAAATATATATCCCTGATATCCCAAATAATCCATATTAGGATATCCCAAAGTCTGCATTTAAAAGGTGGATGGAAACATAGCTATATTTCACTCCTTCCAATTCAATCTGTCTCAAAGAACAACAAGATCAAAACAAAATAAGCATTGCAGAGCTTTGAATTGATGCTCTACAGAAGAACGATAAGGTTAATGGATAGACGTGCAGTACATCTGCCAGTCAAAGTTTCTGGGTCTGGGAAAGCATCTTCTATGAAAGGAGACCTTCATAAATGTCACATCTCTCTGATTCCCATCACGTCTAAAATAGGAAGCATGAGAAGTGGCGGATATTGGCGTCTTTCATCTTTTCGAACAATACTGAATCTCTGTATGGGAGACAGCCTTCATGCCTTAATTGAATTACCATCCTGCCATTGGTCTGTGGGATACTGAATGTGCCATACTATGATGATTCAGACAGTGGCCAACTTCTCCAACCATTTTCCCATGTCTCAGCGCAAGTGAATTGGCACAGGTCCTCAATGTTTTCCCCCTTAGCAATCAGAATTTTTGTTGGTCAAGTTGAATGTGTTGAGTGATTGAGTTACTGAACATGCTGTATTTTCTGATCAGGCACCCCATTGGGAGTAGCCCCTTGTCCTCAAACATACGTTGGGTTACTAATAAGACTAAACGTTCGTGCTGGGATAATAGGCCCTTGACAAGTAGAAAGCATAACAACCACAGCAGACATTTCCTGATCGGTCTTAAGAGCTCTGGTATTGCAGGCCAGCGTGTCTGGTTGCTGGGCATTAAGTGAGTTTAAAAAAAATACTCCGATTAATCTACCGTCTACACATTTCTGTCTGTCACTTATCTCTTATCAGAGAAGGGCTGGGACTTTTCCTTTACAGGTTCACCAGATGAAATAATACTGGAGTGCTGCGGATTTTGGGTGGGGTGGGGTGGGAGACAACAAACAAATGACTCTGATTCTATACACAGTAGCACTTACCAGCTGGAATCTCAGGCACATCTGATGCAGATATGATATATCTTAGTTATTCGATGCATTTGGAGTGTTCGCATGCTTGAACTTTATGAAATGCATTCTTTCAACAATATGGCAAATGTTTAGAAGCACTTAAAATGAAAAAGGTGTGTCTGATTGTGAGCTGTCAAACAATTATGACAGCCCCTTCACCCATCTACCTCTGAACCCTGAGGAGTTTGAACAAGGAAAATCATATATAATATGTAAAACATTGAAATTAGGGAGCAAAAATTCAATTTTCTTTTCTTTATGCACTGCCAAACACTGCATAAGAAAAAAAATTACATTAAAAACATAAACTTTAATTTTAATTTTAAAAAGATAGGGATACAAAAAGGGTGACAATCCTAATCAATCACAATCAAAAATATCATATTTTATGTTATAAATATACAGTGGTGGCCAAAATTATTAGAACACATGGCATCTGGGAGTTGTCTTATTGGTCCTGGATTTATTTTCCAAAAGGGGAATGACCGGAAACATTCTTCTAACTATTGCTGGAACTACCTGCGAAGGAAGGAATCTGCTGGAACATTGAAAATGATGGACTGGCCCCCTCAAAGTCGGGACCTCAACCCCAATGAGCACATTTGGGGCGAGCTGGAAAATAAACTGGACAGATCTATTATACATTCAAAGGAAAGCCTTTGGCTTCAGTTGCAGAAGGCATGGGATAACATTAGTGTTGAAGTTCTCAGAGGAAATATATTGACACTGTGCCAGAGAGATGTGCTGCTGTAATTGCTGCAAAAGGTGGAAATACCAAATATTAATGTTAAAAGTGACTCACTTCATCTGATATTTGATGGTCAGAGCAACCATCTGCATGTTTCCTGAACAATATGAAATGAAATCATGTTTTGGAGGCAAAAAAGGTCAATATTTTCAGATCTGTCAGGTGTTCTAATAATTTTGGCCACCACTGTATATTTTTTATATTACATATTTGAATATAAAATGTAATATGAAACAAATAACATATATAAAATAAGTAAAATAAAGGTATAGGGATACTAAGAACAAAATCTTAAATTTTATGTCCTATAAAAAAAAAAAAAAAAAATGTATATGGCATTTATATATATATATATATATATATATATATATATATATATATATATATATATATAAATAAATATATGTAATATATATCTAAAAAAAGAAAAACAAATATATATGTATATATTTATAAAAACAAGTAAAGCTTTATTCATTTTACTATAAATGTAATTTGTTTAATATTACATTTACTCATCTCCGGATTATTTTAAAGATTACTTAATTGCACATAACGCAAACACTGAGAAAGCTTTGTGGCTTTGTGTCAACTCCTCTGGAGAACCAGGGATAATTGTATGTGATCTTATGAAAGAGAGTTATTCATTTTACAAACCAGGAGGAAAGTGGTGGGAGGTTAGTCAAACTCTTTTTTTTCGCCCTAATGAAAATCATCACAAGAGAGGTTGTTTGGAAAGCCAAATGGACGATAACATATGATTTAGGCCACAAATATCACAGTGGATATTATGTTGTTATTTGTGAACAGTCTCTTTATGGATATATGTGCTACATATGTGAAACATAAAAGACAGTGGGATTAAGATTAAGTTCATGTATCTACTGATACTCATGTGTTTATTTCTGTAGGCTTTGCTCGTGTCCTTGGCTCTGTGGCTTGAAATATTACTTTCTTAGGGAAAGGCCCTAATGTAACAGACAGCTGCCTGCACAGCAAGGAAACTAAGCTAAAGCCAGCAGCCCATTAACCATTCCCCACTGATTTTACGTTGTTAGCTTCATTTTAATAAACATTACAAAAAATTGTGATGAAGAAGTTGTGCACCATGTTGGAGAGTGAAGGTTAACTCCAATTCAACTCCTTGCTTGCTGAGTCATTGGCCAAACCCACTAGCTGGCTTGATCATACTTTTTAATACATTGATAATTAAAAGTATATATTATTTCAAAAGTTTGGGGTTGATAAGATATTAAGAAAAAAAACTAAAATATAAAGAAAATATTTACATACATATATATTTATTTTTTTACATTGATAATAATATAATAAGAAATGTTTCTTGAGCTGCAAATCAGCATATTAGAATAATTTATGAAGGATCATGTGACACTGAAGACTGGAGTAATGCTGAAAATTCAGCTTTGCCATCACAAGAATAAATTACATTTTAAAATATATTAAAATAGAAAACAGTTATTTTAAATTGTAATAATATTTTCTAATATTACTGTTTTTACTGTTTTGTTCATCCAATAAATGCAGCAAAACAGGGACAGAGCTTAATTTAAAGTATACACACACACACACACACACACACACACACACACACACACACACACACACACACACACACACACACACACACACACACACACGAACTTTAATGACATCCCATTCTTAATCCGTAGGGTTTGATATGGAGTTGGCCCACCCTTTGCAGCTATAACAGCTTCAACTCTTCTGGGAAGGCTTTCCACAAGGTTTAGGAGTGTGTTTATGGGAATTTTTGACCATTCTTCTAAAAGCGCATTTGTGAGGTCAGGCACTGATGTTGGACGAGAAGGCCTGGCTCGCAGTCTCCGCTCTAATTTATCCCAAAGATGTTCTATCGGGTTGAGTTCAGGACTCTGTTCAGGCCAGTCAAGTTCCTCCACACCAAACTAGCTCTTCCATGTCTTTATGGACCTTGCTTTGTGCACTGGTGCGCAGTCATTTTGGAACAGGAAGGGGCCATACACCATAATCCCCCCTCCACCAATCTTTACACTTGGCACAATGCAGTCAGGCAAGTACCATTCTCCTGACAAACCAAGACTCGTCCATCGGATTGCTAGACAGAGATGGTCACTCCAGAGAACACGTCTCTGCTCTAGTCCAATGGTGACGTGCTTTACACCACTGCATCCGACGCTTTCCATTGCACTTGGTGATGTGGATGCTTGGATGCAGCTGCTCGGCCATGGAAACCATTCTATGAAGCTCTCCACGCACTGTTCTTGAGCTAATCTAAAGGCCCCACAAAGTTTGGAGGTCTGTAGCTATTGACTCTGCAGAAAGTTGGCAAATTCTGTGCACTGTGCGCCTCAGCATGCGCTGACCCCGCTCTGTGATTTTATGTGGCCTACCACTTCGTGGCTGAGTTGCTGTTGTTCCCAATTGCTTCCACTTAGTTATAATACCACTAACAGTTGACCGTGGAATATTTAGTAGTGAGGAAATTTCAAGAATGGACTTGTTATTGGACAGGTGGAAACCCATAACAATACCACGCTTGAATTCACTGAGCTCCTGAGAGCGACCCATTCTTTCACAAATGTTTGTAGAAGCGTCTGCATGCCTAGGTACTTGATTTTATACACCTGTGGCCATGGAAGTGATTGGAACACCTGAATTCAATGATTTGGAGGGGTGTCCCAATACTTTTGGCAACAGTGTTTAAGAGTATGTGATATTTTTTTATATATATATATTACCACATAAATATGCACTGCTTACTTGTGAAACATGCCTTAAACACATCGGTATGCAGTAGACATCAGGGCAGCTCACTAATCTCAGTGTCCATAAAGGAAGGATATAATGGATATATGTTTTTTTCCACTCATTTTTGCTTTGATAGTTCCCTCAGCACTTTAACACTTACAACACACACACACACACACACACACACACACACACACACACACACACACACACACACACACACACACACACACACACACACACACACACACACACACACACACACACACACACACACACACACACACACACACACACACACACACACACACACACACACACACACACACACACACACACACACACACACAGTGGTCAAACACTCTAATGTCCCGGTCTCTATGATGTTCAGACACTCACTATCTCTGTGAAGTCCTACTCTCTCACACACACAAACGCTCCTGTTTCACACACAACGCTCTGTGTGCACAGACAAAACCTCTCTCTTTCTGAGTCTCACATACAGCTCTCCCTTTCTTTAATCTCTCCAACCACCTCCCCCAAAAACACTCCTTAGCACGTACACACTCCGCAGACCTCCCTCAGAGCGTGTACTCATCTCATCTCTGAACTGCGAGAAAATAAGTTTGAAAGTAACTAAGTGGGAGAGATGGGAAAGGTGAACAGAGGATGGAGAGACATGAGACGAGTGGGACTTGAGCTGTGAGTGGCTAGAGAGAAATAACGAGATGCAGAGAAAGAGAGAAAAGAGGCAGGGCAACTGCAGGGTTAAGTGTGTCTGGTGACGGGAAGGGAGAGAAAGCTGTAGCAATGTCCAGTTCGCAAATTAATTGTTCAGTTGAATCAGTTGAACCGGTTCGCACATTCAGTCTGAATGATTCGGTCATGAAACAATTAGAGCAGTTGGTCACACTTTATAGTTTAGGTATTAATTATATATAACTACGACTTTTGCCTCAATAAACTCCTAATTACTGCTTATTAATAACTTGTATTGTATGTTTAGGTTTTGAAGGGCTGTAGAATATGGTCATGCAGAATAAGGCATTAATTTGTGCTTTATAAGCACTAATAAACAGTCAATATCCTAGTAATATGGATGCTAAAAAAGCAAATAGTTAATAATGAGAATTGGACCCTAACAGTGTTATTATTGTTATAACTAAAAATAAATCTGTTAACATTTTTGTTAATTAAAATAAAGATAAAATAAATGCTAATCCAAGCATTATAATGGCATTGACTTGATGGGTCATTTTTGAAGTCCATAAAAGTGCATCTATGCATCATATAACTGCTCCACATGGCTCTGGGGGGTTAATAAAGGCCTTCTGAAGTGAAGTGGCGCGTTTGTGTAAGAAAAATATCCATATTTAAAACTTTAAAGACTAAAGTAACTAGCTTCTGGCGGTCAGTGGTGCGCGAGCTGACTTGCGCTAAAAGAGTAACCCCCGACGCTACGTTTTGGAGCCGTGTGGAGCAGTTTTATGATGGATAGGTGCAATTTTATGGACTTCAAAAACGACCCATCAAGTCAATGCCATTATAATGCTTTTTCTTATCCAGGACTTTTTTAATATAACTTTTATTTTTATTTGTCTGAAAGAAGAATGCCATATACATCAAGGATGACTTGAGGGTGAGTAAATGGGGTCATTTTCATTTGTGGGTGAACTAACCCTTTAACCACTTGCTGACTCAAGAACCGTTTCTTTCTAACATGTTCATCTTGTAATGATCCGGGTTTATGACTCACCAAGTCACTGAACTCTGAACCGCTTCTTTCGGACATGTTTGATTCATGAAGAGCCGAGAACGGACGAGTAAGCATGTGGAGCGAACCATTTGACTGTTGGAATGGAACAGAAATAATGTATGAAAGAAACCACACTGGAAATATGTTTAGGACGGGTTCTGAAAGACTGTGAATGCATATAGCTTTATTGAAATGATTAAAGAACCACTGAATTGATTCCTTTGAATTGTTTCATTGAAACAAACTGCTCAAAAGAACCGATTCACTGAAATGAATTGAACATCCCAGTGTAGAAAGGGGAAGTAATGGCTTTCCTCCAGAACTCTCTCCTCCATCCTCTCTCAGGGCTGTTCTCATGGCTCTTTGGCCAGGGAGGGAGAGGAGCATCGCTGACTTTCTCGGCCCCTGTGCTACAACCACAGAGAGCTTTTTGTGATGGGAGCCCACGCCTGTCACTTGCATTCGATCCTCCCAGACACGCTGCAGTGGCGGCCTACCGGGGTCGCCCCCAGGGCGCTGATCAGGTGACCTTCCCACCGCGTTCACAACTCCTTCAGCAGCAGGAACAACAGCATGTCTCTAGAGGCAGGCATACATGTCGTTAACACAAACACACACACACACACACACACATCTTCCCTTTGTACAGCCACGTTCACAGATACATTAAAGCACACTCGCACACTTGCACATGCTCTCTCTCTCTCTCTCTCTCACACACACACACACACACACACACTCCTCTTTCCCACGGATACACATTGTTCACTTCCCAAGCCTCATTAATTCAGCAAATACAGAAAGTAACAAAAATAAAGTACATTCCATTCTGAACTTAGAAATTATCTCACGTTCAAATTGTCTTTATGTTGCTACAGTGCTATTTTTTAAACATGATTTATAAAATGAATTACTTTCCATTTGAAAACCATGTTTAAAAATAGCACTGAAGCAGCAATTCCCAGCTTTGCACACCTTATATCTCCATCAGGCATCTTATGAGGAGCCATTACGTACGTCGGAATTACCTTCAATTTGTCTGATTTGACCATCTGGGATTCTCACTATCTAGATTGACTTCCTCCCATTCAACTTTGTTCTTGACTTCTATTCTTTGAAACTCTCCCATGTCCAGTGTGAATGAGTTACATGGAGGCACTATGTCTTGGCCAGGGCGCTGAGGGCTAAGGAGGGTCCGCTCGACTAATGAGCTTTCATGATAGACCTTCTTGGGCTCCCGTAATCTTTCTCAGAATTGAGTTTCAGGGCATTATAGACTGTGATATTGCCTTTTTATTGTCTCAGATGCTAGTGCTATACAGTTGAAATCTTATGAATGTCCATGTTTATTGAAGTTATAAATACTGCTGGTTATGCAAGAGAGATTTTGAGCACCTGATGTACATATTTTCATGATTTTGAACATGTCAGAAAAATACATTGCAGAAAAATGTCTGCAGTGGAATAAATGAGATGATTGAGCTTTGTACTATTATCTGTGATAAAATATCATAAATAATTTTTTGAAAATATGGGGTAAATGTTAGCATAACCCTAACCTAACCTAACTTAACCCTAACCCTAATATAGATTTCAGCGTAGCCCTACTTGAAAAGTTCCCAGTAATTTTGTATAAGAATATAATAATGCCACAACAGCAACAACACACACACACACACACACACACACACACACACACACACACACACACACACACACACACACACACACACACACACACACACACACACACACACACACACACACTCACTTGTACATCTATCTTTGTGAGGACATTCATTGACACAATGCAATCTGTAGCTCCTTATACCCTAAACTTAACTATCACAACTAAGTACCTAGTCTCAGCCTCACGGACCATTGGCTGATGGCACACTTTTCTGGAAACACTTCAGGAGTTTCAAAGTCGTCATCTGATTGGTTGAATTCTACAGGATGTCCGCGAGACGTGTGCGTTCTTCAGTGGTCCACCTGGAAACAAATACTGTGACGCCAAACCCCCTCGTGGAAGAAGAACACAGTCTTGTTTACAACTGTGACAATGACCGTTTACCAGGATCAACTAAACGCTGGATTTTCAAAAGTATGTGAAGTTCGTGGCTCCATTGTTGCAGTAAACTTGCACAACGTTCTTGAATTAATCATTTATAGATGCACACCGGTCTGACTTTACATTTTCACGCCCCTAAACATGACGCGGAACAAAACAAACTGTGATTGGTTCAAACATCCTCTTTGGGGGTCCTTGACCAATGAAAGCTGCGATAGAGTCCAGACATTCTGCCGTCAGTCTGAAGGTCTGGCTACGTGAGACTACTAAGTACCTAACCCGAACCCTTACCCTAAACCCTTATCCCTAAAATTAAGTCTTCACCCTCGAATGTCCTTACTTTGCTGTCTTTGTCCTCACTCTGGTGGTCTAAAAAAAAGGGTTATAGGGACATTCTATACACATAATTATTTTTATACTGTACAAACTGTATATTCTATCCCCTAACCCTAAACCTACCCATAACAGAATTTTTTGTTTATTTTGTCATTTTGACATTTTGTCCCAATAATGTAGGGTATACTTGGACCACACACACACACACACACACACACACACACACACACACACACACACACACACACACACACACACACACACACACACACACACACACACACACACACACACACACACACACACACACACACACACACACACACACAAAAATGCTGTACAGAAGTTTATTGGTGTTCATATTAAGTAAATTGCTGGTAATTACTATGTGATGTGTCACATTACTTTTCTAATCTTCTACTTTTTATATCCTAAAGACTTAATACTATAGCAGAAGATGAAATAGGCAAAAATACCACACGTTTACATATAGGAGACCCAGACACTCTAACAACCACATAGCCACATGCTAAAAACACTCAGAACACCATAGCAACCTCATGAAAGCATCCACAACCACCTGGCATTGTGACTGTGGCCTTTGCATGTGCATACACCACTCAGAAATGTCTACATTTTGAATTTGTTATATATAAAAGTGAATTTTGAGTTGCTATTGTTAAACATGTTTTCCCCACTACAGTGCGCAGTCCAAATGGAGCGCCCCCTATTGACAATAAAAAAAGTAATGGCAATAAAAGAGGTCTGCACTTGCTTCATAAAACCTGCCAAGTTATTGGGTTCAGATTCATGAGTATGCTTGTCAAATATGTTCTTGCAGGCTGGTGTTTTAGGGCCAGCACAATGAGTCTGTGTGGCAGTGTGCTCACAGCACTTCCCAGTGTTGTGCTGAGCGATCCCCTCACTGATAAACAGTGCCCTCTCCACCCTTACACGTCTCTATCAAGATCTGGAACCGCTGCCACTTTAGTACCGTTCCCACATTGGCCTGATGCATACGCATGCAACACACACACACACACACACTCCTCTTCAACATGTCCTTAGGAAATCCAAGGGAAGTTACAGTGCAGTTTACCAATGTAAAAATACCACTTTGTGTGAGGGTTTTTATCACATCTTTTTGGTTTCTTCTGTGCTTTGGTTTATAAGATTAATTGGTTGGACTGCGATCTTAAATTGTTGTTAGGTTGTCTGCTCGTAATACACTCCACTAATTAACCTTTGATTAATAGTAAATCACAGCAGGCCGTTAAAGTGGAACATTAAGCCCTTCGGGATGCACTGTGGTGGCAGAGTTTAAGTCCAGAATCATGGGGAGGTGGTTTGAGTGAAGAACAAGAAAATGAGAATATTTCATGAGCTATGTCTTTTTTTTCTGCCGCTGCCAGATCAAACATCCATGTAAAGATGTAGCATGGTTCACCCAAAAATGAAAATTCTGTCAGCATTTATCACCCAAAACTGAATGAGTTTCTTTCTTATGTGGAACAAGCTTTTTCTTTTTTCCAAGTCAAGAGGGTTCAATGTTGTTTTGGACCTCATTGTATAGACAAAATAGTTAAAATCTTTTTGTAATAATTTTCAGCATCATTAGTCTTTAGTGTCACATGATCCTTCCAACACATATGTATGCTAATTAGCTTTTTCTTTGATTAATAGAAAGCTCTGTAACGCTTTAGATTACGGACCGGAAAGTACTGCGTAAGTAAAAAGAATTTACAGCATAATTTTCGGTAATTATAGTGTAACTATAAAGTAAGTAGCCTACGTATAGGTATAAGGGAACAATATGCAATATTGAGGGAATAAAGGGGTAACTATCAGGAAAATTAACACATTATTTATACTGTAAGTATTTTTTAATTAAGGGGTAATTATCCATGTAGTTACAGGGTAAGTATGAATCTGCAGGCTGTAAATTAAAGTGGTGTTTGTTCCCTTGTTGTTTCGTGTAGTTACAGGGTAAGTACAATATAAACACGTACACAATCTGATATCACTCAGAAACCTTTATTTAAAAAAAAAATTCTTTTAAAAACAGATTTACAACACTTATTCGTTTCTCTTGCTTGGCTTTATCCTCATCTTGTTCCTCTACTTTTTTGTCCTTGCCACAGATGAAACTTAAGAAGGAATCCCATGTCTCTAGCTATCCTATTATGTACACTGAAAATACAGTGCACGCAGAAATGTCCTCACCGTTTACTCGTCTTTCACCCTCATGCCATCCGAGATGTACATACGACTTTATTTCTTCATATGAACACAGAAATATAAATAATCTCTGCTAATGAAAACTCATTTGGGTTCCTAAAATGTCAAGCATCAAACAGCACATACAGCAATAACAACATTAATCCATACGATCCCAATGGATGAATCAATGTCTTCTGAAGGGAACGATAAGTGTTTGTAAGAAAAATAACAATATTTAACATTTTTTAAACGGTAGACTATCGCTTCCGATCAGCAGTCATCTGCGTGAATGAGAGGGTTGAGTTCACGCTTGACGTAACTTGAAGCGTGACGTGAGCGCGCCGAGAAACTCTGGTCATGCGGATGTTGGATGCTGTCGGTT
The DNA here is from genome assembly GCA_023566225.1 of Romanogobio albipinnatus. Classification (NCBI taxonomy): domain Eukaryota; kingdom Metazoa; phylum Chordata; class Actinopteri; order Cypriniformes; family Gobionidae; genus Romanogobio; species Romanogobio albipinnatus. Next base: position 40,386,117 of record CM042256.1, read on the forward strand.
TTTATTTTTTTAATGCTCACAACAGTATACAAACAATAGCATAATATATGTTAATAGCAATGAGAAACAAACAAGACTAGAAGACAGAGACACCAGTTCTCGTGTGTGTTTCAGATGAAACTTGCGTGAGAACGCCATGAAAGCTTCACTCATGCACGCGCTGGTAACAGCTGATCGGATGCGAAAAGATTAGTAAATTATGAGAGCATTTCTTGGTGTACTTTTTATTTTAATAAATAATAATACAAAATATCAAAAGACCTGGGATTCCACTTAAGATCCATCAATGGAAATAACGATAAAGAAGAAGAGGAACATGAAGACAAAGACAAGCAAGAGAAGCAAAAAAGGGACAAAACGTGCCTCTTTCTGTCCGGATGTTATTATCTGAAATGAAAAGTAAAAAAATGAATAAGTGTCAAATCTGTTTTGGATTTAGTTGTTTGTCAAATAAATATTTCCGAGTGATATCAGATTTTGTATGTGTTGTTTATTGTACTTACCCTGTAACTACACGAAACAAGAAGGGAACAAACACCACTTTAATTTACAGACCGCAGATTCATACTTACCCTGTAACTACACAGATAATTACCCCTTAATTAAAAAATACTTAGAGTAAAAATAATGTGTTAATTTTCCTGATAGTTACCCCTTTATTCCCCCAGTATTACATATTGTTCCCTTATACCTATACGTACTTACTTTATAGTTACACTATAATTACCGAAAGTTATGTTGTAAATTCTCTTTACTTACGCAGTACTTTCCAGGCCGTAATCTAAAGCGTTACTGAAAGGTCAAAAGAACAGCATTTACCTATTTATTTTTTGTAACATTATAAATATCTTTACGGTCACTTTTAATCAGTAGAACGCACCCTTGCTGAAATATGCAATCCTGACCTTAACCCTAAACTTTTGAATGGTAGTGAAAATGTAAAAGCTCGTCACAGCTAAAGACGTTTTATATTCATAAAATGTTTGACATTTGTGAGGTTAGACTGAACTTCTTCCCATATAAATGAACTACAATCAAATCTTTAGGCCAACTTAATAAATAAAGGTCTAAAGATGAAGAAGACTAATAAGGGAGAGTGGCCAAAGGGAAACATCCTAGTCAAAAACATGACTCTCATTACTTAAACCAATGATTTACTGCTGTCATATCAGGGTGGAGAAGTCTGGCTGGAGGGAAAAAAAAGTGTCGCCCTCTCATGAAAAATGGAGAGCTGTCGGAAACGGCGAGGGCGAGCAAGCAGTGCCGCGGGGTTGCCGGTGTGCAGCGCAGGGAGGAAGCGGCGCTCAGAGCCGCAGGGGAAAGGCTGCATCTGGTCGCTAATGAGCCGCTCACAGGCAGCGACGTTCTCATCAGCTCTGTTTGTTTTCACAGGCCTCTCTGTGTCCACTCCACAATTGTTTTGCTTGGTAGGCCCTACCGTCGTTCTCAGGCTCTCGGCCCCTTATTTATCAAGCGACTGCCCTGTTTTTTTTTCTTCGCCTCGAGTTCATTGGGCTAAATATAATCTCTCTTTCCTTCTTGCCCAGTCACTTGCATTGTGACAGACAGTGGTTCTCAGCTACATCGGTAAAAAGAGATAGATTGGGGGTGTTTCCCATTGCTTTAACCTTCTCTGGCTGTGTTCCAATGAATGCAATGCGAACAGGATGTAGTGCAAACATTCTCTCAAATGCGTGTGTGTGAAAAAGATGCGGTTGCTTTTTAGATGTCTAAGGATTAATGGGTCTGAAGTTAAAAAATGAACTTCCTGAACTATGAAGCTACTGTAAACATGTTTTGCTCTTTTTTATTATTGAGAATGACACAAAACACCATTTTTACAATTAAAGTTTGTAATAAAATAAAATAAATAAATAAAGAATAATGGTCCCACTTTATATTAGGTGGCCTTAACTACTATGTACTTACATCAAAAAATAAGTACAATGTACACTCTAAAAAAATGGTGCTATATGGCACTAAAAGTGGTTCATAGGGGAACCACTTTTGGTGCTATATAGCACCATATCTTATCATGTTCTGTAAATGGTAGCGGTGATAGCACCTCAGTCAGCGGAATATCGCACCTCAGCCAAAGAACCACTGAAGAACCAAGGTTTGGTGCTAAACAGCACTTAAAGTGGTAGGATTATGAGCCAAAGAACCACTTTTAGTGCCATAAAGCACCATTTTGTATTGCAAAACACTTTTGCTGATATTGAGGTGGGATACAGGTAAAGTTACGGACAGGTGTGGTGGTATGGGTAAGATTAAGGGTAGGGTTAGGTGTAAAGGAAGTGTCAATAGTGTAATTATAAATGTAAATGCAGAAATTAATTACAGATGTTATTACATGTATTTTAAAAAATGTAAGTACACAATAAGTGCATTGTATCAAATTATTAATTAAAATGTTAGTACATAGTAGTTAAGGCCACCTAATATAAAGTGGGTCCAGAATAATTCATTTGGACATAATTGACCTTCATGTTGTTCCAAACCCTTACAACTTGGCTACAGTTTTCCATGCAATGCAAGAAATTATTTTGTTTTGCAGTAATCACTTGCTGATTGGGTATTATTCATCACTTCAGGTGCATTTGCTTCATAAAACCTGGTGTTTTGGATTAATTAAATGAAATGAAATAAATAAATAAATAAAATGAAATGAAATACAATAAAGATGCCCTTTGATGAACTGGCCATCTGTCCATTTACATTGTATGGAAAGGAGCAGTCAGGATATTCTGGTTAAACTGAAAAAAAAAAAAAAAAAAAAAACTTAAAACTGAACTATGGAACTATGTAAACTAGGGGTGTAATGGTACACGTATTCGTACCGAACCATTTCTGTACAGGGCTCTCTTGGTTCCGAATGCAATCTTTAACAGTTCACAGTCGGCTTGTTTTAAGCGCGGAACACACTTCAATCCTAGTTCCCACACGAACATTAAGTATTCAGTCCATTTTATCATGAAATTCAAATGATAAATGCTATTTTGACGCTCTTTAATGTGACGTGACTGTATGGCACTGAGATATAGATGTGTAGCCTACAGTTCAACTTCAAGCGGCAGCCCTAATGTAAACCTATGTAAACCTAAAGCTATGTAAAATGGTTTTTTTGGGGGGGGTTTTACATGCAATTTTCAAATAATTTTTATTGAGAATAACACAAAACACCTTTTTGACAATTAAAGTTTGTAAAAAAATTTAAAGAATAATTCATTTGGTCATAATTGACCTTCATGTTGTTCCAAACCCATATGACTTTCATTTTTGGCTGCCGTTGTCCATGCAGTTCAAGAAATTATTTTGTTTTGCAGTAATCACTTGCAATTATTCATCACTAGTTTGGGTGCATCTATTCAGCATAAAAAAAACTTTATTTATTTTTTATTATTATTATTATTTTTTTTAATTAAGAAAAAAACACACAATGAAATATAATAAAATGTAAATACAGATGCCCTTTGATGGACTGGACATCTGCCCATTTACCTTGTATGGAAAAGAGAAGCCAGGATATTCTGGATAAACTGCAAAACATTTCCATTTGTGTTAATCAAAAGTCATAGGGTGACATAGGGTGAGCAAATAATGACAGAATTTAAATGTTTGAAACAATTTCAAGTTTTCAAGAAGTTCTTTATACAGCCTTTTTCTCACTTTATATATTAAATTGTACATTTTTAACAAAGTGATTTTTTTTACATGATTTTTTTTTTACGTGATTCTTTTTATGTAAGTTACATCTTAATGAATACATGTACATGTGAGGCCTTTGAGAGCTCTCCTTCACAATTTAACTTTCTTTCTGGTCTCATCGACAGACATGAACTAAAGTCGTCTGTTTTTACAGCTTGAAAAAACAACCACATGACTTGTGATCAGTAATCCCTCTTATCGTGGACATGTTGTGACTCCCCCTGCCATAATTCCTGATCAGTGATCCTTAAATGCTAATATTACTTCTGTGCTTTTTGGCCCTTTAAGTCCCGCACATTTCTGTCCACGGTGAACGCTCGAAACGCTCGACCAGCTTAGGGATAAAAGTTGGTCCTCAGACCCCTAAAACCCTCCTGAATACCCTTTCAGGCGGCCAGCGCGGGGGGTTTGGACTCTGATCCACGCTCCTTTTTACAAGTACCACCGTTCAAACGTGACAGCAGGCCAGCACTTCAGAAGGCTGATTCAAAGGTATGGCCATGGGCCGCTGTTCAATGGATCCTACCCATCACATGCTCTTTGGCTAAATCATCATGACCTGAGATTTCAACCACTCCGCCACACTCTTTCCCAGGCTTTTCTCCTTGTGCATGCTCTGGTGACAGCCAAACCGCCAGCCAGAACGAACCCCCACCCTCTTCCTTTTTCTCTTCAAACATTTCCTAACCAGACTCGTTCTATGAAAATACATAACCAATGCGTCCCCAAGAGAAAAGAGGGACAGAAAGAGAAAAAGAGACTCCATGCATGTTGCATTATGCAATGGAAGGAGGGTCGTCGCTGGGCAGACAGTGGCACTCTGTGTGAGAGAGCGTGGGGCACGGCGGGGCGGCGTGGTGCTGGTGTTGCGCTGGGAACGGGGCGATCTTAGCGAGCCGTGGGAGCAACGGCGAGGAGGACAGGGCTCCTGGCGGCACTGTGCTTCTCTCCCCCAGCCCTTTATCTCTCACACGGGAGAAGTGGGTCAGCTTTGGGGGCTGAGGTATGGTTACATTTGAGAGCCTCCGCTGAATGAGCTCTACTCCCTTGATTACAGGGCAGCATTTCAAAACGCAATTTATCAGAAGTGTTACAAAAGATGAAATGAGAAACTGAAGGGAAATCTTTAGGCTTACAGTAAGTAATAAGGGAACAGGAGCTGATACGAGATATGAGCTGATATTTGTAGTCTCATTTGTGTTCATTGAAAATTAGGACAATTTCACATGTCCTCCAATCTCTTTGGATGTTCTAAAAGTGCTGATTATTTGTAGCCTATACACACACTGTTTGCAGGCCTATCACTCTGCATTTCTATTCACTAGCTAGCAACTGTAGCAGGACAAAATAGTACTTTAATAGCCAAATCACTAATTACCCGAAGTTACATAAGTTACTATTGCATATTGGTCACAGTATGGAGTATAAAGCAATAAAACACTCTCAATTGTGCTGTTGTGCTGAATTTTAGAACATCAGTGATTACCTGCAGCACATGAAATCTTTAAAATCTAAAAGTTCACGCAAAAGTTGTTCCAAACCTGTATGCCTTTCTTTCTCCTGCAAAAGACAAAATAAGATTTAGGACTTTCATTTTTGGGTGAATGATCCCTATATCCTAATATAAGTGAGTGAGTGAGTGAGTGACAGACAGACAGACAAAGAAACGGTCCAGAAAATGTCAATTATGGATCTCAATGTGCTTCCTGCAAACTCAAGAGCTAAATATTTTGGAATAAGGGTGTTTTCACACTTGGTCCTTTTCAGGGGTCTGAGCGTGGTTTGCGTGATTTTTGGCCCATATGTGATTGTGAATACTCCAAACGATCTCTGACTCCTTTAAAGCGAACCGAACGAAGACCATCTCGGGGGGTGGTCTGGGTACGGTTCGATCTCATCTTATGGTACGGTTCGCTAAAAACACGCAATCTGAACCCAAACCGCTCTGGGCTTACTTGATTTTTCTGTTTGTGAATTCCAGTGTATTTTGGTCATCAGATGCTTCCGTACAAATCGGCTGTTCATCATGGCTGCTTCTTCTGGCAAATCTCTACAAATTATTCGTTCACAATTTACACTTGTTTATTGCAATTTCAACCGCTTCCGAACAGCCTTGCCAGTTTAAAATGGTGTTACGAGCACACACACACACCTAAAGCGCAACCATAGAAGCCAGCCGTCACAGTGGCTAACTTATTAAACGGAATCCCTAGTGTCTTATTGCATTTTTTTAAAGTGTCAAAAACACAAGTTTCGCATAAACAGGTGGTTTTGTGATAAGTGAATGTAAACATCTGCATTACTAGCCTAAAATAAGAATCAGCCGAGTACGTCATACAGTGAAGTATATGCAGTTTTATTTTTTCATATTATTATTAAATTTCTTGCTTGAATGCTGTTTATAGGTATAGCCTAGAAATCTAGACGCACTCTAACGGCAGCAAATTTAAAGGTCCCGTTTTTCGTGTTTTTTTGAAGCTTTGATTGTGTTTACAGTGTGCAATATAACATGTGTTCATGTTTCGCGTGTAAAAAAACACAGTATTTTTCACACAATTTACTTATCTGTACACCGCTGTTTTCACTGTCCTAAAAACCGGCTGATGAGTTCCTTGTTCTATGAAGTCCCTCCTTCAGAAATACGTAACGAGTTCTGATTGTGCCAGCGGTTCCTGTGTTGTGATTCGACAGCAGCTTAGCGCACGTTGCACGGAAAGGTCACGCCTCTTAACGGGGAGATGTATGCGCTCAATGATCTCTACAGCGTCCCTGGGAAAGCCAAACAAAGGTGATTTGACTCCGGGATGAAAATAACAGCGTCTCGACAACATGGCGACAAACACACTCAAACGCAACACTTCCTCTTCTCCACGCAACACTTCGTCTTCTCCACGTGGGAGAGCAACAAGACCACGCCCCCTTTTTCGCGTATTCTTGTGGGCGGAGGTTAGTCAACAGTTCTACTGACGTCATTAAAGCAGGCTGTACCAGGATGTAGTCCAAGCCGGCTGTTCGCTGCAGGCTTTGAAAGGGAACTTCTGTTAAATAAAATATCTTGCTTGGCATTGAACTTTGAGCTTTATAATTTTACAGGTATTATTTATGCTCTAACAGCAACATTACACACTAACTAAAGTTTGAACAATGGAATCACGAAGAACGGGACCTTTAATTTGCAGCCAGAGTAGTCTAGCTGGAAAAACCAAACTCTGGTCAGGCCAATCACATCGTGTATGGAGTCGGTGGGCGGGCTTAACATAATGATGGCAGAGTTGACACAGTTTCACGTGCTACTCGTAAACAAAGAAGCTGGCGAACAGCAGTCTTTCGAATGGGCTTTGGCCGCGACTCTGGAGGACTTGGAGTTAAGCTTTTCTTTGAGAAAAGAACAAAGAACGCCACTGAAGTCATTCTTAAGAAAGGAAGATGTGTTCGGAGTTTTGCCGACCAGATATGGCGAAAGTTTAATCTATCAACTAGCTCCGCTTCACCTTTTTTGTTGCTCTGATTGGTTGTAGCGCTATCCTATTGCGTGCAGAGGGAATTCGAAAGACAACCGTTTATCCCGCCCCTCGGATTGAGCTCTGCCAATGGTGTGTTCCCAGACCCAACATCTTGATGTGGGTCTGGCTTGTCAGGCTAGTTTATAGGCATATCTACTTTACCTGGAAATTTTAAAGCAGTTTATTTAATTTGCATCTTTTTTTTTTTTCATTATTTTATTGTGTTGTTTATTTTTTGTATGCTGATGTTATCATTGCCTTCTGCACTAAAATAAATGATTCAAGGAAAACAAATCAAAATAAATTTTATTTACAAAGGTGGATGTGTGAAATAGCTAGTGCAAGAATGCAAAAAAGATATATTTTTGTGAAAAAAAGATAAACAACTTAATTCAACAGCATTTGTAGCAATGTCATTAAAAAATTATAATCTTTATTAGGGGTGGGAATCTTAAGGCACTCAACGATTCGATCCGATTCTGGGAGTAATGATCCGATTCCCAAAACGATTATTAACATACATTATTGGAAACTAATTATCCTGCTGTGCAAATACATGAACTTTACATTTGAACTAAAATTGGAGCTAATGTGTGTTTTGTGGTTGGTTTTGTTTTTAGTTAGAATATCTTTTTGACAGTATTGCCATATTAAAAATGATTATGAAGATTTCTTTCAATACTTTTATTTTATTAACAAAGTTATATTCAAGATTAACAAGCTCTGAATGAAACATGATAAGCCATATATACAATTGCAAAGAACAATCATTAAGAATGAAAAATCGTCACACTTAGTTGTAAATTGAGAACTGTTTAGTTTCTTTAGAACATTTTAACAAAAAATGTCTTTAAAAACAACATAAAAAAGTTTACTTTGGTTATAGCCACAAAAAAAATATTTTAAACATAGGCTAATGCAGAAGAAAAACAACTTTAGCACTCGCTGAGAAGCCAAATTCAGTGTGTGCGCATAACATCTCACATGAGAAAACTTGCAGAGCTGCAACAGTCATGTTAGAGACATTTAACAAATCACTTGCCAAAACGAAGCCTTTGTTCAGAGTTTTCCATTCGCTTGAAACATTGTGCAGTAGTTCAGCAATATTCGATAAGTCATTCCAAAAATTATGCCACGGATTGCAAGGAAAGCGCCGCATAGCCTACTTGAGCACCACTTTGTTATTTTGGCTCAGAATTTCGTTAGTTGGAAATATTAACTTAATTTAGAAGTGCTTTTGAAATTAAAAACTTTGTATTTAATAGGTAAAATACATTTTTGAAATGGGGAGGCAGCCGCAGCGAGCGCAGGCACAGAGCGGCCAGAGAAACGGAGGAGCGACTGCTGTAAGGCGTTTGAGCAAAACTGCGGAAAAACTGCATAAACCGTGTGGGTGTTGAACCCTCTCACCGGGAAAAGTGTCCCCACGGTGCGACGCCCCTGAGCAGGTCATAGTTTGTCCATTTTATCTTAAATGAAGGCAATTCACCAGCATACGAACGTTCGCCTATCAACTAGTTGTTCTGTTTGGCCGGTGACCGCGCGCGCGCGCACAGTGGGGAAGTGGCCGTTTGAATTGAACACAGAATCGACTCTGAATTTTTGAGAATCGATTCTGAATCGTTGGATAACGAATCGCGATGCATCGATGCATCAACCTTTTCTCCCACCCCTAATCTTCATAAACAAATATCTTGGTTACTGAGGCACAAAATGTAAGTGAATGGGATCAAATGTTGGAGGCTATAGGGTCAGCCAAAAAGCAACAGAATGAACACAAAGGTGTCTGAGACCACATTCCTACTAAAGTGGACCAAAAAAGGACCTGAGTCCTCTTTCAGATACAGGGACAGTGTGACCGTGAAGATAACTGGGTCTTTTTTTCACTTGGTTCACCTCTTGGTCCACATAAAGGAGTCTGAGTTTTGGTTCTTTTACAGAAGTGTGAAAACACCCTAAATATCTTAGCATAAAAACAATCTTTCTTAGTAGTTATACATTGCTGGCCAGCCTTAAATTTAAGTTTAGCATAGCTACATATCATGTCAGTATGTAATTTATGCCAGGTTGCTCTTTTAGGCGTCATCACAGGGGTTACATTTCAGAGCCAAAATGATGGCATTTCAACATGTTTGTCGTCAAAGAGGACGTAGTGCTACTGCGTTTAAAGCGCGTCAATAATCGATTCCATGGCCGCCAAAGGCTTCACCTCCACTTTAACAAGAAGTGAGCAGAGCGGAGGCACAGACCTCTCACTGTGCGTCACCGCCGCAGCCTCTCAGGCTCTAAATCAAAGCTCAGGAGCCATGAATGACAATGTCCCTTTCTTCAGGCTCTTCCCTCTGAGGAAGAAAGGCGAGCGAGCCCCCAATGTGATCCCTGAGAGGGAACAGCGTGGCCTCCCCCCTCTTTCCTCCCCACCGCTGAACTCAGTTTATGGCCGGTCTGAGGTTGCTCACTTCAAGGTAGTGTTCTTTTGAACAGTGGCGTTGCCGGGGCTCGTGTTACACCTGCCCCCGCTCTAACCTCTCCTCATTCACACGGCCCTCCGGGACAAGGCCCTTCTCTGTCTGCCTGCCCTGCCACACAAAGCACCCACAAGCCATCACTGCCAGTGCTGTTTGTTAGCCACCATCGCCCCAGCACTGTCCGCTCACACAATGTGTGACTGTGGTGGAAAGGCCCCCCTGACACCCAGCATAGGCAGCCGGGGGGATTCCAGATCCATTACCCATCGCCATGGCAATCTACGGATAAGAAGGTTTATGTTTTGTTTATGCAAATGCATACCTTGAATGCACTGTAAGTCACTTTGGATAAAAGTCTGCCGAATGAGTCAATGTAAAGCTAGCACTTATTTTGGGATATAACGTTCAAATTAACCCATTGTTTCTTCAAAGTTTCTGATCCAAATATGTTTTTTTGCATGCTTCACAGCTATTGAAATATATCTGTATACACCACTTCTGCATTTATTTGATCAAAAATACAGTAAAAACAACTAATATTGTGAAATATTATTACAATTGAAAATAACTGCTTTCTATTCTAATATATTTTAAAATATAATTTATTCCTGTGTTGGCAAAGCTGAATTTTCAGCAGCCATTACTCCAGTCTTCAGTGTCACACGATCCTTCAGAAATCATTCTAATATACTGATTTGATTAAAAATGTCTTAATATTTTCAATGTTGAAATCAATTGTGCTGCAGGTTCTTTGAAAAAAAGTTCTTTTTTTTTTGCAATAATGTTAGGGTTAAAGGGATAGTTCACCCTAAAATGAAAATAATCCCATAATTTACTCACCCTCAAGCCATCCTAGGTGTATATGACATTGTTCTTTCAGACAAATACAATAAGAGTTATATTAATAAATATCCTGGCTAATCCAAGCATTATAATGGCAGTGAATGGCAGCCCAAAATCTAAAGCCCAAAAAAGTGCATCTATCCATTATAAAAGTAAGCAACACGGCTCCGGTGGGGTTAATAAAGGCCTTCTGAAGTGAATCGATGGGTTTGTGTAATAAAAATGTCCATATTTATACTTAAAGTGTAATGCCGCTCGCAGTTCAAAACACTTACGCTACATCCAACGTCATCGCCGCACCAGTTACGCTTTTTTAGTTGAATACAGTTGACTTTTTAAGTTGAATACAGAAGGCGGTCCGCCGGAAGCTAGATATTTTACCTTATATGTTTTGTCAAATATGGATATTTTTCTTACAAAAACCCATCGATTCACTTCAGAAGTCCTTAATTAATCCCCCGGAGCTGTATGGATTACTTTTATAATGGATGGATGCACTTTTTTGGGCTTCAACTTTTGGACTGTCATTCACTGCCATGGATTAGCCAGGACATTTTTTTTATGTAACTCAGATTGTATTTGTCTGAAAGAATAATGGCTTGAGGGTGAGTAAATCATGGGGCCATTTTCATTTTTGGGTGAACTATCCCTTTAAGGATAGAGCATTTAAAGTGACGTTTGAGCAATTAAATGCATCCTTTCTGAATAAAAAAATAATAATAATAATTTAAAAACCATTTCTCATATTGACCCCAACATTTTGAACAATAGTGTATGTGGCAATCAGCTCATTTTGAGTACATTTAAGACACGCACATTTTTATTACCCATTAGTATCATTGAAGAATCTGGCAATAATTACAAAAAAAGTGATCCAATAAACTCATTCATATCATTAATAAAAGAACAGAGGAAGCACAATAAATAGAAAAATGTGCTACGAGCTATGGGACAAAAACGTTTTTTTGTGTTGTTGAGATTCTTCTATACCTGCCAGCATTAACATCAATGGGAACTGCCCAGAAATATATGATATTACAAATTAATATTCCGTAATTGTTACATTTCCAAATAAGACTGATTAATACAGGAATATGCAAACACGTCTTTGGATAATCAGGATTTGGCCAAATTTTTATTAATATAAAAATATTCTTGTGCATGTAGATGGGTTACATTTCTGAATCGTAAAAAAAATGATCAAGTCACTTTCACTTGACTATGAAGCAGTATGTGGTCAGAGTTGTAGAGACTCTTTACTCTGTAAACAGAGCGGGCCAGAATCTAATCACAAACACAGACAGCACAGTGCTGAGCAGGACGGCCTGTTAAAGTATCAGCGGGGTGCCGAGAGCAGACCTGCCGTCGTCCCCAACACACTCCTGTGAGTGATGCTCTGAAGACCCCACGTGCCCTCTGTAAACATCCCCCTGCGCCACTGACTGGACAGCACCGCACTCTCTCACGAGAAACCGTCGTCGCATCCCACTCTCCACATCCGAGGCAGTTCACACAACTTCCAAAGAGCTGCAAAATCCCCCAAAAGAGTTCCCAGAGCATTTTTAGCTTCGGTTTCTAATATTAGACCTTCTCTGGTCAACTGAGATCAAAGGTCAGCGGAACGCTTGAAATGTAATACAACCGAATGGTTAAATATAGAGGAAGAGACAATTAGAGAGATGAGCGGTCAGCAGCCCAGTGTCTTTCTGCAGTCAGCTCTAGGTCTATTTTCTGCTGCCAGAAGAAGAGAGGAAGGAACATTGTGTTTCCTGTAAATAAAGAGAGGAGTGCGCCTATCATTGTTTTGACAACGGAAGCTACGTCCATGTCGTTCTTTTTCTGACACCCGTCACATCTACGTGTGAAAAGAAGTGTTCCCTACTGGCCCAGAGGTCAATCAGAACCTTTCACAAGATGCCATGAAGATCTCTACGTCAGATGAAGTTGAAAACAACATGCCTCAAAGGGATGAAGCGCTTTAAATTACATCCGTGAAGCCTCATAAACATGTCCTATCCTGATCTCATTTTCAAAGGGATCTAAAACACAGTCAAAAATTGATCAAAAATCAAATGATGGTAATATCGAATAATAATATCGCTAAAAGATTACTTGCAATAATGAAAATCACGTCAAACAACCAGAAAGAATACAGCAATGTTGTTATACTTTAGATAAGATTTTATATTTATGCTGAAATTTACACTGTTCTGTTTAAAAGCTTGGGGTCAGTAACATTTTTGCTTTTAAATTAATGCTATTATTCACCAATAATGTATTAAATTAATCAAAAGTGACAAAATAATGTTACAAAAGATTTATATTTCAAATAAATACTGTTCTTTTGAACTTTCTTAAAAGATCCTGAAAAAAAATTATCATGGTATCCACAAAAACAGTAATCAGCTCAACTGTTTTTTTAACATAATAATAAGATGAATGAAATAAGCAGCAAATGAGCATATCAGAATGATTTCTGAAGGATTGTGTGGCACTGAAGATGTAGTGGAGTAATTTTTCCCAGGAAAAAATTGCATTTTAAAATATATTGAATAGAAAACAGTCATTTTAAATTGTAATATTTCACAATATTACTGTTTTACTGTATTTTTGATCAAATAAATGCAGCATAAAACATGGGGAAAATGTATCTGAAATTATCTTATCAATAAATTACTGTTTTCAACAACTTGTTTTCTCAATTTTCTAATTTAGTTTGACAGACAACACTGAAAAAAAGTGTGTTGGATTTACATGATTTAATTGTGTACATCGGTCCATCACTTAAGTTAAACAAACATAATATGTTCATGTTACTTCAAGTCAAATCATGGAATGAATACATTTTAAGTGACCCATTTAAGTAGTCTCAAAGTGAATTTTATATGGCTCCCTGACATGATTCAGGCATTCAATTTCATATATTCATTCATCCACTGCAATATCATATACTTTAATGTTACACAACTGAATTATAATACTGCACTAGTTAGTTGACAAACTTTTAGCTATTAGCATCTTAAGCAAAGCATTATGATATTAGCTTTCTCAATCCACAGCCTAAGCAAATGCTCCGCTCTTCTCCACAATGGTAACCCACTGTAATTTAAACTGTTCTAATAATTCCAATATAATTGAATATTAAACACAATTAAACACAATCAAGTCACCCCCTTTCTCATCTTGCTCAAAAATACATCAAATAACAACATTTAGGCTGTGTCCGAAATCGTGTACTATCGAGTAGGAACTACATTTGAATTTGAACGAACTTCGCAACCGTTAAAAAGTATGTTCTAGTATGAATGAATGTAGTATGAATGTAATCCGGACGTACTACATCCGCATTGTTGTCATGATCATGTGACCTAGTGTCCCATCACCTCCATTCATAAATCATCTCCCGTGGCCTAGTAAAGTAAAGTAGGGATAGTAAAGTGGGATAGTAAAGTGTCCATCATATGCGCACTTCAGAATCTCGCCGGAAGTAGTAGGTCATCCGGGTACTTTTCGCCTACTGTTTTTCGAATACTATGAATTCGGACATACTACTCTGTTGGTGTACTGTTTTTCGTATACTATATAGTAGAGAAGTATTCGATTTCGGACGCAGCTTTACTCTCTCTCTTGATTTAGCCATATGCTAAGCATGCTGGGAACTAACAAGCCCCGCCCAGTTTCAGTTGATGCAACACAAATCATTCATGCAATCTCAACACAAACGAATTAAGTAAACTTCAATATGACTTATATTTAAGTGGATTGAACACAATCAAATTAAGTCAGGACAAAATGTATTGCGTTGCTTTTGCTCATTTTAATTAAGCAATTTAAACAAGCAGTAAAATGTTTTTTTTTTTCAGTAAATGTATTCACCGAAACTATAATTTTATATTTTCACAAAAAGCATCTTGGTAACACTTTACAATAAGGTTTCAGGGAGTGCAGAATTATTAGGCAAATGAGTATTTTGACCACATCATCCTCGTTATGCATGTTGTCTTACTCCAAGCTGTATAGGCTGGAAAGCCTACTACCAATTAAGCATATTAGGTGATGTGCATCTCTGTAATGAGAAGGGGTGTGGTCTAATGACATCAACACCCTATATCAGGTGTGCATAATTATTAGGCAACTTCCTTTACTTTGGCAAAATGGGTCAAAAGAAGGACTTGACAGGCTCAGAAAAGTCAAAAATAGTGATATATATTGCAGAGGGATGCAGCAGTCTTAAAATAGCCAAGCTTCTGAAGCGTGATCATCGAACAATCAAGCGTTTCATTCAAAATAGTCAACAGGGTCGCAAGAAGCGTGTGGAAAAGCCAAGGCGCAAAATAACTGCCCGTGAACTGAGAAAAGTCAAGCGTGCAGCTGCCAAGATGCCACTTGCCACCAGTTTGGCCATATTTCAGAGCTGCAACAACACTGGAGTGCCCAAAAGCACAAGGTGTGCAATACTCAGAAACAATGGCCAAGGGAAGAAAGGCAGAAAGTCGACCACCACTGAACAAGACACACAAGCTGAAACGTCAAGACTGGGCCAAGAAATATCTCAAGACTGATTTTTCTAAGGTTTTATGGACTGATGAAATGAGAGTGAGTCTTGATGGGCCAGATGGATGGGCCCGTGGCTGGATTGGTAAAGGGCAGAGAGCTCCAGTCCGACTCAGACGCCAGCAAGGTGGAGGTGGAGTACTGGTTTGGGCTGGTATCATCAAAGATGAGCTTGTGGGGCCTTTTCGGGTTGAGGATGGAGTCAAGCTCAACTCCCAGTCCTACTGCCAGTTTCTGGAAGACACCTTCTTCAAGCAGTGGTACAGGAAGAAGTCTGCATCCTTCAAGAAAAACATGATTTTCATGCAGGACAATGCTCCATCACACGCGTCCAAGTACTCCACAGCGTGGCTGGCAAGAAAGGGTATAAAAGAAGAAAATCTAATGATATGGCCTCCTTGTTCACCTGATCTGAACCCCATTGAGAACCTGTGGTCCATCATCAAATGTGCGATTTACAAGGAGGGAAAACAGTACACCTCTCTGAACAGTGTCTGGGAGGCTGTGGTTGCTGCTGCACGCAATGTTGATGGTGAACAGATCAAAACACTGACAGAATCCATGGATGGCAGGCTTTTGAGTGTCCTTGCAAAGAAAGGTGGCTATATTGGTCACTGATTTGTTTTTGTTTGGTTTTTGAATGTCAGAAATGTATATTTGTGAATGTTGAGATGTTATATTGGTTTCACTGGTAAAAATAAATAATTGAAATGGGTATAAATTTGTTTTTTGTTAAGTTGCCTAATAATTATGCACAGTAATAGTCACCTGCACACACAGATATCCCCCTAAAATAGCTAAAACTAAAAACCACTTCCAAAAATATTCAGCTTTGATATTAATGAGTTTTTTGTGTTCATTGACAACATGGTTGTTGTTTAATTATTAATGTTGTAAAATTAATCCTCAAAAATACAACTTGCCTAATAATTCTGCACTCCCTGTATTTTCTGCAAATCACTTTAAATCGTATTTCAATAAAGCTGAGAGAAGGTATCCCACAATGTGCAAAATATCCTCAGCACATCCTTCCTGGTGGATGTTCAAGAAGTGATAACCAGAACACCCACGAGCAGGATGTATTGTCTACAGACCCTCTACAAATAGAGCGTACCTCCAGGAAATGGTGTCATGAGAAAACGTGGTGACATAGGTAGGGGAAGATGACCATCACAGAATAAAAGCTATATCTGTCACTACAAACACACACACCCAAAAAAAAGATTTGCATGAGAAAAGAACTCGTATCCTGTAAATAATGAGTCACACTGTCTGAAGACCCTCATTTGCATCTTCATCCGTTTTATGAAATTGAAAATGATTGCAGTTAAATCTCAAATCACTAACCATACTGCAATACAAAGCTCAGGATTTCTTAAATCAGCCTTGAATCAGATTTGTAGTCTCTGAGGAATGTGTACATGGTGAGGAGGTGGGTGTTTCTCAATCCCACTCACTTACTTTAAGGAAACATTGTAGACAATGCATATGTCAAGGCCAAAACAACTGAGGGAAGAATCATTTTTATAACATTTACTAACAGACAAAAGATGGTTCAATGATTAAAATTTAAGAAGCACATGATTTCAATCTAAGTAACAAATCTTGTATGGATTATGTTTTTTAGGTTTACATTGATCTTTTCCCACAGAAACTTGAAAGAACAAGACTTGATACTGTGCATATAGGGGTGTAACGATACCCTCATGTCACAATTCGATACATATCACGATACTGAACTCACAATACGATATTATTGAGATACTCAATGACATATGGTAAAAGGTTAACAAAAATGTACTGTTGATTAAAAGGCTAAATCTGGTATTACATTAGGGGTTGAAATGAACAGGCTTGGACTTGGTGCTGGTAACCCAAATGCACAGGACAATGGTGATGCCAGAATAAAAATATAATTGTTATGAATTATGAATTATTTTAGATGAATATGCTTGCATTAGAAATATTTAAAATAATGCAGGCCACTTTTTACTGGAAACATTAGGCATTATCAGGACCCACAAATATCCGCCCAATGCATTTTTATATATTATATTCAACATATAGAAATTGTATGTAGTACTGACACTAAAACTTGTTTTTTTTATTTTTACGATATATTGTGACACGGTATATTGTTGCACACCTAGTATACACTGTGAAGTGAGTTTAAAAAATCCAATAACAAATTATAGACCAATTACACAAAATTAGGTAATAAAATTACTTTGATATAGTAGCGAATTATTGCCTTATTCATGTTATTTAAATAACAAATATCTATAAATCCCATGACCTGTTGTATCATGATATGCTTTGATACTTTTTAATTGGTATTTTTTTAAAAAAACCTTACATTTATTTCATGACAGTATGAAAATAATTATATTTTTCAATCAACCAATAATAATTCATAACAAATCAATACATTAAAAAAAAAAAGACTATTTAATGCACTGACTATGGCATACACGTAGGAATGTTATTTTTATTCATAAATTATACACATATATTATTTTTGAAGTAGCTACTTACAGATTTTGCTCGATATGTGTTTAGTAAGACGCCATTGACTTCCATTGATTGTATTCTGTCACCATCTAGTCGCGGCTGCGTGTCATTACGCTCTCAATTTTCTCTCTTGGACGCTCGCTGTGGTTTTACATCCGGGTCGTTGAAGTCGGCGTCCTATCGATTGGCGTAACGGAATGGACAACATGTTACAATTCATGAAATTAGTCGGACAGCTAAAAGTGAGTGAAATTCGTATTAATACATTATTTTGCAGGTTAACTTATACGCAATATTAACGCTTGCTTGTGTTACAGCGCGTACCACGAACAGGATGGGTGTACAGAAGCATCAAACAGCCTGAGAGTGTGTCTGACCATATGTATAGAATGTCAATAATGGCCTTAACAATACAGGACATCAGTGTCAATAAAGAAAGGTCTGTATGAGGGGTCGTAAAATCGAGGATTATTCGCATATATGTCGACTGTTTATTACCTGTTGTGTTTATTTGAATGAGGGTTGACGGTTTAATACACAACATCATGAGTTTATTCACATAAGATCAAGGGGGGAAAAAGAAAAAAAACAGGTTGTAACTTATCCTCTTCGGGTTGTTGTTGTGTTACTATTATAAGTAACCTAGCAACAACGTTGTACGGTTTTTCGATAATTTCCATAAAATTGCGTATAAATCTATCCAAACAAACAGATCCTCATTGTAAGAGAAACAAAAGTTTGTGTGTCAACAGATGCTAAAGTATGATTGGTTTGTAGAGATTTAAAGCAGCACTAGGTAGGTTTTGCTCTCGGGTTCCCCCTACAGTTGGGAAACAGTATTGTCATCTACTACTGTCGTCAACTCATCCTACATCAGGGGATGCATCGCACGTGCATTTGTTGACATGACATTATAGCTTGAGGCAAGAGAAATAAACAAATATCACAGACATGTTAGGTATCCTTAAATATGATTTTGTACGTCTTATGTATTTACTTGCAAGAATGTAGCCCCTACCAAACTTGTACACGCCGTTTAGACATAGGCTAACCCTAACCCTCGCACGTCCGAATTTAAAGGGTTAGTTCACCCAAAAATGAAAATTATGTCATTAATTACTCACCCTCATGTCGTTTGACACCCGTAAGACCTCCGTTCATCTTCGGAACACAAATGAAGATATTTTTGTTGAAAGCTGATGGCTGAGAAAGGCCTCAGCAAGCCCTCCATAGGGATTCAGTACATTTACACTCACAAGACCCATAAAAGGCACTAAAAACATTGTTACGAAGTCCATCTCACAACAGTGGCTCTACAATAATTTTACAAAGCAAAGACAATAGTTTTTGTGCGAAAAAAAAAAATCTAAATAACGACTTTATTCAACACAAACTTTGGCCTCTGCCGTAAACTCATGAAGCACCACGACGCATGCGCGAGAATATTACGCAGATCCGGCGTTCGGACACATGACCCAGAAGCGAGGAGATGTGTTTACAAGCAGAGGAAGATGCGCCGTATCTAAGCTGTTGAATTCTACATTAATCGTGCTTTAGGTCTCGGCGTAGTGCTCAAAATGGGACTAAAGTGTGCATTTCATGGATTCCCGAACGCCGGCGCTACGTAATATTCTCGCGCATGCGTCGTGGTGCTTCGTGAGTTCACGGCAGAGGCCAAAGTTTGTGTTGAATAAAGTCGTTATTTTGATTTTTTTTGCGCACAAAAACTATTGTCGTCGCTTTGTAAAATTATTGTAGAGCCACTGTTGTGAGATGGACTTCGTAACAATGTTTTTAGTGCCTTTTATGGGTCTTGTGAGTGTAAATGTACTGAATCCCTATGGAGGGCTTGCTGAAGCCTTTCTCAGCCATCAGCTTTCAACAAAAATATCTTCATTTGTGTTCCGAAGATGAACGGAGGTCTTACGGGTGTCAAACGACATGAGGGTGAGTAATTAATGACATAATTTTTGGGTGAACTAACCCTTTAAGGAAGTGGGGGTGATAGTGGAAGTGACGTATATGCCGTAAAGCAGTCTAATTTTGTAGTTCTTTTTTTTCTCGGGTTACTACCCAAAACCCCAAGTTTAAAAGTACGATTAAAAACGATACAGACCCCGTCAGGCTATGGCAGACGTGTCATTCAACCTATTGTAAGTCAATGTGTATATATATATATATATATATATATATTATTATGAAGGTTGAAAAGTTACCTAGTGCTGCTTTAAGGCGGGTCTTATAGAATAACGTTAACGAATATAACTTCATACTTTTTTAATTAACCATTACAAAACGATAGACATGGTAACAACAAAACAAAAATATAACGTACACAGACACAGATAAGCTCTCCGGGTAAAAAACAACAACAACAACAATGTAATAAATGTACATCTTAAGAGGACAAAATGGTTGTATATAGAGATACAGTTCATTTTGATTCATTCACAATTGTTCGGTTCACTTAGACTCACCTCATTTGTGAAGTTAATTTAGATTCATTCTCATTTGTGCACTGTATTGAGATTATTCACATTAGAGCGGTTCATTTACATTCATTCACATTTGTGTGAATTATCTAAATTCATTTACATGTGTTCGATTCATTAAGATTCATTCACACTTGTGCAGTTCATAGTTTTAGCCACACTTGTTTGATTTATTTACATTCATTTATTATTTTTCAGTTCGTCTACTCTAGATTCATTCAAATACGTTAGTCAAAGGCTTAATTTCTTTAAAATTGTTGAGGCTTATGTATAAATGTTCTATAAAACAAATTTCAAGCAATATAAATTGTAAAAAATGTGTACATGTCTTGACAAGCTTAATAAAACATTTATAAAAAATAAAAAAAAATTATAAACTGTGCAAGGTAAATAATTATCAAGAATGAGTGGGTGTCTCTAAACATGAGCAGTTTGTTTAGTTGGATTCATCTCTTCTCTTCACAGATGCATGAAGCTGGCTTTGGTTCATGACTTGGCTGAGTGTATTGTGGGAGATATTGCTCCAGCAGATAATGTTAGCAAAGCAGAAAAGCACAGAAGGGAAAAGGTATGATGAATTTAAGTTACATTTTACATTTGAAATATTTTGTTTGTGTACACAATAAACATTGAGAATCTTTCTCTTAAGGAGGCAATGGTGCATATCACAGGCCTGCTAGATGATGGCTTGCGGAGAGAGATTTACAACTTATGGGAGGTCAGTTAATGATCAAAACGAAACAACTGGACCAAGTTCTTCTTCTTTTTTTGGGTTCGGAAAGGCATTATAAACTGCATGGACTACATCCCTCACAGGAGTATGAGACTCAGTCCAGTCCAGAAGCCAAACTGGTGAAGGAGTTTGACCAGCTGGAGATGATAATACAAGCTCATGAATATGAAGAGCTAGAGGGCAAACCTGGAAGACTCCAGGAGTTCTTCACCTCCACTGAAGGTTTGATCTTGATTTCTAACTTCTACAAGCTCAGGATCCAATTTTGCAATAACTTATATTTTTCATACTTGCAATGAATGATTTAAATGCAATACGGGTGATTGCAAAGTTTGACCATCATAAAGTGAAAGTTTTATCATTTACGAGTGTTTTTAAATCCTACCAGTTTAAACATTCAAGTGATTTTACTGTTTATTGTTGTTTATTCAAGCACACGATGACAAAACAACAACAGACAAAGAGAAAATCAGCTTTAACAAAGATTAATTATATTTAATTTATACAGTGAAAACTATGCAGTGCTATTTTACATTTGATTATTCAATTTCTGTACCTCCTAAATACTACTGTTGGAACTACCTGAAAAAGCACCGTTTACTTGAATTTTATTAGTGTGCCGCACACGTCCTGAAAAGTGAAGCCAAAGCGTCTCGATCGACCCCAGGTGGTTGGTCCCAGTATAGCTCATAAACCCCGCCCCCTCCATGTATTCTAATGGGACGCGAGACAAACTAAACAATCAAATTACACTTCACATACATTTTTTCCAAAGACGGTTTCTAGTTTTGATAACACTGATGTAAGTTCAAGTGTTCGTTTTTTAAAGTAAGTTTGATTTTAGTCAGTTATTTGATGCTGTAAAAATGGGGGCGTGACGACATGATTGACAGCTGTGATTGAAAACTTTTCGGATTTTCGGGAGGAGATTGGAGCTTTAGCTTTCATTTCTACATTTCCATAACTGTTTATTTCACACCAACATAATGAGTTGTTCTGCAGTAAACCATATTAACTAGGGCTGGGACGGGATGGATTTTTTCTTACCGTGGTTGAAAAGCAAGAAATTCCCGCGGTTCAGCGGTAAACCGCTTTAAACGGCTCCCGCTTGACTTTCGCGCACAGCCGCACACGCACACACCAGCGCAGGCAATTGAACATAATAAGGAACATGTTTATTTTTCACGTTTAGAACAGGAACAATTAGAACAGAAATGGAATGATATCTGAAAAAAAAGTGCTGGCAAAACGAAATATAGACTATGGTTTACATCCCAGCCTTCATATTTTTTGCTGAGAGAGCAGATCAGATCACGACTGAGAGATCTGAAGATGGAACAGCATAAACAAAGACAAACAAACACATTTTTATTTATCGGTATTGATCAGTAATATATATTTATCTGTTCATGTTTATTTATTTCCCATATTTTTACTTTCATATTACAGTCGTCATCAAACAATCACTTAAACCAACAACTTTCGCGCACACACCAGCGCATATAATATTTATAGTATTTATATTTTTATATTACATATTTTTACATATTCAGGCTATTAATTTACATTTACAATTTACATCTCGTGTGCACTTTTGTCTCAGTGGTTAATGAAGACTATTTAACGAAGGCTCAAGGCTATTTAATTTAACAAAGTGTCGTCACTCGCTGCTCACACTATCGTGATTGGATATTATGCTACTTTTATATATAATAAATAATATGAATATTATTTATATTTTTATAACATTTACATATTTATATTAATTTAGATATCTTGTGTGCGCTTTTGTTTCAGTGGTGCTATTTAACGAAGGCTATTTAATTTAACAAAGTGTCGCTGCTCACACTACCATGATTGTATATTACTTATATTACATATTTTTACATATTTATATTAATTGATATATCTTGTGCGCGCTTTTGTCTCAGTGGTTCAAATATTTAACGAAGGCTATTTAATTTAACAAAGTGTCGCACACTACTGTGATTGTAAGCCTGCCAGACGCATATCTTTTTCGATAGCCTTTTAATGAAATTGGAATTTCAGAATCACATAGCCTACCTATATTTAATTGCCTGCAATAGATTATTTATTGTTATATTGAATGAAATTTCGCAGGCCCAGCTTATTTGTAGTCAATCTTTCCCAAACAGAGTTGGAAGAGAGTTAAAACTTACCAGTACTAAGGAGTGCTGAGACAGGTCCAGCTCAGTTTGTTCTTTCTGAAGTCGTTGTTTTTTTTGCCAGCTATGGGAGAAAGCGGTCACCAGCGTTCGACACAAACCCATGGCCCGGGCGGTGCATTCTTTTTCTGCTTTCATGACTTCTGTCTACCTACCCGCTATTGTCGGCTGCGCAACCACGTGAGAGAATTGTGTTAAGCACGTGCAATTAAAAACTGAGGTGCTTGCGCCTGTATTTTATGCTTTAGTAAAATGAAATTAAAATTATAGGCTACAAGACATTACACAGGTACTCTCGCATATAGGCCTAATAGTCAATACAAATGGAATGTTATAATAGAACATTGCGCTCCCCAACTCTGATTTGCTCTATCTATTGATGAAGTTTTGTTTAGAAAACCTTGAATCCATATATAAGACACACAATCCATGTCATTAGAATCAATGAATCCATGGAATTAGACCCAATATGCACATGTGCAGGCCAATGTTTTTTTTTTTTTTTTCGTGGTGATGGCGGTGATGATCTCAGATCCGCGGTAGGCGTCACGTGACCGCGGTATTGCGGTAACAGTCCCAGCCCTAGTACTAACAGATACTGTGGGAGTGTGGGCGTGGTTTTGATATCGTGGCTCTACTTCCTGCTCTCTAATGCGCAGACTCAGGTCCCAAATCAGTGAAAGATGTCAGTGCCATATTCAGACTTTGACGGCTTCACTTTTCTACCATTGAAGATAGTGAAGGGGTGTCCATCTTATTTTTACAATCTATGGTTAGGCTAGTAGCTTTTGCTGTGGTATTGAAATACTTAGTTTTCTTTAAGTAGTTATTGAAAGCAATGTTATACACTCACCTAAAGGATTATTAGGAACACCTGTTCAATTTCTCATTAATGCAATTATCTAATCAACCAATCACATGGCAGTTGCTTCAATGCATTTAGGGGTGTGGTCCTGGTCAAGACAATCTCCTGAACTCCAAACTGAATGTCAGAATGGGAAAGAAAGGTGATTTAAGCAATTTTGAGTGTGGCATGGTTGTTGGTGGCAGACGGGCCGGTCTGAGTATTTCTCAATCTGCTCAGTTACTGGGATTTTCACGCACAACCATTTCTAGGGTTTACAAAGAATGGTGTGAAAAGGGAAAAACATCCAGTATGCGGCAGTCCTGTGGGCGAAAATGCCTTGATGCTAAATGATGCTAGAGGTCAGAGGAGAATTGGCTGACTGATTCAAGCTGATAGAAGAGCAACTTTGACTGAAATAACCACTCGTTACAACCGAGGTATGCAGCAAAACGTTTGTGAAGCCACAACACGCACAACCTTGAGGCGGATGGGCTACAACAGCAGAAGACCCCACCGGGTACCACTCATCTCCACTACAAATAGGAAAAAGAGGCTACAATTTGCACAAGCTCACCAAAATTGGACAGTTGAAGACTGGAAAAATGTTGCCTGGTCTGATGAGTCTCGATTTCTGTTGAGACATTCAGATGGTAGAGTCAGAATTTGGCGTAAACAGAATGAGAACATGGATCCATCATGCCTTGTTACCACTGTGCAGGCTGGTGGTGGTGGTGTAATGGTGTGGGGGATGTTTTCTTGGCACACTTTAGGCCCCTTAGTGCCAATTGGGCATCGTTTAGAGGAGGAGGGCCACAGCCCTAAATAAACACGCATGATCCAGCTACTCAAGTCCTTCAGGATTATTTGAAAACTACAGGTATGTGTGTTTGAGCAGGGTTGAAACTAAACTGCAGCACTGTGGCTCTCCAGGAGCACAGAACCTGGGGAACGTTCAAGCTCAAACCGGTGCACAACGTTTTGCTACGGTTTCCGGGTTGAACGACATGTTTCCTGCAAACGGTGTGAAACAGCGTTTGAGATATGTTTTCTCTTGTTTGGTGGGTGTGTCAAAAATGTCAGCCCAATCAGCAGCAACATGTATATAAACCACACGGTATTAAAGAGATAGCTCGCACAATGGGTCCAAGTAAAGTCGTTTACTAATGCAACAATTGAAGATATGACATGTTTGACGTTTTATAGTAAAAATATAGCATATCAACATGATGATGTAGCTGCTTATATTTTTAGCTTCATTGCAAGGCAAGTTTATTTATATACCAAATTTCATACACAATGGTAATTGAGTGCTTTACATAAAAATGAGAAAGAAATTAAATGAAAAGGTATTAACAAGTAAGAACGAGAAATAAAATGATTTAAATTAGAATTGATTACCAGGAGATAAAAAAGTTAATTAAATGGGATGTGGATGTTCTCTTTTATTCTGGACGGCAAGGGCAGTGTCTACATCGAAGGTATTTGGCAGTATTACAGTTTTTTACAATCGCTATGACAATTTTTTCAATACTTTTAACAATTTTTCTAAACTCTTAACGCAGTTAGCACAACATCTGTCTGTGTAGGCTACACAATTAAGACATTTCGTGTTGCTTTTACACAAAATGCATACAGTTGACACAAATGTAAAATGCTTGAACTTCTTTTACACACAAGCTCAACCAAGACCAAAACAATGGATTTTTACTGCCAAATTTACCAATGCTTTAACACTATGTCAGAAGAGATAACACCATGTTCTAAACCCTAACCTTATAGGCTAAAGTTATATCTATATCTCCTGTATTTTATTTCATTGTTATGCATAAGTTATGCAGAGAACATAAGAGAACGTGTTAGGGTTTTGGTAGACATACTGTATTGTGTTAGTGAATTATTGTATTTTGAAAATTAGTGTTGGAGTTTAGTTTACAATGTGTCCGTTTTGGCAATTGTGTGATGTAGGTGTGTTGGTGCGTTAAGAGTTTAGGAAAATTGCCATAGCGATCGTAAAAAAACCGTGAACACGTATTTACACCGTTTTCATTATGCTCTGAAAATTTTTCAAAAAAGAACAAAGAATGGCCTGCTCAGCAGCCATAGTTGCAACTCTTCCGTCATCAGAACAGGGTGTTCAACGCACCAGCGTTTCGGTTTAAAAAATATTTTGCAACGTTTTGTCAGGGCTGAATTCACCAAGTGCAACATGTCCTGGATCAACATTCCAACCAATCAGATTTGAGGGAGACGTTTACAGTTTATGTCAAGTTTAGGCTTACAACCAGGGTTAGGTGCTTCTACATCAGTGTTATTCACCTGTCACTTTGTGGATAACTTATGGGTAGGGTTAGGTTTAGGTGTAGGAATATGGTTAGGACTACATTTTCAGACCGGAATCAACCAGGATCAATGCTTCTAACTCTGCAAAATCAGGATGTGCGAGTTTGGCACCCCTGAACAAGACAGATAAAGAGACCTTTGTCTTTTGGACATACACTAACTCTTTTGACTGCTATAGGACTCAGATGTATTTTCCTCTCATCACAGGAAGGTTCCATCACCCAGAGGTGCTGGGTCTGGTGAAGAGTTTGAATGAGGAGAGAGCTCGCCATATCGCTGCCAAAGGAGATAATTCTGCTGAGAAGACCACTGACACAAACTCCCACACCCTAGCAACACCATGATCTCCATTCCTGTCACGCAATGAAGCTACCTCCACACGTCTGTGCACAAGAGTGTTTATTTAGTCGAGATGCACTGTTTTATTATAATCTTATTTCATTGTACAGAAGCATGGTTTGTGGCTGTGCGATGTCCCCGTCCTGTTTGTTTGAATGTTCTGCAGGACATGATTTGTTTCCACGGTTGTAATTTTATTGATAAAAATCAATCTTTTTTATCAAAACCAAATATGTGACACAGTTTTTTATCCTTACAAAAGTTCCTTTTTTTTGTTTTGATTTGATCAGCATTTTACTGCCTTCCTGTATTACATTCTTTAATAAAAAGAATGTTTTATGACCACTGGACCTGATTTTACTTTGTAAAACGCACCAAAACACGAGAAATGCACAACTCATCCTAACTTTCAAAATATGTTTGTGAACCCACATTCAGTTCTGAATTCAAGTCAGTTCTTTCCAGAGAAAGTGGAAAGCAAAGCATAAAGCAGAGGCTACAAAAAAGTGAAGGTCAACATTTTTGCAGAGACTTTGCCACACTTTACCGTCTTAATAATGATGAAGGAACAGTAAAATTAATCTTCATGTTATGGTTTATGATTACGGTTCAGTTCACTTTTATTTCATGATGAGCCGGGACTTGGTGACTTTGCAAAAAACGTTTAATGAGTAACGTTATTAATGAATGCAGAGTATGCATTTAAAAAAAGATTTCAGTTATGAAATCCTTTTCCTTAAAACAACATTGACTTAAATATAAATGTTAAAGATGTAAAGCTGCAACACATTTTACACAAATGTATGAAGAAAAGACAAGGACATGATAAAGCTATACATTTTTGGTCAGTGACAATTATTGTTACCAATTCAGAACTAATAAACTGCAATAAAACAAATCCATGTTCTATAAATAGCTGTTTGCATCAGCAAATGTGCTCAAGTTGTGGGGTATACAGCAGGAATAGGAGCATTCACAGATTTATGACAGAAAAAAAAAGCAAGTTAACATCAATTTTGTTAAACATACTTTCAAGTACTTCTCTTAGGATTGGATATGCAGTCATTATTTTTGGTCCTGGAAATGTATTATGCTTTGTTACTGTTAACACAATGTCGAGTTAGTATGAATAATGATAAAGTAACGCAGGACTACACCAAAGGCAGTCTCCTCGAAAAATATACATATTTTGAAGAAAAGTTATAGAATAAACATGCTCCACTTGGTTGTTTTCCTTCCGTACAAAAGATAATATATGCTTTGGACGGATAATCCACCAGGGGCCCGTTTCAGAAAGGAGGTTAAGTGAAAACCCTATGTTTTATACGTTAACCCTGAAATAAGGGAAACTCTGGGTTTTCTGTTTCAGAATGGGAGGTATGTCGAACCCGAGAAAGCAGGGTAAGTCAACTCAGAGTTCAGGTTTAAACTCAGAGTTGGTTTAAACCTCCTTATTGAAACGGGCCCCAGCATACATATGAAAGGCATGTATTATCATGGCCCCTGGTGCGATTTTCACTGTGGTCTCCAGACCACTAGGGGGCATCAGAGTTCCACCTGTTGACCATTTACTCCTTCAGCATGAGCGCTCACTTCTCTCGGTTACGTTGTTAGTAGGGGTGTCCTGGGCGCTGGCGTGGGCCGCTGACGACAGGACCTCTTCAAAACTACCTGCACCTCCCGTTCCTCCAACCTTTGACTGCTTACAACACAAAACTCTCATAACATTGGATAGTGTTGTTGACATCCAGCACAATGAAGTTGAAAACTCCCAATGATAAGCGGATCAATTATTAACAAAGCTGAACTAAGGGACAAAGTTAGTGTTTGACCACTAAAAAGGTCATTTTATGTCAGGCTTACCTTAATGTTTGAAACTGTGCTTTCGACTTTCTCCTCAAAGGACTTGAAACTAGGGGAGTTCCTGTAGAATAAAGACAAGATTATGTTTTATGCATTTCACTAAACCCAACTCTAAACTTGGTCCATTCAATAGGGGTCCTAACATCCTCTCCAGGTTTCCAAGGTTTTTGTTGTGTAATGAAGAAGTTGGTACATGCAGGTATTACCATTATTTACAGTTTTTTAATGCAACACAACCACAACAGTTTATAAATCTGACACACCAACACTCAACAGTGTACTGTTTCATATATGCATAGGCTATGTGATATACACGATCAGGCATAACATTATAACACTGATTATCTCTTCATCACGGCACCTGTTAGTGAGTGGGATATATTAGGCAGCAAGTGAACATGTCCTCAAATGCTGTTTCACTAAACGAGGTTCGGGAGGAACATGTCAGATAATTGACACAGGTGGAGAGTACTCAGCTAATCAACAAAGAGGTATA
Organism: Romanogobio albipinnatus; assembly: GCA_023566225.1. Lineage (NCBI taxonomy): Eukaryota > Metazoa > Chordata > Actinopteri > Cypriniformes > Gobionidae > Romanogobio > Romanogobio albipinnatus. Next base: position 40,415,000 of record CM042256.1, read on the forward strand.
TATACGCAGCCGTCCTACCTCCATTTTGTTGACAGTTTTTTCAGCATCCCTCCACCACCCCTTCTCCACATCTTGCCCTATCTTTTAGTTCTAAACCACTTACATACGGGGGGTACTCTGGGTTCGGGCCGAAGTCCGAGCTCGAAGCCCTCCCCCCCGGACAGCACGCCAAATACGCAATTCAATTAAACTCTCTACAAATTATATGTAAGTGTGAACTCGTGAAAGTTGATGTGTTAGAAGCAGGAAAAATGGGCAAGCGTAAGGATTTGAGCGAGTTTGACAAGGGCCAAATTGTGATGGCTAGACCAGGGGTTTTCAAACTTTTTGTGTGTGTGGACCACTAGTTGTAATCAAGAAATTTCGCGGACCACCTCATAATAAAATATGTCTACACACAGACCTACCTGAATTATTCCGCACCTCTAAATAGGCTTACTAGCACTAAAACTATAACTGGTCATCACATCAGTACAACAGGCTTGTTAAAAGAAAGTTTACTGTATACAACAGCTGCCACATATTTATTTTATTTATTTACTCAAGTGCATAATCAGGTTCATTTAAACAACAGGCTTATTTTGCAATGAAGTATGAAATCTATACAGTAATAAGAACACTTGGATATAGTCAACATTTCAAAACCTTTGGCAAATTTAGGGGATTATTAGAGTTATTATTTAAAGTTTACAAGTCCTCAAAAAGTGAGGCACTGAACTTGAACGAGCACCACTAGCCTATTTTAGTAATCACACAATAACTTGACAATTTAATTAAAATTTTATATCAATATAGGCCTAGATATTCTTTTTACTATATATTTTAATGGGAATTTCCAGGTAAAATGATTTTATTTTGCCTTTCCACGGCCCACCGGCAGTACCCTCACGGACCACTAGTGGTCCACGGACCACAGTTTGGGAATGGCTGGGCTAGACGACTGGGTCAGAGCATCTCCAAAACTGCAGCTCTTGCGGGGTGTTCCCAGTCTGCAGTGGTCAGTATCTATCAAAAGTGGTCCAAGGAAGGAACAGTGGTGAACCGGCGACAGGGTCATGGGCGGCCAAGGCTCATTGATGCACGTGGGGAGCGAAGGCTGGCCCATGTGGTCCGATCAAACAGACGAGCTACTGTAGCTCAAATTGCTCAAGAAGTTAATGCTGGTTCTAATAGAAAGGTGTCAGAATACACAGTGCATCGCAGCTTGTTGCATATGGGGCTGCATAGCCGCAGACCAGCCAGGGTGCCCACGCTGACCCCTGTCCACCGCCGAAAGTGCCAACAGTGGGCACGTGAGCATCAGAACCGGACCCCAATGGAAGGAGATGGCCTGGTCTGATGAATCATGTTTTCTTTTACATCACATGGATGGCCGTGTGCGTCTCTTACCTGGGGCACGCTGGCTGAGGCAGTGTGATACTTTGGGCAATGTTCTGCTGGGAAACCTTGGGTGCTGCCATCCATGAGGATGTTACTTTGACACGTTCCACCTACCTAAGCATTGTTGCAGACCATGTACACGCTTTAATGGAAACGGTATTCCCTGGTGGCTGTGGCCTCTTTCAGCAGGATAATGTGCCAGTAATGTCTTGGTGCCAGATACCACAGCACACCTTCAGGGGTCTAGTGAAGTCCATGCTGTTTTTGCTGCAAAGGGTGGACTAACACAATATTAGGTCATAATGTTATGCCTGATCGGTGTATGGTGTCACATGCATACATAACATGAAAGAACAAACATGCAAAGCAAGCAGTCGCACACATTTACCTCATTGCAGGCATGCTCATTGAATGGCGTATAGAATAGCTGTCCCATGAAAGCATGGCCGAGCAAGAGAGAGGTTCAATCATCATCATGGACAAAGAAATACATTGCAAATACATAACATGCTAATTAAAGAGTTATAATTCTAGCTATATTTAAGTGTAGCCTGCCACAGTAGTTTTCACTACATCTACATTACCGTTCAAAAGTTTGGGGTTGATAAGATTTTTGTAATTTGTTCCTGTGATTAAAAAGTTGAATTGTTAACATCATTACTCCAGTCTTCAGTGTCACATGATTCTTCATATCCTTCTAATATGCTGATTTGCTGCTCAAGAAACATTTCTTATTATCATCAATGTTGAAAACAGTTGACTGCTTAATATTTTTGTGGATTTTTCAGGATTTCTTTTATTGAATAGAATGTACAAAAATCATCTATTTTAAATATAAATCTTTAGTAAAATTATAGATGTATTTACTGTCACTTTGTATCAATTCAAAAAAGTATGAATTTCTTTCAAAAATCTTACTGACAGCAAACTTTTGAACGGTAGTGCACAAGCCAGTGACTTTTCAATGGGCTATTTACAGTAACTATTCCATATAGGCAAATATTCCTGTTATAGCTATACTGGGAAAAAGGTAACTGTACAGATCATGTTGCACTTCCTGTTTTATATGCATAGTGAAAACATCTACTCTATCTAAGCAGGAGGAAAAAAGGGCTTCTGCTATTTCTTTCATAAACTATCAAAACACTATTACATGCATTATTTGTCATAAATAGTTCACAATAGCTCTATATTGATTAGCTGAAAATAAAAATAAATAAGACCTTATAATGCCAGACACATCGAACCATTTCAGATCATCTAAAGAGTTTATGACTCCACACAATGTTTAGCTGATACTCATTGAAATGGTATTGAAATATTCATATTAACTGCTCAGATATTTGAATGCCCCTTCACACCCATATTGATTATTTATGGAAGCACCGTGTCTTGAAGTCAGATTTAGTTTCAGCACCATCACTGTTCTCATGCATCATGCAGATGCTAAAAGAAAAGCAACTACCGCTCATCTCGAACTGGGATCTATGAATACAATATCTTACCCAATAGAATATGACCTTTGGTGCGCATCAGAGATAGGGAAAGAACATTGTAAATTATTTTTGCTGATAGATTATAGGCCATGCAACAACATTTTTGGTCATATGAGACTCAAACCATAGTTTGAAGACATATAAAATGCATGCAGTTAGTTAAGAACAACTATACTGGCAGGTTAATTCACTGGGCATAGAATCAGATACATTTTATCAGAATTATATACAAACCTCAACAGCAGTTGAACCCCATTCAATTGATTTTTTAAAAATGTGGTCACATAACTTATTTGGGCACTTAAGTTACACTTAAAAATGTCAATGGCATTGCATTAGAAAAAAATAATTAACTAAATGATGCTTGAACATTTCTCAGAATTCGTTTTTAGCCAACTGGTGTTTTAAAGGTGTCATGAACTGTCTTTAAAAAAAAATTTATACTGTTGTCTGAGGTCAACTTATGATGTTTGCATGGTTTTTACATTCAGAAGCATCATAATGAATAAGTAATAGGCTATTTTCTGCCTTGGTTTTGAGGCTCTCTGAAGAAATGGTCGGTTTTGATGGGCGTGCCGCACTGAAGACTTGGAAGTAAACGCCCACGGCTACGATTGGATAAGATTTGCATATTTAATGAGCTTCAACTCCCCTCAGTACATGTGGGAATTGTTTTGAAAGCGTCTGGGGAAACGCTCACAGGACTCGCAAAATATCTTTATCAAACAAACACAATGATTCATCTCTCATCCACCCGCGATTGATTTGAATGTTGTCGCCTGATCAGTGAATATAACCGCAAACCGCACACACATAAGCCCCGTTTGCACCGAAATTACCCGAAAATATTTGTACCAGGAACTTTTTCCACTGCGGTCTAAAGTACCGTGAAGATTAGGCAAATTAGTCCAGAGACGTGGGACTGCGTGCGACTGTTCCTCCCAGTCAGCAACGGACAGTAATAATTTTTGCGCGACACTGTCTGCAACAATAACAAGTGGAGGAGATGCAAGCAGCGCTGCTTTTTCTGGTTATGTATTGGTTTATTAAAGAGGTCATTAACAAAACGGCGGAAAAGAGACAAGCACTGATAGTAAAGCGTATTCTGAAAGCTCGTAAAGCTAGATTTAAAATAAGACAACGTATGTTATTATCAGCTATTACGGACATTGACCGTGCGATGGTTGTGCCATCGGACAGAAAGAGCAAGACTGATATTTACTGAACGCAGAACGTACCTCGCAAGACTTTTAAAAATGCCGGTTGAAATAAAATGCTGCGTGAGCTCAACCAATCAGCATGTTCAGCGCCTAAGTCCCACCCCCGAAAGTTCCTGAACTTTGAAAAAGTACTACCTCGCGAGCAGGGCCGTTGGACGGGGAACTATGTACCCGGAACTTCATTTAGACCCTGCGGTCGAAACACACCGCGGATCACCCCAAAGTTCCTAGTTCCTGGGGAAAGTTTTTGCAGTGGAAACGCGGCTATACACACACACACACATGCGCGTACAAGAAAGGAATGTTATTTCACTATTTAAGATAGCCCGCCGGCAGGCTGAAAAACACATAGCCCCGGGGACGTTTGGCTTTTAAAAAAGTCGAGTCCCATAACGTTACAAGTCCGAGTATGATCACGAATGAAGCAATAACACTTAAAATAGAGGATTCTCCAGCCTGTGACCACGTGCTAAGGTATGTAATCAATAGATTTCAAACAATCTGTAACAATGCAATACTAACACATTTAAAAAACGTCTCGGTTACGTATGGTAACCCTCGTTCCCTGAAGGAGGGAACGGAGACGTACGTCGGACGTACTGACAAATTGGGATCACTTCTGGGAGCCCCTATCAGCTTCGAGCTATATCGAACCGGCCAATGAACAATTGGCGTGCAAGATTTGAATCTCGCACTCTGCCCCGCACCGCGGGTATAAACAGGAAGCGAGAGTGAATGCATGCTGTTTTTCACTGAGGAGCCGAACTTAGTGACTCGGCCATGCAGTGATGGTACAGCAACTGTGGCGACGGGACATACGTCTCCGTTCCCTCCTTCAGGGAACGAGGGTTACCATACGTAACCGAGACGTTCCCTTTCAGTCAGTCACGTACGTCGGACGTACCGATGAATTGGGATCCCTTTGGAAAACGCCATAGTTACTACCACTTCCAGGGCCCAGCAATTAACCCCTCAGACCCCGTCTGTTAGCGGGCAGGGAAATTCACGCAGGGAGAGTCAAAAAGCAGCTGTTCCGCAAGACCCATTCAGCTGACTTTATTGGATAACGCTGGGAAAGCGTGCCCGTGGAGGCCGCTGCGAAAGCCACATCATGCCCATCGGGAGTTAACATGTGGAGAATACACGTATGGGCTGGCTGTGGGCAGCACAACATACGGAAGTCCCAGGGGTGGCCCCGGCGAATTAGAGGCGGGGGACTACACCTTCCTGAGACGGCAGAGGAGCTCTTGTTAGACCTGGCGTCGGACGCTCCGCCACATCCGACTGCCGAGGGTAACGGAGGACTCAACAGGGTTTGCCATTCTGGGGAACTCAACTGGAGCAGTTAGCACACGTATCCGGTCCGTATGGAGGGGAATGGTGCAGCAAGCCGACACAAGAACAGGCACTTCGGTGTTACTGACTATGAGAAGTGAGCACACAGGAAGATACCGGCTCTACACAGAGGCTATAGAATCTACTTAATCTGACTTTCGTCGCCCGGAGGGCGAGGTGGTCAGGTCTACCCTCGTGCATGTCCATGAGTGCCTGGGCCTGGTGGACCTGAAGCAACGCCATGGCATGCAAGGCAGACACAGCCTGTCTGCAAGTCTTGTAAGCCTTCCCAGTCAGACCGGAGGAGAACTTACAGGCCCGGGACGGGAGATACGGGTCACCGCGCCAGTGGGAGGCGGTCGCCGGACACATTTGCATCGCGACGGCGCGTTCCACCGGCGGGATCCCCACGTAACCCTTGGCTGGCCCGCTGTCAAGGGTAGTGAGGGGGGAGGAGTCACTCAGCTGGTTTCTGGCAGAAAAAGGTGCCGTCCATGACCTTGTGAGCTCCTCATGCACCTCCGGGAAGAAAGGCACCGGGGCGGGACGCTGAGAACCAGCGCGACCCTCCCCGAGAAACCAATCGTCCAACCTAGAGGGTTCGGGACATGGTGGAGGGTTCCACACAAGCCCGACCATTTTGGCAGCCCGGGAAAGCATAGTAGCCATTTCGGGGTCCGGTGCAGCCGAAGCTACTCTCCCAGAGGGAGGTAGTCCAGCCGAACCCTCATCCTCCGAGGACTGGAACTCCCCCTCTGATGCAGCGATCGACACCTGTTCATCCACCGGAGCTCCGAAAGTCAGCACTGGCCGCCCATGGGAGGGACCAGTGGCTTCTCCCGGGAGCTCTACCGGCTGCGGAACTGAGGGAATAGGGGCCTGCGGAGATTGACTAGGCGGGTGTGCCCTAAACATAATCCTCAGGTCACCCTGGCCATCCGAAGAAATAGGTCTATTCTGGTTAGGAATAGAACTAGATCGTGGGATGGGTAAGGGGACTCCGCCTTCCCGGAGGTAGGTGAGTCTCGACCTTAGTTCCGAGATAGTCATGTTCCAGCAGTGGGAACACGAACTATCCACAAATGCCGCCTCAGCGTGCTGTTTGCCCAAACACGTGAGACAGCGATTGTGACTGTCAGCGGGCGCCAGGGAACGACCGCATCCAGAAACGCACGGGTGGAATGACATCTTGAAAAAGACGCAGCGTCACCCATGTACTTTTTTTGTGAGGAAACGCTCTCTTGTGCTGAAGCACTCAGGGGGAAACGCGACAGCGCACAGGGTTTAGTGCAGCCCATGCCTGTACTCAAGGAAAAACGCCCTCACGCACCGACAGATTGCTATGAAAACAGCAGTTTTTCTCTCTTTTAGAGCAGCAGTGAGCATCGCGATCCCGCTGAGGTGTGCCGTCTCTCCAACACCACGTTGATCCTCGATCTCCGGTTCTTCTCTGTAGATAAACAGGCTTTTAACTCTTGCTGATAGCAGCTTTAACTCAAACGCTGTTCGGCTCCGAAGTGAATAACAGCGTGCATTCGCTCTCGCTTCCTGTTTATACCCGCGGCGCGGGGCGGAGCGCGAGATGCAAATCTAGCACGCCAATTGTTCATTGGCCGGTTCTATATAGCTCGAAGCTGATAGGGGCTCCCAGAAGTGATCCCAATTCGTCGGTACGTCCGACGTACGTCGAACGGGACTGACTGAAAGGGAACATGTTTTACTCACATAAGTGTGTGTTGCATCATTCCTGTCTGATCCAATATAGAAGGCACAACATTGTATTTTAATCTCAATATGTCAGCAAAATCCAGTCTCGACCTGTATCTTGTTTACAATCGATTCCGTGGTCAAATGAAGCGAACAAACGCAATGTCTTACGCACGTGAGCTGGAACCGGCATGTTTATAGCTCCACGAGTCAGTGGTCGACATATTCTGAGATCTCTCGGTTTCTGGGCCTGGTGTCAATAAAAGCTTTTCTTTGACTAATAAGGAAGTTTTCAGCTCTGAAACTTACAGGATATTCTTATATCATGATGAACTTTTATGTATCAAAGGCTCAAGGGAAAGTTGATTTCTCAGTTCATCACCCCTTTAAGTTCTTTTTTACTGGATGCATGAAGTCAGTTTCCCTCAAGTTCACACACATTAAAAGTGTGCATCTAATGCAATGACATTCATACATTTTTAAGTGTGACTTAAGTGTCCAAATACTTTATTAAATAGATATAGATTATGTCTATTAAATTTGCTAATAGACATAATCCCTTCCCAATACTGCCATTTTAGGACTGATGCAGAAGGCTGAACACAGCACTCAGGACACACAGAGAAACTCCATAATTGTTATAATAAGATTTATCCTTATTTAAACAGAAAAAAAAGTGATTTTTTTAAAAAGAATAAGGTATATTGGACTTTTCATACAGAACTACGAGCTGTATCCTCATGCGCTCTGCTGCTATAGCTAGGAGCCGATGAGCATGCAAGGCTACACATTGTTCTTTGAATGTTCACTGCAAACATGAGGTAGAAACCCCTCAGAGAGAAACACATGCAGAGAGACAACGTTACACACTGGCAACCAAACACACATACCTCCTGGGATACAGTACCTGAAGGCCATACATGCTGAAGTAAAATAAGGTAATGAGGTATTGGGTCTACAGTAAAATCAACACTACTTAGAACTGGGCATCATGCATTGATTTTCACTATTATATCTCTGTAATTCATTGATGAATAAAACTCTAGTCTTAAAACACACTAAGAGAATATAACAATGAAATATCCTAAAACACTTCTACAAAAGTTCTTTTATTTTGCCAATTATATATTTTTAATCTATATTTTCTTGTTTTCTAGTAAAAATACCTAAACATCCTTAAAACAAGAAACATTTAATTTGATAAGCACTAATACAAATTATAAATAGGTATATATAAAAGAAAGAATACATATGCTGTAATGTGGATAAACATACATACATATTCATATAAGATTAGTAGATATTAGGAAAAATAAAAATGGTGCACAACATATTTTTTTCTGACAACAGTTTCAGACTGTAATATAACAGTCCTATTATATGACATAATGTTATTTCTCAATATCTAGTTTTAAAAATATATATTTATTAAGAAAAAAAGGCCAATCTTTAAAGCATAAAGCGGCGCCATCTTCAGTGGGTTGTACCAGGTAACCACCATAGACATTGAGGGCCAAATAATTGGAAATGGTCAAATTGTCCCCCACAATATTAGATTTTTCTTAATGCTGCCCTCCATTACGCACCACACTGTTTGTTGTTAGGGTGACAGACTGTTAAAAGGTAATGGTCTGCCTGAGGCAGTCTAACAATGCTTGTCTATGTCAAAGTAAAGGCCAATCTGATCAAAGAAGGCAGGACTTACTATTCATTGAAGTGAAGACGAGTGTGAATTCCATCGCAGCGCTTTTAGTTTTTACAGTGAAGGAGTGTGTGCGTGATAAGATTAAGGTAGCTAAACATTTAAGTTTTATGATGGATATATTTAATTAGACCTGGAATTTATTTAAACCATTCTCAAAAAAAACCTTAAATAACTTTGGTCCCCTCCAATGTTCAAGACATGGTTACGGCCTTGGGTTGTACTGTTATTTCATGCGTTTTTGGATTGTTCTGCTAATGAAACACAGCAAAAATATCTTTCCAAGATATTTCAGGAGCTTTGTACAGCAGATGTCATTGAAAACACGGTAAGTCTATCCCTCACAGCTTCGCTTTCATACCTGTCATGGAGCTGCTCTCAATAAGGTCTATTATAAAATACCTCAAACAAACTGTCAACAGCCAATCATTTATCACCCTGTTGTAGATTGTGAGACTTCTGAAAGTATCTATTGTCATAGATATTCTCAACCATCCAGGAGCCAGTGAAGAGGAGCTGGTAAATTCTTCATGCCATCACAAGCTCTTATTTCTCTGCCAGCTGGACCTGCCCCCAATCTGGCCCACTGAAAGCTGCTTAAATGAGGCTTACATAACACAAACATGCCTCTCAAACAGACTGTCCGAGGTAAATGCCTCAAGACCACTGCCATTTCACTGTGCAACATACACAAACATGTGAACTATGCGTTTGTGAGAAATTCCTGCAGACAAAAACAGGAAATGATGGGACAGCAGAAACAGGCAGAGGGGGAAGTGACATTGTACCTCATATCCCCAAACTTCCTGGTGATGGCAGTGCCCAGGTTATTGAAAGCAGCTGAGGTCCGCTGTCCAGCTGTACTCAGGGTCTCAGATGTCTTTTTGTATCTGCCAGAACAGTACAAAAATAAGAAATATTGTCATTGATAAATAAAAGTTGAAAATTGATAAGAACAAATATATCTAAAATAATATATCTAAATACTCAACACAAACATTTATTTTTTAAACGTTACAGAGTTTACAACACACTACATAGCAGATATATATACATATACACATACACATATATATATATATATATATATATATTAGGGGTGTAACGATATATCGTGGTACGATTTATCGCGATGCAAAAATGTCACGATATGTATCGTAGAGTTATGTCAATATTATATATATATATATATATATATATATATACACACACACACACACACACACACACACACACACACACACACACACACACACACACACACACACACACACACACACACACACACACACACACACACACACACACACACACACACACACACACACACACTCAGCAAGAAAAGAAGCATCCCTTTTCAGGATACTGTATTTTAATGATAATTTTGTCAAATCCAAATAAGCTTTACAGATCTTTATTGGAAAGGGTTTAAACAATGTTCTTCACGCTTGTTCGATGAACCAAAAACAATTATTGCACGTGCACCTGTGGAACTGTTCTTAAGACACAAAGGCTGCGTTCACACTGCAGGCTGAAACGACCCAATTCCGATTTTTTTGCCCTTATGCGACCTGTATCTGATCTTTTCATGACAGTCTGAATGACACAGATCCGATCTTTTCAAATGCGACCCAGGCCACTTGGGTATGTGGTCCAAATCCGATACATATCCGATCTTTTGAAATGCGTCTTCAGTCTGAACTGCCAGGTCACATGTATCCGACCCGCACGTCGTTGATACGCGACAAACGTCATCATTGTACGTTGAAGTAGGCGGGAAATTTAAAAAAATAAACAACTATGGCAGACGATGCTGAGACCAGTCAGTGGAAGGGAATTAACATGAGAAGGTTGTAATGGTGCTGGCTCCGTTGTGAAAATAACTTTAATAAAGCTAAACGAACTCCAATGCTGACACCCATATTTGGCTACTTCCGTAAACAACAAGTGACGTCGTTGACCGTTGAGTACTCTTCTGCGCATGCGGGTCACTTCTGGGTCATTTCACGTTCACACAGGAGATCACAAAAGGTCGCATTTAATTGGAAATGTGAACGGCCTTGCAAAAAAAATCGAATTTTTTCAAAAAATCGGAATTGAGCATTAAGCCCTGCAGTGTGAACGCAGCCTAACAGTTTACAGGTAGACAATTAAAGTCACAGTTCCAATAACTTATGCTACGTCTTCATTAATCCGGATACATTTGAAACCAGGGTTTTCGTTTCAAAACACTCCCCATCCACACTAGCCTTTTCAATCGTTTTCCAAATGCTGCTCATCCACACTGAAACGTCTGAAAATGCTTAAATCACCTTACTGCGATGATACAGAGAGATAATACACCTTACTAAGATGAAACAGAGAGAGCAGACATAATAAAGTTCTCACACTATTCTTCTGGCACAATCAGTTAAGTGGCAAAATAAACCACTCACTGTTGCACCCAAGTCACACTCAAAATCTTATGGGCTAAAACGCAATTGTCATCATGTTTTGCCGCATGTAAATTTTCACTCGTCTTTTCAGCAATGTAATAAGAAGATTCTACAAAGGAACATTTATCTGTAGTATCACTATTAAAGTAAATAGCAGGCACAACAATGCCGGTTTAACCATAGATATTATTAGTACAATATGTGTTACATGACTAAACATGCGTCATCATTTTCAGAATCCTCAGTTTTCGCAGTCCACAGTCCAAACGCGGAGACAGCGTTTAGGAGAGCATTTTAAAAATCTCAGTTTGGACGGAAAGCCAAAACGGAGAGAAAAAAAAAGTGTTTTCAAACTAAAACATATTAGTAGGGACAAGGCCTTTACTGACTCTGAAAAACACCAAGAGAAAGATGCCCAGGGTCCCCGATCACCTGGGTGAACATGCCATGAGGACTGCAGATGTGGCCAGAGCAATAAACTGCAATGTCTCGACAGGGCTACCGGGAGACAGGTGATCATCCATGCAGTGCCATACCACATGCAACCAACCATATGTCCCCTCAGACATGTTCGAGAACTTGGAACTGCCTCGGTGGAAGAAAGGAGTAACATCTCACACACAGCAAGAACTGACAAATCTGCTGCAGTCCGTGAGGATGAGATGCACTGTAGGACTTAAAGCAACTGGTGGCCACACCAGATACTAACCGTTACTTTTGATATTCACTCCCCCATCATTTCTGTTCGTCAAATGTTGAAACGAGAACAAACTTAAAACCATGTACAAACAAAAAAAATTGTAGGCAGGAAGAACTTCACTTCACTTTTTCTGTGATCTTGTACAAAACAGGAAGAAATGCTGCTTCAATCCAGACAATACAATAGGGAACAGTAGGATCAAAATGCTACTGATAGATTTTATCACCATCCTCCTTGAACTGCCACCTTAACGTGGTGGAGGGGTTTGAGTACTCTAATGACCCTAGGAGCTACGACTAGAGATAGTCGGGATCACCTCTACGCACGGCTTATCGTAGTGATTAGGAGGAACGGCCCCCCTGATCTGAACCCGAGTGGTGTTCAGTTATTGGACTTCTGTACTAGTTACGGTTTGTCCATAACGAACACCATGTTCAGGTATAAGAGTGTCCATCAGTGCACATGGCACCAGGACACCCTAAGTCGTAGGTCAATGATCGACTTTGTGGTCGTTTCATCTGACCTGCGGCCGTATGTCTTGGACACTCGGGTGAAGAGAGGGGCGGAGCTGTCAACTGATCACCACCTGGTGGTGAGTTGGATCCGATGGCGGGGGAGGAAGCTGGATAGACTCGGTAGACCCAAGTGTACTGTAAGGATCTGCTGTGAACGTTTGGCCGAGTCTCCTGTCAGAGAGATCTTCAACTCCTACCTTCAGCAGAACTTCGACCGGATCCCGAGGGAGGCTGGAGATATTGAGTCTGAGTGGACTATGTTCTCCACCTCCATTGTCAAAGCGGCCGCTTGGAGCTGTGGACGCAAGGTCTCCGGTGCATGTCCACGAACCCGGTGGTGGACACCGGAAGTAAGGGATGCCGTCAAGCTAAAGAAGGAGTCCTATCGGGCCTGGTTGGCTTGTGGGACTCCTGAGGCAGCTGACAGGTACTGGCAGACTAAGCGGACTGCAGCCCGGGTGGTTGTGGAGGCAAAAACTCGGGCCTGGGAGGAGTTCGGTGAGGCCATGGAAAAGGACTATCGGCTGGCCTCGAAGAGATTCTGGCAAACCGTCCGGCGCCTCAGGAGGGGGAAGCAGTGCCCTACCAACTCTGTTTACAGTGGCGATGGGCGGCTGTTAACCTCAACCTCAACTGGGGATGTCGTCGGACGGTGGAAGGAATACTTTGAGGATCTCCTCAATCCCGCCACTCGGGAGGAACTCGGAGTAGAGCCACTGCTCCTCCACATCGAGAGGGGACAGCTGAGGTGGCTCGGGCATTTGTTCCGGATGCCTCCTGAACGCCTTCCCGGGAAGGTGTTTCGGGCATGTCCAACCGGGAGGAGGTCCAGGGAAGACCAAGGACACGCTGGAGGGACTATGTCTCCCGGCTGGCCTGGGAACGCCTCGGTGTCCCCCCGGAAGAGCTAGAGGAAGTGTCTAGGGAGAGGGAAGTCTGGGCATCTCTGCTTAGACTGCTGCCCCCGCGACCCGGCCCTGGATAAAGCGGAAGAAGATGGATGGATGGATGGAGATTTTATCACCAGAAACAACAATTATACATTTTCATACATTTATATGCTTGAATGAATGGTATAAGTAGGGCTCGACAAAAAGGACTGCTCTTGACTGAACTATAACTAGCCCGACAACAGAGGACAAAGAAAAAAAATCATGCACTGCTCTTGACTGAATAACTCTTGTAACTTTATTAAGGATTAATCTATATTTAATTTATACAGTGAAAACTAGTGTTATTTTACATTTGATTACTTTATTCAATTTCTGTACCTGAAAACCACTGTTAGACCTACCTGAAAAAAACAGAAAAACACTGTTTATTTCATTTGTATGTTTGTTCTATTGTAATTATGTGCTATTGCCCGTAATTTGATTATTTATTTTGATTCTATTACTGACGGTTTACTTTGTCTTCAATATTTGTTTGAAATGTATAGTAGTTCGTTTACAGTAGGCTAGCTGTTGAATCAAATTGCTGAATCAAGAATTGTGAAATTTATATCTGAAATTTGGTGTTATAACCTTATTTTTTCCTCAATAAACACCTAATTTCTGCTTATTAATAGTTAGTAAGGTAGATGTTAAGTTATATATAATCATGCAGAATAAAGCATTAATATGTGCTTTATAAGTACTACCGGTAATCAACAGTCAATATCCTAGTAATATGCATGCTAATAAGCAACTAGTTAATAGTGAGAATTGGACCCAAAACCCAAAAGTGTTACCAAAAAAATCCTTAACATTGAGCCCAGATAAGAGTCAGTGACTTTCTTTGCATTTTCATAAACGTCTCTTTGAGAGTCCCATCACATTTTAGACAGCAAGTTACTCTAAACCAGTGCACTGAAAATCTGTTTGACCCAAGAGCTCTACAACTGTCAGAACAAAACTTGCACATTCAATAGCATTTTACACATACAGTATCCAAAGTGGCTAAAGTGGCTCATTACGATCAGTCACAAGACTTTAAAAGCCTACAAAAAAAATACTTCCTTTGGGTGTTCCTCACACAAAGCTATCATATGACTTCAGAAGACTATAGCACACAAGTCCGGATTAGTTCTATAGAGACGTTATGTTGTTTATTTGTCATTTTTGGAGCTTGATCATCCCTATTCACCTTCATCGTAGGCAAAAGCGCAGCGTGAATGAAAACTATTGTGTTCTATGGAAGACAGAAAGTCATACAGGTTTGGAATTACATGATGGTGGATAAATTAAAGAATGTTTATTTTTTGGGTGAATGCTACAAGGTACATTTTGCGGTCTTATTATGTGAGGAGGATCACATTTTGGTATTACACATGCTTTGTATAATTGCACATCTAGACTGACACTCTAATCCAGGCTAATACAGAAATCATCCATATCGGTCAGCAGACACCATCTGATCGGTTTGTCCCTCTCAGCCCACAACCTCCACACCATGGAAACTGCAACATGAGAAGGACTATTCATCCGAGATGCTAGTTACCATGTTACTATAGTAACTTAAAGGTATAGTTCACCCAAATATGAAAATTAGCCCATGATTTACTTACCCTCAAGCCATAGGTGTATATGACATTCTTCTTTCAGAAGAATACAATCAGTTATGTAAAAAAATGTCCTGGCTCTTCCAAGCATTATAATGGCAGTGAATGGCTGTCCATAAAAGTGCATCTATCCATTATAAAAGTGCTCCACACGGCTCCGAGAGTTTATTAAAGGACTTCTGAAGTGAATCGATGCGTTTGTGTAAGAAAAATATCCATATTTAAAACTTTACAAACTGTAATCTCTAACTTCCGTTAACTGTTGTATGCGCGTTCACGATAAACTGGCGTTCCAGTGTATGACGTAGGACACTTCGGTGAGAATATGCTAGTTCTCGCGAGAACCAAGTTTTGTTATGCTCTATCTTCTGCACTTCCGTATTCGTCAGCAGAATTTACACTACACCTGCGTCCTACGCATAGACTGTAAAAAAATATGGAAGAAGCGACCTCTAGTGGACTGAAAAGTTACATAGTGCAGCTTTAATTTTTTCTTCTTGTATTATTGTCATTTGTAAGTTGCTTTGGGCAAAATTGTCTGCTAAATGAATAAATGTCCAATAAATAGCAGTTCTTTGCTCATGAATGGTTTCCCTTCATCATGCTTGTAACCGGTGTATTAATCTGTGTAAAAACAGAAAAGCTTTTATTCCTGAGGCTAGTGATAGTAGACAGTTACGCACGGCACAACATTGTTATAATACTTTGTGAGACATAATGAGATGTGATTTTATTTAAGTAAGCCTCTCCACTATTTCCCTTTCATTGACAATAATAGGCCATTTGTTCATGTCTATGTTCAGTGTGTGTGCGTATAAAGCGAAAGAGAGATGTGCATCAAGCCTTGTCACAATGACGTTATCATCGTGCAAATGGGCTGAGTGTCTCAGATCGGCACTGTAAGTGAATGTGAACTGAAGCAGATATGGATCACATCATGATTGCAATTACCTAAATGCACATTGACCGAGGGAAACACAGCGGTCTCAACACACTCTTTCAGATTGCAATTCATTCTCGAGAAGGAAGCATGTTAATAAAAAGCAGGTCAATGTAAATTTTGGTCTGCAAATGCAAAGTACCGGATTGTATTTGGAAACAATAACATTGCACGTGATATACACTCACCTAAAGTATTATTAGGAACACCATACTAATACTGTGTTTGACCCCCTTTCGCCTTCAGAACTGCCTTAATTCTACGTGGCATTGATTCAACAAGGTGCTGAAAGCATTCTTTAGAAATGTTGGCCCATATTGATAGGATAGCATCTTGCAGTTGATGGAGATTTGTGGGATGCACATCCAGGGCACGAAGCTCCCGTTCCACAAAGATGCTCTATTGGGTTGAGATCTGGTGACTGTGGGGGCCATTTTAGTACAGTGAACTCATTGTCATGTTCAAGAAACCAATTTGAAATGATTCGAGCTTTGTGACATGGTGCATTATCCTGCTGGAAGTAGCCATCAGAGGATGGGTACATGGTGGTCATAAAAGGATGGACATGGTCAGAAACAATGCTCAGGTAGGCCATGGCATTTAAACGATGCCCAATTGGCACTAAGGGGCCTCAAGTGTGCCAAGAAAACCCCCCACACCATTACACCACCACCACCGGCCTGCACAGTGGTAACAAGGCATGATGGATCAATGTTCTCATTCTGTTTACGCCAAATTCTGACTCTACCATCTGAATGTCTCAACAGAAATCGAGACTCATCAGACCAGGCAACATTTTTCCAGTCTTTCCAAAACTGTCCATTTTTGGGGAGCTTGTGCAAATTGTAGCCTCTTTTTCCTATTTGTAGTGGAGATGAGTGGTACCCGGTGGGGTCTTCTGTTGTTGTAGCCCATCCACCTCAAGGTTGTGCGTGTTGTGGCTTCACAAATGCTTTGCTGTATACTTTGGTTGTAACGAGTGGTTATTTCAGTCAAAGTTGCTCTTCTATCAGCTTGAATCAGTCGGCCCATTCTCCTCTGACCTCTAGCATCAACAAGGCATTTTCGCCCACAGGACTGCCGCATACTGGATGTTTTTCCATTTTCACACCATTCTTTGTAAACCCTAGAAATGGTTGTTCGTGAAAATCCCAGTAACTGAGCAGATTGTGAAATACTCAGACCGGCCTGTCTGGCACCAACAACCATGCCACGCTCAAAATTGCTTAAATCACCTTTCTTTCCCATTCTGACATTCAGTTTGGAGTTCAGGAGATTGTCTTGACCAGGACCACACCTCTAAATGCATTGAAGCAACTGCCATGTGATTGGTTGATTAGATAATTGCATTAATGAGAAATTGAACAGGTGTTCCTAATAATCCTTTAGGTGAGTGTATATTGTTGAATATATTAATATATTAATGAATATACACTATTGCTCATACTGCTTGTGCAACAGACATGAAATACAACAAAAATACATGGTCATGTAAACTTCACATGTAGTGCCCCTTTTATGCTTTTAAAGGTTTCTAAATTGGTTTTGGAGGTCTCTTACAATAGGTTTGCATGCATCCAAAACACTAATATACATTGCAGAATTACCTATTTTCTCAAATGTTTCTGAAACAGTTTGATAAGAGATCTGGTCTCTCAAAACCCCTCCTTCCTGAGATCCGACTCTGTTTTGATTGGTCAGACGGCCCAGTCTGTTGTGACTGGTCTATCGCTTACAGCACGTTTCAGAAATGAAATTTCGGATTCGGAGGCTTCCACAGCACGTCTTCTCAACGTGTCGACAACAACTCTTCCAGGCCTCCGCTACAACTACAATGTTCGAGGGTCAAAGTAGATGTTGTTTACAGGCAGCCATTGAAGATCATAGGCTGGCATTATGCAAATTTGCTCAACCTACATAAACTTGTAAAGGAAGTAAGACAGGGAATTACTGACAACTCATTGTAGGCAGTTCAGAATTGGTTCTTTCTTTTGGGAGACAATAGCTATGTTTCCATCATGCATATTTTGAAGTATGGCATCAAAACCGAGTGCGACGGCAGGCGTAACGCGAATGTTTTTTTGCTAGTGTCAACCTGATGCAGTTATCATTTTCACGTACAGCGCCATGTTGTTTAAATACAACGCCTATAGGCGGGTGCACAGCGCGCATACACTGTGCTTGTTGCACACAAACATTTTTAAATATTAAAAATAAAAGGATTTCTATTTGGAGAAGAGTCCAGCCTTTCCGCTCACAAATTCCGCCATGTAAATAACGAATCCGCCATGGTGCAAGCGCAACTGGGTTGTTAAAAAGTGTTTTATTTTCACCATTTTGGTCATGTGTTATAACCACCGCTATTGTCCTCTTAAAAAGCCTCTGTAGTCACAAGCCGCAACAAAAGATGACATTAATCACAGAGTTTAGCAAACACTACTTACGCAGTGCTGGTCTGCATGTCGCACCAGCTCCTGCTGAAGTTCTGTCGTAGTTCACTCAAGGGTGTGATCCCAAGTTTCTGTTTCAATTCCAAGTGACGCTTTTCTTTGGAGGCCAGGACTTGTTTCAAAGTAGTGATTTCTTCTTCTAACTGACAGAAGAAAATAGGTCAAGGTTGGGGGCTGAGAAGCTCTTGTGATGCTCTTCAGATATATATATATATATATATACGGGTAAGCTTAGGTCACATGATTTTCAATCAAGGGTGTATGTTCTGGATGAGATAATGCAGACTGTTTGTGTGGCAACAGCACAGTAAATTTCTACAGTGCAGTAGACTGGATCACATGTCAATACTAATTACTTTACTATGACTGATAAAAAAGATAAATAGCTCCTTTGCAATTTTTACAGTGAGTCACAACATGCAAAGAAGGAAAATTCAGACAGATCTGCAGGATTTGCATAATGTTAAGACAATTTCTGCTTGAGCGTTGTGGCCTTTGACTTCATTGTTTAATGTGCCTGCACCTCATTTTCCTAGTTAATAGCACTAAAACGGTGGAGAAAGTACCTTAATCAGTTCATTCTCCATGTCCTCTCGCTCCTCTTCTGTCATAGTGTTGTTGAGGTCTACCTCTGACACCATGTCCTCATCCACTTCCTTTAGAGGCTCTTTGTCCAATAAACCTGGAAATAAATGTACAAAAATAGAAGAACAATGACGGATATTGTTAACATGTCAAATGTACAAATATACGAGAACACATTCTTTCACAGATTTGATTTCACAGAAATATCTTGTGTAAACTCGATCGACCATTGCGGATGACAAAAATCTTAAACCATTTAGCTCAAACTCATCATTAAAGGATAAGGGTATAATTCCTGATGAAATGAATCCTGATGAAACACATTAGTTATGTATTAATTTATATATTTATTTATGCCACTCCAACCTACACTACCATTTGAAAGTTTGAGGTTAGTAAGATTTATTCATGATTTTGAAAATCTTTTATGCTCACCAAGGCTGAATTTATTTGATCAGAATACAATAAAACAGTAATACTGAGAATTTTTATTACAATTTAGTGTTGGCAAAGCTACATTTTCAGCATCATAACTCCAGTCTTCAGTGTCACATGATCATTCAGAAATCATTCTAATATGCTAATTTGCAACATTTCTTATTATTATGAATGTTGAAAATAGTTGTGTTAATATTTTTGTGGATAATTTTTTTTTTTCAGAATTCTTTAATAATAGAAAGTTCAAAAGACAGGTATTTATTTGAAATATAACTTTTTGTAACATTATAAACATCTTTAGTGTCAATTTTGATCAATTTAATGCATCATTGCTGAGTAAAAGTATTAATTGCTTTTCGTTTTTAAATCTTACTGATCCCAAATTTTGGTAGTGTATAGGCTACATTTCCAAAACGATAAAAGTAGTCCATACAACTTGTTTATAAGTCTTCTGAAACATACAATAGCTTTGACGAAATTATCTTTAGCCTACATGTATTCAAATTGTGAGATTGCATAAAAATGCTGGATTTAAACACCCAGATGTGAAAAAAACTGCCATAATTTGCATAAAATCTACTTTTTTTGGAATGAAATCACTACTTTACTTGCAGTTTTTTCACAAGAAATAAATTCAGAACTTGGATGGTAACAGCCAGTTTTAGGTCAACTAAAATGCAAGTTCACCAATTTTTATCTAAATGGCATTTGCCAGTGAGAAACTACCCTTCAGTCAGTGTGGCAACAGTAGTGAAGCCTTTAAACACATTTAACCATCACCTTCTCTATGTAATTATCCTGCCTCACCCCTGAATGAAGGTGTATATTTGCAGTTCTAATGAAAGGTTGTACACAAAAGACGGAAAGACTGAAAACACCTGGCAAACTTGCCACATCGATCATCTGAAGGTAACAGTTACATGTTTCCTTTAAGATCACATTAAGGTGAATTGGTCAACTGATTTACAAAATGATAGCATTTCACAAGCATCATGGAAGTATGTTTTGAGGCAACAAATGGCTGATTTCAATCTAAAGCACCTCATAGCTGACACACAGACTAGTGACCAACACAGTAGTATTCTCTCTTGCATTTGAGGGCTAAAACCAAACTTAGTAAAGAGAAGAGGACATGAAAGTAGGAATATGGTTTGATTACCACACTTATCACTGAAAGCTCAACCCAGTTCCCTAAAATCCCCTGACTCAGTACACCATTATGCGTATCAGTTTCATTTCAGCACTGCAAGACATGCCTGACATGGCTTACATAATTAAATATTTGACATTAAGGGTGTTTATCCGAGAGTGAAATTACATTGAAATAATGGCTTATTTGTAAACCACGACTGTGAAAACACCCTGTGACTTTTAAAACCCAATGTTCTAAAAAATGTCCCAATGTCAAAAACTAAAACCTTACAATAGCTAGAAAATGAAAGCTCAAATGATGAAGCACTAATGCATTTGATATGGCTCCAGTAATGTGAATAAACATCGAGGTTGTTTTTGTCCAGAAGGAAACGAGAGTCACATCTCGGAGGTCTGGTCAGTCATTACTTGAGAAACTGATTAGAGTGCTGTGGTATGAAACGCGTGATACACTTTCAGAGGCTAATGCAATCAGCAGGTAAAAGAGCGGAGCGGAGCAGTTTTAGCAAAGAAAAGTGCTCAGGAATGAGATCCCAGATTCATAATTTACACCACACACAATGCCTATACAGAAGATCATATATCGACATGTATAAAACTAAAGCAAGATGGTTCAGTGCTTGCTAGTGGAAATTAACTCAGAAGGAATCAGACTAAGTACGTTATGCATTTTCACCTCTCTTCAACAGTCTTTCAACTATATTTGCAATCAGCACACAAACAGTATAACCTATTTGGATTTTCACTTCTCATTAAACCATCTAATAGCATTCATTCTTTACATAATTGTTTCATTTTGGAGGAGTAATAAAATAGCACAGATAAATACATTTCACATGGTACTTTAGCACATTTAGTTATTTAAAAAACATACTTAAAACATACTATTTCGATAGTCCACTTTAAACATTCTACTAACTATAAGTAACTTTGCCACTACATGTCAACTAGCAGTCATTAGAGTATTAATAGACTGTCTGCTTAATATCGGCTAACACTTTATTTTGATGCTCCCCAATAGACATTCTACTAGCTATAAGTAACTTTGCAAGTACATGTCAACTTATTCTACTAATCCCAACACGAACCCTAACCTTACAGTCTGTCTACTAATACTCTAATGAGAGTTAGTTGACATGTAATTGCAAATTATTGAGAGTTAGTTGACATGTAGTTGCAAGTTACTTATAGTTAGTAGAATCAAACTATCAAAATAAAGTAGAACTATCAAAATAAAGTGTAAACACAAAAATAGATTTACTCAGCACATATTAACTTCAAAGTCCCTTTAAGATAAGTCATTTCATTTGGCGGCCATCTTTGAAACGTCTCTCGGGCATGCAAGTGCAGCTCCTATCTCTTTGAATGGGGAACATCAAATTCTCCAAAACTGTTTGCCAAGCTTACGATTAAATTTCATATTTGAACCGTCTCATAAATTTTGCTTCTAAATGCTCAAATCATAACAAAAAACTGAATTTTTTAGCCTGGACAACAATGCTAATGCGCATGCGCAATCCCAGAGCCGGCCCAAAGCATAAGCGAACTAAGCGGCTGCTTAGGGCCCCCTTCTTGCTGCATGTTATTTTTTATGATGATTGAAATCGCGAAATAGCCTTAAACAATGACTAAATAAACTGCAAAATGTTCTAATATATGCACGGACTGATTCTGACAGTGCTGCACAAGCTTGCGACAACATCGGCTGGACACTATTAGCTTGTTAGCCAGGGTTCAAAGTCCAAAAGTGCTTGAAAAATCAGCGCTGAAACTGTGCTACTCATTAGTTGCTCGTAACCTTTTTATGAATGGAGGGATTTGAGAATGTTATATGGTTTAGTGCGAATATCTTATCTGACGTGCTGCATATTTTGGACGGAGTACAGCATGGCTTTCAGTTTCCCAATAAATGTTTTTTCTGCAAGTGCTATATCGTCCCTTTGGAATTTAAGGTTCTAACTGTTTTTGTTTTGTCAAAATTGAGTTATTCACATATTCGTATTCTGTGTCAACTTATTTACATTATGTGATGATATTTTTTTTTAAAGTTGTGTACATTTTGGAACAGTCGAATGGAATGCAAAAAAAGTTAAAGCTCAGTATCTCAAAACCAGTCAGAATGCAGATATAATCTTATAATTCACATCTTATGAGTCACTTACAATTACATTTGGGAACGCAACATGCGTCAAACATCTTCCCAAATTCATAATGGGAATAATCAACGCTATCTCCAATTCGTACATATTTTACGAGGTGGCTAATTCGTACGAATTTGTACGACCTCACGTATGAATTTGTACGTTTTGTCTAAACCCCAGTGACAGGTAGGTTTAGGGGTGGGGTTTGAGGTGAACGAACCCCATTCGTACGGTCATTCGTACGAATTCATACACATTTGGCTTCGTTCATGTGTTTTCGTTCATTTACACGACAACAGTGTTCTGGGAGCCTGAAAACACAAATTTTTGAAACGTACAAAGTACAAGTTTTTGAAAACAATACGGTTGTCACCACTGTGTAAACTACAAAAAAAAAAAAGAGACGAATTTTAGAAAACTGTGACATCTTGAACATGCGTATAACCCGTTCAGTCTATAGGTACATAGTGTTTCATCACTACTAACTACTGGTCTGGCATGCATTATGTAGTTGTTTTCATGGATCTGAAAGAACGGGGATCGTTTTGACAAT
Organism: Romanogobio albipinnatus; assembly: GCA_023566225.1. NCBI lineage: Eukaryota > Metazoa > Chordata > Actinopteri > Cypriniformes > Gobionidae > Romanogobio > Romanogobio albipinnatus. The sequence continues at coordinate 40,438,288 of CM042256.1, forward strand.
GGTGTCATCTGTACGTGAAAAATTCAAAGGAAAAACGTTTCTGTTTTTACTACATCGTTGTCGTGTAAACGTACCCTTAATTAACTAATCGGCATATTATATAATTTAAGTAAATGGTAACAGACTTACTAAAAATTAGCTTTGACTGTTTCAATTTTTGTCTGGATATTTACAGTAAATATCATATTATGTTGGGAAAAAGGGTTAATCTCCAACATAGTGCATGTGTGGCTGACATTTAAAATATGAAAATAATCAGTATTGACAAATCCAAAACACAATTACTTTTGCAGATAAAAATAACTGATATTAAGATGTTAGGAAATAAACTAACATGACAGTATACAAACATGCAAACACTATCTGAGACCCTGTATACTCCCCTAGGTCTCAAGTCTATAAGATGCCATCACTGTTTATTTGCTTCTAGATATAATAGATTTCTTGAGATTAAAACTGAGGGTTGGGTCTTTGAGCATAAGTTACTTAAAAAGCAATTATTTCACAGCTCCACCACCTCATTGTTCAGGTTGCCTAGCAACTTTCCTGATACCTTGCATCAACCTCCCAATTATCCCATGCATCATATTCCCTAAATCTATTTAAGGGCGAATAAGAGGAAGTGCAGAGGATCATTTTCATGGTAAATATGTAAAATAATACCCTTTCTATTCCATTGCCTTAACACTGTGTCTTCAGACACTGAGCGAAATCTTTGTTGAAGGTTAATTACAAGGGAAAAAGAGAACTGTGTGATATTACATTTACATTTAGTCATTTAGCAGACGCTTTTATCCAAAGCGACTTACAAATGAGAGCAATAGAAACAGCTAGAACAGTCAAGGGCAACAGTATGTAAGTGCTGTAACAAGTCTCAGTTAATCTAGCACAGAACACACAGGACAGTGTGTTTTTTTTTTATTTTTATTTTTTTAAAATAAATTAGACAGACAGAAAATGAATAGAATATTAAGTGCTATTCTTGATTGGTCAGGTGCTGCTGGAAGAGATGTGTTTTTAGCTGTTTTTTGAAAATGGCTACAGACTCGGCTGCTCGAATTGAGATAGGCAGGTCATTCCACCAGGTGGGGGCGGTCCAGGAAAAGGTCTGTGAGAGTGAGAGTAAATAAACCAATATTAAATTGGTTAATTTAACACCAACAAGATGAAATGCGGAGATATCTGATTTAAGCCAAGATAATAAAAAATAAATAAATAAAAAATTGCTATGACAAAACAAATCTTTTTAAAACCAATTAAAATAATAACATGGTTCCTGCTGAACCCCCCCCCCCCAGCTAAATCCAGGTTCTAATGTTTGCTGCACTGGTTATACGTTTCTAGATGGTTTGTACTGGGTTATCGGATTAGCTACTAGCTAGTGCAGCTGAGATCAACCTCGAATCTTGACTAACTGAACTTAACCTAACTGAAGCTGGGAACCTGGCTGAGTTAAATAACCAAAGACAACTTCAAGTGGTTGGTCATCGAGATCACCTAAAGCGGTTTCTTTTCATTAGATGGCATTAAAAACATTTGAGTCTATTTTTGTCATTAACGGGCCATCAGAGTTCATCTTTCTCATGTTCTTATGTCTGGGTGAGCGAGTCAGAGTCGTGCCATGGTGTTTGGTGTGTCCTCCGAATAACTAAGTGTCCCTTTAGGGCAGGGTGCTCGACGGTTCAGCTTCTTCAAGCTCACTGGACTATGCACTACTATTCTATCCAGCCCTCTCACTGTCCTCATTTTCCTTCTTGACTCACAAAGAATCACTTCACTGTCCTCAGAGAAAGATTGCTATGTGTGGAGGAGAAGGAGGCCATTCTTATCATCATCAGACGCACAAAACACAAATGTGTTTAAACACAAACCAGAGATGAGTGGGGAAGAAAACAATATCAAACAATCAATCTTGGGTAAATCTTTGTATAACACTGCTGCCAATTATTTAAACCAATCAACCCAACAATAGTATTATTATTATTTTTTTTTACTATTTACATGTTACTGTGTTCAAACTTTCAGTTGCCTAATGGAAAGAAAATGTCTTGGTTACGTATGTAACCCTCGTTCCCTGAAGGAGGGAACGGATTACGTTACGTTGGAACGTCGAACGTGACCAACTGAAAGGGAACATCTTGGTTACACTTGTAACCCTCGTTCCCTGAAGGAGGGAATGGAGATGTTATGTCGGAACGTTGAATGTGACTGACTGAAAGAAAACGTCTGCATTCTATGTAACACTTGTTCCCTGAAGGAGGGAACGGAGACGTAACATCGGAACGTTGAATGTGACCGTCTGAAAGGGAACGTCTCGGTTACGTATATAACCCTCGTTCCCTGAAGGAGGGAAAGGATTATGTTACGACGGAACGTTAATAGTGACCGACTGAAAGAAAACGTCTGCATTCTATGTAACCCTCGTTCCCTGAAGGAGGGAACAGATTACGTTACGTTGGAACGTTAAATGTGACAGACTGAAAGAAAACTTCTGCGTTCTATGTGACCCTCGTTCCCTGAAGGAGGGAATGGAGATGTTATGTTGGAACGTTGAATGTGACTGACTGAAAGAAAACATCTGCGTTCTATGTAGCACTTGTTCCCTGAAGGAGGGAACGGAGACGTTACATCGGAATGTTGAATGTGACCGTCTGAAAGGGAATGTCTCGGTTATCTATGTAACCCTTGTTCCCTGAAGGAGGGAACGGAGACGTTATATTGGAACATTGGACGTGACCGACTGAACGGGAAAGTCTCGGTTACGTATGTAACCCTCGTTCCCTGAAGGAGGGAATGGATTATGTTACGTCAGAACGTTAAAAGTGACTGACTGAAAGGGAAAGTCTCGGTTACGTATGTAACCCTTGTTCCCTGAAGGAGGGAACGGATTACGTTACGTTGGAACATCGAACGTGACCAACTGAAAGGGAACGTCTTGGTTACGTATGTAACACTTGTTCCCTGAAGGAGGGAATGGAGACGATAAAGGGTAACTTCAGTGATTTAGCATTAAGCTTTGTATTTAAACTGGGTCATTTATGCAGTAGAAATGTGAAATTATTTTTGAATTTGGTGCCTTCTAGACTGAGAAAAGACAGAAAATTAATTTTTGTCTCATGTGGATGAAAGACAACAACTCCCAGAATGCACTTGCTTCGCTGCCCTACGAGGCCACTCCGTACACTCCGTACTCCGTCGTTTTGATCTTCATAGTAATACAATCATTTCGTTCAGTTAGAGAATAAACACTACAATTAAAAACTGAACGTGTCTTTTCAATAAAGTGTGAGTGAGCCGAACGAAAGTCACGTCAGAGACGCAGCAGGAGTCAGATTTCATTCCTCACGAAGAGCTGAGCAGAGTTGAGGTAAGCGCCAGTCTGGCATGTTTTCAGATCGCACATGGAAGCCAAACTATCCCGGGAATTCATTGAAAAGTTGAAACACTCACTTTACTCTGCACCGCGCTCCGTTATTATGATTGTCCGTGTGGCCGTCTATGTCTTACATTCTGTGAGTGAGATCCCTCCCCTGTGGGCGGGTTGATAACATGCGGAACAGCTCCATCTAGTGGCTGTAGTCTTTAGCCTCTGGCCCAAAAAATCCTACGATGAATAATCAGATGAATTTTTCCAGAAATAAAATGCATAATTCTCTCGTCTCAGGGGGATATGAGGGGGGAAAGTACCATAATTTGAATGTACTACCGGGCTTCTACTGATACAAAGCCTAATGTTAAATCACTGAAGTTACCCTTTAAGTTGAAACATTGGACATGACCGACTGAAAGGGAAAGTCTCGGTTACGTATGTAACCCTCGTTCCCTGAAGGAGGGAATAGATTACGTTACGTCGGAACGTTAATAGTGACCGACTGAAAGAAAACGTCTGTGCTCTATGTAATCCTCGTTCCCCGAAAGAGGGAATAGAGACGTTAAGTTGGAACGTCGAACGTGACCGACTGAAAGGGAAAGTCTCGGTTACATATGTAACAATTGTTCCCTGAAGGAGGGAACGGAGACGTTATGTTGGAATGTTGAACGTGACCGACTGAAAGGGAAAGTCTAGGTTACGTATGTAACCCTCATTTCATGAAGAAGGGAACGGATTACGTTACGTCGGAACGTTAATAGTGACCGACTGAAAGAAAACGTCTGCGCTCTATGTAATCCTCGTTCCCTGAAAGAGGGAATAGAGACGTTAAGTTGGAACGTCGAACGTGACCGACTGAAAGGGAAAGTCTTGGTTATGTACGTAACCCTCGTTCCCTGAAGAAGGGAACGGATTACGTTACGTCGGAACGTTAATAGTGACCGACTGAAAGAAAACGTCTGCGCTATATGTAATCCTCATTCCCTGAAAGAGGGAATAGAGACGTTAAGTTGGAACGTCGAACGTGACCGACTGAAAGGGAAAGTCTTGGTTACGTATGTAACAATTTTTCCCTGAAGGAGGGAACGGATTACGTTACGTCGGAACGTTAATAGTGACCGACTGAAAGAAAACGTCTGCGCTCTATGTAATCCTCGTTCCCTGAACGAAGGAATAGAGACGTTAAGTTGGAACGTCGAACGTGACCGACTGAAAGGGAAAGTCTCGGTTACGTATGTAACCCTCGTTCCCTGAAAGGTAACGATATATAATAGCCTCTGTATAATTCTTCGGTTCAGCAATTTGTGTGAATGGCTTTTATATTCGTCTTTATTCATCTCAATGACACAAAAACTTGTATCAAAACTTGTATCAATGGAAATCCAAATATTGAACTTAATGCAAATCTGCAGAAATTCAATAAAACAGCTAAATTAAACAGTTATAGGTGTATTAGAATGATTTATATACTATTATAATATTTTTAAGTATTTTATTAAAAAAATAAATATTTTAATATAATATTATTAATATTTTGAATAACTTTATTTTTTATAGTTTTATTTGTTTTCAATTTAATTTTTAGCTTACAATTCAGTCATTTTGTTAAGTATTCTTTGTAATTTTATTTTAAATATTATTCTATTTTTGCTTTAATTTATTTGTATTTCAGTTTGAGTAATTTTAGTACTTCAACATACAAACTTATTTCATTATAGTTATTTAAGACAACATTTCTAATTTTCAGCATTTTAACTTTAAGTTTTTCATCTAGATTTATTTTATTTTATTTCAGTCTTATATCAATTAATGTGAATGAGTTTTAATAATAATAACACTAAACAAAAAGTCATAGAAAAGTGTTTTCTGTGATTAACGGAACAAATCCTGCTTTTCCCCCACTAAAAAACTCCAGTTAAATAGTGCAACACAATCTATTCGGAGCTTGAAATGAAGCAGTATAATTTAAGAGCATGGTTTCAGTGAAGAATTGCGTAATTTCTGGCCTTGCCGAAGTAATCTGAGGGATTTCTCCATAGCGATTATCTGACTGGATTTAACTCTGTATGACTGCTGCACAGAGACACAGCAGAGTATTAGTGACTGGCACGAAATTCCAGATGGTGAGCATGCAAAGTGTGTAATGGGTTGTTTTTAACTCAGCTAAGCTACAGATGAAATAAGATGTTTCTGAGACGTACCTGCATGGAAAGTTTCTCTGTCTTCTGTGGTTCAGCAAATTGAAAATAAGAAGAACACTGCATGAAATGATTCATAAACTGATGATAGACCAAATCCAAACAGATTACAAATGGCACTCAAATTTCAAAGAACATGCAAACAGGCTGCATTCAGCAATATCATTCAAAAACAATCATTATCAAACCCATGCTTTCTCAACATGACATGCATTTGAAGAGCAACAAAGAGTCTATGTCTCTCAACCAAATAATATCACAATTCTAGGGTTTAGCAGTGTCTAGTTTTGAATGTGCTAAAATCTTGGACATGGCTGTCTATTTCCATCTAAAAGCACCTATGTGTAAAAGCTGTAGACAACCCATCAGCTAAGAGGTGGAAATAAGTGATCTACACACAGACTACAGAGGTTGGGTTTGTCACATTCGCTTTCATTACATTACACAGCAAGCTCTTACCCCAGTCTATTGCTTCAGAAGAAAGTACACTAGAGTACAGCTCTGTGAAGTACGATGGGCAAAACAAACAGATATTAAAGGTTAAGTGCACAAATGCACAATGAAATTGTTCATGTTGATTTAAATAAATGTATTAAAAAACTACATATAATAAATACACTGTTTTCAGGTGTGTGTATTACTTTTACAATTACTGCATTTTATAATATTGCACACCTTTACTATGCCATACCATACTATACTACACAATACTATACTATACTATAATGGGTGCAAAAATAAATTTGCTGAATTCAGAACTGCATACTAGTATACTACTTGTACTACTACTTTTACTATCTTTCTATGACATAAAAATAAAGGTTCCAAAAGGGTATTTTAGCACCAATGCCATAGAAGAACCATTTTCAGTTCCCCAAAGATCTTTTCAGTGATCAGTTCTTAAAATAACCTTTTCTCGCCCTTAGTGTGAAGGAAGAACATTCTAAAAATATGAATAACCTTTTTCCACTATAAAGAACCTTTTGTGGAATGGAGAGGTTCCATGAATGTTAAAGGTTCTTCATGGAACCCCCTTAATGCCAATCAAGAACCTTTATATTTAAGAGTGTATGCTAGTACACTCTAAAAAAAAAGGTTCTATATGGCACCAAAAATGGTTCTTGGCTCGTAATCATAGGGGAACCTTTTTTGTGCTATATAGCACCAATTTTGGTGCTTCAGTGGTTCTTCAGTGGTTCTTCAGCGGTTCTTCGCCGGTTCTTTGACAAAGGTGCTATATAGCACCTCTGAAGAACCACTAAAATTGGTGCTATATAGCACTAAAAAAGGTTCCCCTATGATTACGAGCCAAGAACCATTTTTGGTGCCTTATAGAACCTTTTTTTTTTAGAGTGTATGTGTTTCAGAATTCATCAACTGACTTTACATTTCCAGTTCACAAACTGAACTAATAGGTTATACTAATAATTTACTTCTATTTTGCCAAGTCCCATTATAAAAACGTGTATAAAAAACTGCACTTTACTACTATACTACACAACAAAGTCACATTTTTTGTTGTAAACGACTCAAATTACTATACATTCACTCATTTAGTTTTGTCACTGACATGATTTAATTTACTATACTATAACTTCACTGTGCTACCGTTAGTTTCTGAATGTTTACTGTACTATGCTCTATCAATGGTCTTGTTAGCCTACAGGTGATGGTCCTAGACTAGATCTCAAACATAGACAGGCCTTTCTAGCTTCAGTGCAAAAGGGAACTACAGTATACCAAGAAGTCTTATCACACTGACATAGATCGATTATATTAATATGACTTTTCATTGCCCAACCCTGCAATTACAGTTTTGTACATGGAGCAATGCAGTACAATGTGCCAACAGGATGTCCATACTTCTACTGTACTTATACAATTTTGTTTAGTTAAAGGCCAGCCAATTCACTGGTAATGACACTGGAACATATCTGGTCACAAGATTTCAATTATTTAGCTTAGGACAGTCACGTGGAAATGAAACGGAAAGGTCACGTGGTTGTCCAGACTAGTGCACCTAAAGGAACATGAGAGAGAGAGAGGGAGGAGCTGCATCTAATTCAATTCCCTCATTTGTTTACGTGTTTTGGCAACAGATCCCCGGAAAACTTGATCACGTGTCTGACTTAAGCTCATGCACCTCGTTAGAATGAAGCCTAAATTAGAGATACAGATGACTTTTAAGATGATATTTATATAAAAGAGTAACATTGGGCTGTTATCTATCTCTGTCTAGTTATGTTTTAATCTATTAGTAGGCCATATTTATTTATTATGGTATGCAAAAATAAAACCAACAAAACGAGCCTCATTCATTTGGATCTACCCAAGTTATTTAAATATACACAAGTGAAACGATATTTACAGAAGTATTCAAACACATTTACAGTATTTCCAAAGAACAATAAGACCAGAAAGTGATCGGAAAGTAAGCTCACCCTGTTGTCTGGGCTCCATATCAGCGGTACTGTGCAAATGCAAGTCCAGTAAACGTAAACACACACACAGCACCTCTCAGTGCAGGGAAATATCCCGTCCTACACAACCGCTTCACACACGCGCTGTCTGCTGTCAAAACCCCACCCATTACCGGGACAGCTTCAGCCACAGACCAATAGGAGCGGCTCTAATCAGCATCTTATGATTTAGTAATATATTATATGGTAAATATCAACAAGCGAAAGTTACTAGGCTACACAACGGTTGTCCGATTGCTACAGCACGCAAACTTGCATCCTTGTGGGAGTTGTAGTCCTTATTTAATAAATTGTTAACAACATGGGACTTATTGTTTTAAAAGACAACAGCTTTAAAATCCAGGGTGTGATTGTGTGCAATTTATGTTGTAGCCTAACTTGTAGAACCAAACGGATAAATCAATTTAACCCTCCTATTATCTTTGGGGTCAATTTGACCACATTCATAACGTCAGTAAAAACACGATTGACATAATTGTTTTGCTTTAGATTGAATGACTTTTCCTAATTTAATGGAGACAACTCTGTAAACATAAAATTAACATGATGATATTTTTCCAATGTCCTGTAGGCCTACACATTTTGTAGCATCTGTCAATTTGACCCCAGGCTCTTTTAGCCTGTAAATGATCTGAGACATAAACCTTTGTAAAAAAAAAAAAAAAAAAAAAAAAAAAAAAAAAAAAAAAAAAAAATTCATATTCCGGAGGTTTAAATTGCTGGGGTCAAATTGAGTGGGTCACAAATGTTACTAGATTTGAGGGTAACAGGAGGGTTAAGTAACGTCAACCACCTAATGTTCATTTTACTCTCAAATCAAAAATAGCCACTCTTCAAACCCAAATTAAAATCCAGAGGGAACCCATGGCTCAAAAATGATCTTCCGGGTTTTAGAGCAACAACCTGCTCTATAGGCTATCCCTGGAATTTATACTCAATAATTGGTAGGCTAAGTTATAAATATAATAGGCATAATAATAATAATAATAATAATAATAATAATACAAATAATACAACAAGCTAAATTCGCACAACCTAATAGGATGTATTGATACATTTATTATTATTAGTTTATTACAAAGGAATGCCAGTTTGGCATACCAAAATGATGATGTCACGAGTGACACGTGTATCCGAGAGTTCACTGTCGGTTAAATTGTTCTCGCAGTCAACAGCGGCATCTCCTGCTGAGACATGGAAAAACAGGCTGGACTGAGAATGATATTAGCCTATAAATAGAATAGAATATGCTCAATTTATCAATTGAAGTAGGCTACACTCTAAAAAAAAAAGGTTCTATATGGCACCAAAAATGGTTCTTGGCTCGTAATCATAGGGGAACCTTTTTAAGTGCTATATAGCACCAATTTTGCTGCTTCAGTGGTTCTTCAGAGGTTCTTCCCCGGTTCTTTGACTTAGGTGCTATATAGCACCGCTAACTAAGGTGCTATATAGCACCGCTACCATATAAAGAACATGTTAAGATATGGTGCTATATGGCACCAAAAGTGGTTCCCCTATGATTAAGACGAAGAACCATTTTTGGTGCCATATAGAACCTTTTTTTTTTTTTAGAGTGTACTGCTTGTGCCAAGCAAAGCTCTTAATAACAGGAGCTAATATTTACTGATGTGATTTTGGCAGCTTTAAGACAATTGTTAAACTTCCTTATTGTAATAAGCACTTCGAGCATGGATATACAAACACAGAACTGATGATCCCACAAAATAATAGCACAGTTTAATTAAATGAGTAGTTATCATACGGGAAGCACAAGGCAGGTAATACAGTGTCAAGAAGGTAATCATGTGAGTTGTTGCTTATTAGCTGTTTACATGTATGCCTACATGTGTTGAGTTCCTTAAATATACTACAGGTATTTGGTTAATATTTACATTGATGGTGTTGCTGTTTGTTAAGCTTGGCTTAGTGTTGTGTTGGCAATTTTGCAATCCATACTTTTTTCTGTTATTTTGACCACCACCAGGTGTCAGACTTGTTCAAAATGACCACTTCAGCAACCAGCCCCAAATTCACTTGAAGACATGGATGATTCTGTAAATATGCATGGGTACTTTGCTGGTATTTATTATATTATTGATAATAAAAAAGTACTGGGAGAAAACTATGAGCTATGACTGATATGAAGGAAGGAGAGTTTTTATGACATTTTATAAATAAATATAGCTATTTTTGTCATGTCCTCCCATGGTTTTTATATAAAAATGCTTTTATTTTCAATTAAACGTCTATTTGAAAGGGTAAATAAAAATAATTGTTGCATGTATTTGCTAATATTATATTTTTGACCAACATGTATAAGCCTACATGTCCCTAAAATCCCTGAGCAAAAAATGAATCAAACCAGATCACTTTCGGTCACCAAAGAATAATTAATTTAGTACCACAACATTTTTTTTTTTCATTTTGTCAAATAAAAAAGCATTCTGTTAAAATTAGAAACAAAAACATTCCCAAAAAACATCATTACCACAATTTTGATATCTTATAGCCCATGCTCAATAGCATTTTCTCATGAGATTAAACAAATATAATATTAATTTGTTGGGGAGTTGTGCCCCAGAGAAGAATATCCTTGCCTATAGATCATAAACTTAGATTTTTCATATATTGTAAACATATATTTAGTCATTTAGCATACACTTCATCCCACAAATGAGAAAGCGTCATTAATAATATTTGCAGCACCAAGCTTCAAGAGCAAGAACTGCAATATTCCAACGTGAGTCACTTTTATTGTATTAACCTGACAGAGATTGATATTTGTTGTCATTCTTCATTGGTCTGCGCTGCCATTAGAGTCTGGTGGAGCAGCGGGTGGCTGGTGTCAACAGGATGTCAGTCAGTCAGCTGACCTCAGGAAGCAGCTCTACGGCCAGCAAACCCCTAACAAAGTGCTTAGACAGGCAGGAAATGGACTGGAATGTGCATTATCAGAGACTACCAGCAAGGAGGGACAAAGAAGGAAACCTGAGGAAACTGTGACTCAACTCAAGTGACAAGTTCTCTGTGTCCAGATGGTGATCTTCACTTATGGACAAACAATTATATTCTGATGAAATGGTTTAGATGCTCAAAACTGCATATCAAAGTTACTGTGCTGATAAGGGTGTATAGATTCAAATTTTACAATAGGAAATCCTTGACTTGTTGTGCTGAAAAATCCTTTAGCTAAATTGGTGTTCCCGGGCAAAATGACCGTCCTTTTAAATTGCTTATAAATCTTTCATTATGCTGTATATTATCACCAAATATTAGATTCAATTTTTTGTCAACTTGTTTTCTTTGAGTTAAATAGACTGATTGACTGTAGGACTCGTTGATCTGAGCTTATGAGTGAAAAAGCATATTCCTCAAAAAAAAAGTTCAGATCAATGAGGCCTACGATCAATCTGAATACAAAACCTGTCCTAATTGAAAGTTTATAAACTATTGAATACAATAATAAGGGAATAACTAAGCATAATGAGAAAAATGTAAAAAGTACACAAATTATCAACATTTTTTAGAAAGTTGTTAGACACTGTGTGAGCAAAGGCGGTAGGTTTTAGTCCAATGCGATAACAGTAGCATTTTATCGAAAAGGAATATCCGCTCCAGGTCAAAATGACCGGAACACAAAGCACATCCTGATCTTGCAGAGTTAGAGTACAAATTTGTACGAATTATCCACCTTGTAAAATACGAGCGAATTGGATAGCCTTGGAAGCGTTCCTGCCCTTATGGGAAAAAAAGCTATTTTTAAACCTAAAAATAAGAAAGAATAATTTTTGTCTACTTTTTACATACTTCTCAGAAAATGGAAAGAGTTAAAGTACAATTAAAGGTATATTTTCATGTATATAAATATTACCTAAAAAGGAACAGTGGTACACTTAAAGTGCAAAAATAATATATGAATAGTAAACTATAAGTAGAATATGTTCACTTTAAGGGTAACACTTTAGAATAATGGTCCGTCATTAACTATGCAGGAAGTAATGCAGGACTAATGAGTAGTAGTAGTAGCTACTACATTAAAACTTCAGCTACTACTACCAACTAACATGAACTAAGTAAGTAATATAACATTTAGGACTAGTTCCTTATTAGGTAATCAATAATTACTGAATGGGATTGGCATCACTAAGAACTAATAGCAACTATGACAAATTATAAAGAATTACTAATCACAACATTAACATGTCTGAGATGTGAGAAATTGTCTATGTCAATGTGGTCATAATGCATCACTTATTACTCAAGGGTTACCTATTCACTATGCAGGAACTACTAGTGATCTGGACCATTATTTTAAAGTGGAAGTTTTTCACTTTAAAATAATGGTCCAGATCAGTGTTTCCCAACCTTTTTTCAGTCATGGCACCCTTTGAAAATGTGATACAAACCGAACTGTTCTCCATTTTGTGGCACCCCTTCGCATTTGTTACACTATGGTACAGATTGCTCACGGTTCGGTTTGTACCACGGTTTTAGGTTCACGGTTTCGGTACGGTTCAGTATTTGCTATGTTCAGGGAAAAAAGGACTACTGTCAAATAAAAATAAAGAAAATAATAAGAACAAATCATTTAAATACAAGCAGCAGCACAAATAAATACTATTGAGCAAATTATGCTTTTCAGGTTTTTCAGGTACGTCTAGTTTTCAGGTACAGCAATTGATCAAATGTAAAATAACATTGCATATTTGAGTGTATAAATTAAAGATTAATCCTATTAAACTTACAAAAGCTATTCAATCAAGAGCAGTGAGTGATGTCCTTGTCTTTTGTTGTTTGACATTTAACAGACAGCAATAAAGGCTACTGCCCCTTTAAGACCTAATGCACGGATATGCGTCGTTTTTCTCGACTGTATAAAGTTTACTTTAGGCATATATACTATGTCTGCTAGAATACTCAAGATGGACATGTTGACATGCTTTTTGTGTGAGTTTGTCCGTTCAAGAGCTAGACTTAAAAGAGAACTCAATATTTGCGCGCTGTGAGACGTGTGCGCGCTTTCGGATGAGTGCACAGAGACAAATTTCCTCACAGCGCACGTGACTTCTCTTCTCATTCGCGTCTTCTGGCACTACACCCGGTTGGGTGATGACGGCGAAAATGACTGGTCATATTCGAACATCCGGCAGCACTCGCATGCATCGAACAAAGTTTACAACGAGAGAATTATATGAAAAAGTTGCACACAAAAAATATTAAATAACACACAATAATCTCATTCAGTAAGTATTGATAACATAACAAGGCACTATTTCCTAAATTCAATATTACTTACTGATTAGTTAATAGTAGTAGTAGCTGAAGTGTTGATGTAGGCTACTCATTAGTCCTGCATTACTTCCTGTATAGTTACCTATTAATGACGGACCATTATTCTAAAGAGTTATCAATTTTAGTATACTAAACTAGTAGTTTACTGATACTCCAAAGTGTACTTTCATAAACTAAAAATGTGCTACAAGTATTTAACTAGTAAACTATTAGTATACCTGTTCACTTGTTGTATAGTTGCAGTACAAATGAAAAATGTGGTATAAACTAGTTGTGTACTCAAAGTTTACTGTTACATAGTATACTTAAAAGTAAACTTTCAAATACTATGAAGTAGTGTTGAAACAGTACACTTACAAATATAGGCCTACATTAATACTAGTATACTTACTAAAGTAGGCTATACCTAAAAATATACACAAACTTTACTATACTTAATAAAAATAACTTGAAGTATACTTATTTTTAACAAACAAAAAAACACCTTAAAAATATCTTGTTTTGTGGAGTGGAGAAGAGTTTGGAGTGGAGTTTGGAGCGTCGAGGAAGTCAGTATGATGACATTCCGTAATATCAAAATATGCTTTCATATATGTCATCGTAAAAGATAGTAGCCTGTCACACTGGTGACGTTTCTATACTTAGCTAGCAACAGCTGCTAGTTCAGCTGACAGCTGCACCCAGACCACATAATGAGAGTGACAACAGCTCTGTAGATGAGAAAAAGGAGACAATGGTTATTTTACTCCAACGTATGGTCAGACTTGCATACTTTATCTCGCTGCACATGCAAATCACAGCAGAAAGCCTTCATTCAGTAGTGACCACTGTCACCACACTTCCTTGAGGTAGATCTAGGTCACAGTCATCTATAGGAGATTTTGTTAACTTGTGGACTTGTTTTTCTGGTCTTACAATATGATCTAAAATAAACATTAGAATCATTGTAGCATACAAAAGATTCACTTTTTAAAGTTTGGGGTTGGTGAGATGCTTAAATGCTTTTGAAAGAAGTCTCGGTAACACTTTACAATAAGGTTCATTAGTTAACATTATTTAACTACATTAGTTAACATGAACTAATAATGAACTGCACTTAGTATTTATTTATCTTTGTTAATGTTAATTTTAACATTTACTAATGCATTATTAAAAAAACTTGTTAACATTAGTTAATGCACTGTGAACTAACATGAACTGTATTTTTATGAACTAACGTTAACAAAGATTAACTAATGCTGAACAGAGTTCATGGTTAGTTCATGTTAAAGGGATAGTGCACCCAAAAGTGAAAATTCTGGGATCATTTACTCACCCTCAAGTTGTTCCAAACCTGTATGAGTTTCTTTGTTCATATATATAATAAGGAAGTGGAATGCTAGATCATTGCTTTTTTCTGCTGAGGAGCCGAACTAGTGACTCGGCCCCTAGCGGAAGCGCAGCACCTGGCAACGTCTCCGTTCCCTCCTTCAGGGAACGAGGGTTACATACGTAACCGAGACGTCCTTTTCAGTCGGTCACGTTCGACGTACGTCGGAACTGACCGACGAATTGGGATCCCTACCAAAACGCCAGGGCGCTGGCCCTTCCAGCGTCCTGCTTGAGCGCATTGGACCGTCTTAGATGTTACGGAAGTCAGGGCTCCAAGCAGGGAGGTCAGTCACTGCTGTTTCTGCAAGACCCATCCAGTGTGACTATTGGATAACGCTGGGAAAGCATGCCCATCTCAGGAGATGGTACGCTGCGGAGCCACGTCCTTCAGTGGAAGGATTGGTGGCGGAATACACATAAGGACTAACCTGGCAGGGTAGTGCAACATATGGCAGTCTCTGGGGTGGTTCCTGCCTGGTTCCAGGGTGGAAAGAACACGCCCAGAGATGACAGAGTGGGCTCTGTCAAGGGAAAGACACAGGGCTAGCCAAGTAGGGTAGCAGGTACCGTGGAAGAATACACATATGGGGTTTCCGTGAGGGAACCGCTACATATGGAACCCAGCCTACACACACGTTTCACAAGCATACGGGTGCAGGCCTGGCGTCAGACGGCTGCAACGTCTGGCACCGCAGGGGTGACGGAGGAGCTTGACAGGGTTAGCCGTTTCCGGGGAACACAACTGGAGACAATAGATGCACGTATCCGGCCCAGAGGGCGCGAGTGGCGTTGCAAGCAGACACTTAGAACTGGCACTTAGCGCTACTGGCCCCTGGGGGCGAGGATGCGGGAAGATAGCGGCTCTACACGGAGGCTATAGAATCTAGCGAACGTGTTAGGTGTCGCCCAGCCCGCAGCTCTACATATATCTGTCAGCGAGGCGCCTTGAGCCAGCGCCCAGGAGGAAGCAACACTCCTTGTTGAGTGTGCTCGCAACCCGAACGGGCAAGGCAGCGGTGGAGGCGGACGCAGGGGGATGCCCTCGGCGCCGAGCAGGCGGAGGTGCTGCCGGCGACAACTGGGTGGAGGCAGCAGCGGGTCGTCGGTAAGGATATTCTTGATGGCCTCCGTCTGCTTCTGGGCCACCGAGAACTACTGGGCAAAGCTCTCGATGGCGTTGCCGAAGAGGCCGGCCTGACAGACAGGGGCGCTGAGAAACCGGACCTTGTCGGAATCACGCATGTCTGCCAGGTTCAGCCACAGGTGGTGTTCCTGGACCACTAAGGTGGACATCGCCCGACCCAGGGAGCGTGCGGTGACTTTCGTCGCCCTGAGAGCGAGGTCCGTCGCCGCACGCAGTTCCTGCATAACACCCTGGTCGGAACTACCCTTGTGCAATTCCTTCAGCGCTTTGGCCCGGTGGACCTGCAGGAGCGCCATGGCATGCAGAGATGATGCGGCTTCCCCACAGGCGGTGTAAGCCTTGCCCATTAGTGCGGACGAGAACTTACACGCCCGGGAGGGGAGACACGGGGCACCCCGCCAGTCCGCAGCGGCCTTGGGATAGCTGCATCGCCACAGACCGCTCGACTGGGGGGATTCCCACGTAACCCTTTGCCGCACCATCATCGAGGGTAGTGAGGACGGTGGAGTCAGTCGATCGGTTTCGAGCGTTGTAAGGCGTGTCCACGATTTTGTGATCTACTGATGCACTTCCAGGAAGAAGGGCACTGGGGCGGGGCGCTGAGAACCAGCACGGGCCATCCCGAGATACCAATCATCCAACCGCGAGGGTTCGGGACACGGTGGAGGGTTCCACTCGAGCCCGACACTCGCGGAAGCCCGGAAAAGCATAGCCATAAGCTCTGGGTCGGACTCGGGCAATGCTGTCACACCCGAAGGGGGCAGCGCAGCCGAATCTTCATCCTCAGAGCCCATTAGCTCGTCCCCCGATGCTGCAACCGACATCATATCCTCAGCCGGAGCCCCGAAAGTAATGACTGGAACCCCTCGAGAGGGACCAGCGCGCGCATGAAATGCGTGGATCACATGCCAATCTCCATTGGCTCGTTTTTAACACACTCGAAGTAGATTGGTCTCTGAGATCAGATCCCAATTCGTAAGGGAACAAGTATTTGATACACTGCCGATTTTGGTTTGCCCACTTTCAAAGCATGAAGTCTGTAATTTTTTATCATAGGTACTCTTCAACTGTGAGTGACGGAATCTAAAACAAAAATCCAGAAAATCACATTGTATGATTTTTAAATAATTAATTTGCATTTTATTGCATGACATAAGTATTTGATCACCTACCAACCAGTAAGAATTGCGGCTCTCACAGACCTGTTAGTTTTTCTTTAAGAAGCCCTCCTGTTCTCCACTCATTTCCTGTATTAACTGCACCTATTTGAACTCGTTACCTGTATAAAAGACACCTGTCCACACACATCAAACAGATTCCAACCTCTCCACAATGGCCAAGACCAGAGAGCTGTGTAATAACATCAGGGATAAAATTTTAGACCTGCACAAGGCTGGGATGGGCTACAGGACAATAGGCAAGCAGCTTGGTGAGAAGGCAACAACTGTTGGCGCAATTATTAGAAAATAGAAGAAGTTCAAGATGACGGTCAATCTCCCTCAGTCTGGGGCACCATGCAAGATCTCGCCTCGTGGGGCATCAATGATCATGAGGAAGGTGAGGGATCAGCCCAGAACTACACGGCAGGACCTGGTCAATGACCTGAAGAGAGCTGGGACCACAGTCTCAAAGAAAACCATTAGTAACACACTACGCCGTCATGGATTAAAATCCTGCAGCGCATACAAGGTCCCCCTGCTCAAGCCAGCGCATATCCAGGCCCATCTGAAGTTTGCCAATGACCATCTGGATGATCCAGAGGAGGAATGGGAGAAGGTCATGTGGTCTGATCAGACAAAAATAGAGCTTTTTGGTCTAAACTCCACTCGCCGTGTTTGGAGGAAGAAGAAGGATGAGTACAACCCCAAGAACACCATCCCAACCGTGAAGCATGGAGGTGGAAACATCATTCTTTGGGGATGCTTTTCTGCAGAGGGGACAGAACGACTGCACCATATTGAGGGGAGGATGGATGGGGCCATGTATCGCGAGATCTTGTCCAACAACCCCCTTCCCTCAGTAAGAGCTTTGAAGATTGGTCGTGGCTGGGTCTTCCAGCATGACAACGACCCAAAACACACAGCCAGGGCAACTAATGAGTGGCTCCGTAAGAAGCATCTCAAGGTCCTGGAGCGGCCTAGCCAGTCTCCAGACCTGAACCCAATAGAAAATCTTTGGAGTGAGCTGAACGTCCGTATTGCCCAGCGACAGCCCCGAAACCTGAAGGATCTGGAGGTCTGTATGGAGGAGTGGGCCAAAATCCCTGCTGCATTGTGTGCAAACCTGGTCAAGAACTACAGGAAACGTATGATCTCTGTAATTGCAAACAAAGGTTTCTGTACCAAATATTAAGTTCTGCTTTTCTGATGTATCAAATACTTATGTCATGCAATAAAATGCAAATGAATTACTTAAAAATCATACAGTGTGATTTTTCTGGATTTTTGTTTTAGATTCCGTCACTCACAGTTGAAGAGTACCTATGATAAAAATGACAGACTTCTACATGCTTTGTAAGTAGGAAAACCTGCAAAATCGGCAGTGTATCAAATACTTGTTCTCCCCACTGTATGTTCACCAAGGTTGCCTTTATTTATTTGATCACAATATAGTCAATATTATGACAATTTAAAATAACAGTGTTCTATTTTAATATATTTTCAAATGTAATTTATTCCTGTGATGGCAAAGATACATTTTAGCATCATTACTCCAGTCTTCAGTGTCACATGATCCTTCAGAAATCCTTCTAATGCTAATTTGGTGCTCAAGAAACATTTCTTATTATTGTCAATGTTGAATACAGTTGTGCTGCTTAATATTGTTGTGGAAACTGTGATACATTTTTCATGGATTAATAGAAAGTTCAAAAGAACAGCATTGTTTTTTAATGTAAACGAGATAGGCTAGACCAGGGGTGTCAAAAGTCGGTCCTGGAGGGCCACTGTCCTGCAGAGTTTAGCTCCAACTTGCCTCAACACACCTGCCTGGAAGTTTCTAGTATACCTAATAAGACCTTGATTAGCGGGTTCAGGTGTGTTTAATTTGGGTTGGAGCTAAACTCTGCAGGACAGTGGCCCTCCAGGAGCAGGATTGGACACCCTTGGGCTAGACTGATGTCTTTAACCCAGGGATGGGCAAACCTGGTCCTGGAGGGCCACTGCCCTGTAGAGTTTAGCTCCAACCCTGATCAAACTCACCTGCCTGTAGCTTTCTAGTAATCCTGAAGGCAATGATTAGCTGGTTCAGGTGTGTTTGATTAGGGTTGGAACTAAACACTGCAGGGCAGTGGCCCTCCAGGACCGAGTTTGCCCATCCCTGCTTTAACCGTTGCACTCTTTTGTATGGAAGGCAAATAGGCCTTACGTCTTAACAACGTGTAATTACATCTTAACATGTTTTGGTCCTATTGGCCTTCCATACTTTTGCAGCGTCTAGCGCATGACATTTTAAATATGCGGTGCTCAAATTAAAAGAAGTTAAACTTTTATAAAGCACGTCTCGAGACCTTGTGGTTTTTCCACTTTTCCCATTGAGTAGAAAGTTCAAAAGAACAGCATTTATTTGAATTAAGAAATATTTTGCAACATTATACATTTCTTCACTGTCACTTTTGATCAATTTAATGCATCCTTGCTGAATAAAAGTATTAATGTCTTTAAAAAAAAGACTGGACCCTAAACTTTTGAATGGCAGTGTCTCTGTAGTGCATCATGGGATACATGCAGAAAACTTATTTCAGATGACTAACCTTAAGTATGAATACATGCAGAAAACTTATTTCAGATGACTAACCTTAAGTATGAACAATTATAATAGTGAGGCTTTTCTTAGCAAACACCACTAATAAAATGCAAGTGAGACCAAATGTTGGCAGCTCCATTTAATTCTCAATTAAATATGATAAAGACATATATTTGCTGTCTGCAGGCCTGAATTGACTTTTTAACTCTGAAAATAAAGTGCAGCAGCAAATGTAACAATGAAAAAAAAAATTACATGTGCATTTTTTTTCCAAAGAAAACATGAATGTAACACAGGTGTTGTGCTATAGATTCAGACACATAATTCAGTATATTTAGGGAATAAAATATTACAGGTGTTTGGAAATCAATCACAGCAGATGTGCTCTCAAAATATACAAAATGAACTCATTCATAAAGTTCATTTGAGTACATTTCAATCCCATTGGTAAAAGGCACCATCTGTGGATAAAATAAAAATAACACCATCTGACTGGCAGTCAAAGCTTTCAGCTCATAATGTTAACAAGTTGAAAACAACAGACATTTAACAAGCTAGCATTCTGATTTTGACTGATTTCTGTTATGTCTTCCTCAATATAAATATATGTAGCTACAGAAAAAAATCAGGTATCCGCACTGGAGTGATAATAAGCAGAGGTGACGAAATTCTCCCTGAGAATAAGGGGTCGTTCACATGGAACGCATTTTTCCATTTCACTGCGCTGCTACTTTTCCATTGTTTTTCAATGAAAACACACGACAGGCTAGACTGATGTCTTTAACCGTTGCGTTCGCGTCTTTTGTATGGAAGGCCAATAGGGCCAATATGTGTGAAACTAATGTCTAACATCTTAAATGTGCAGTGCGTAAATTTTAGCGGCATCTAGCGGTGTGGTTGTGAATTGCAATCACCCGACGCTCACCCCTCCCTTTCGAAAGCACATAGAGAAGCTATGGTGGCCGACGCAATACAAAAATGTTGTCGTCGGAGGGAGTAGAGAGTGACTAGTGCTCTGTAGAGCAGTTTGTCGGTTTAGGGCTACTGTAGACACATGGCGGAGCAAAATTGCGATTTCACTGTAAGGGGACCCGCGGTGTATGGAGATAGAAATGGCTCATTTTAAGGTAATAAAAACATAATGGTTCATTATGTAAGGTCTTTATACACCACTGAAAACATAGTTATGTATATTATATTGCATTTCTGTCAATAGATCCTAATAAATACTACACACTGCACCTTTAATGGTGTAACTAGGTCTTAACACATTTTGGTCCTATTGGTCTTCCATAAAAACACGGTGCTCAAGTTAAAAATTCAACTTTTGATAAAACGCATCTCGAGACCTTGCGGTTCTTTTCCATTCCACTATACTTTTTTCAAAGCAAAAACGCGTTCTGTGTGAACCGGCCCTAATAGTGGTATTCACTACCAGCCTGAGTGCATCTTTATAATTGATTGTCTCCGAAATCCAATTGATATCTGCTTAGAAATTATACCTGGCAACCACTTATAACCAGAGTTGAATTAGATGGCATTATTCAGATTTTGTATAGGGCATTTACCAAATGAGTATTAGACCAGCAGGTCTACAAGTATCTCCATGCATTAATACTCATATTCCTGATACTCCAACCGGACCATGTTGCTATGGTTACAACCTTTCCTGCAATGCCTTTCCTTGCACTTTCTGGCTTTCCTCCAGACCAGCCTTTTTTGGAGCATTAAATAGCTAGCTCAAATCAAATCAACATGGGACGTTGGACTTTACGGGTTGCCTTTTGTTTAAATTTCATAGCATGTACCCTAGTGGAGTGAATGTAGTACGTCTAATGGTCAAGGTTAAATATTTGATGGCATGCTACAGTATTTGGTTTTTGTAACAGCATGGGATTGGAACAAACCTAACACATGGCAATGGATTACAGTGGATATGAATCTATAACACTGTGCAATATACAGCAGGGTTGCCTATTGGGCTGATAGTCTTGAGCATTGAGTCGCTCAGTGGCTACGTCTCAGTGTGCAAAGCTCAAATATACTACAAATGAACGTCAAAATGTGTCCATGGACTTTAAATTTGAATGAACATTTCTAATTATATACACTCAAGTAGAACATGTAATGCACCTAACAGTTTGTTCAAGGCATGCACTATGCTTTCATGTAGGGTTTGAAAGTCTGAGACCATGCACACTTAAAATCTGCCATTCAAAAACAACATTATTTAAACATTTTGCACCATTTCTAGGTCACTAATCCCGAATCAAATTTCTGATATTCATTATGTGAACTCAAAATATTCTCTTTGGATAATTCATCATAATTCTCACAAACATTTTTTCCCCTTTGGAATAACAACATGAACAGCTAAATCGCTCACATTAAGAAAGTAAATAGGGTGAATTATGATTTAATGTTGATTTGATAATAAAACAGCACTATGAAAAACATATTCTTAAATTCAGTTTTCACTGTAATTGTGACGCTGATAAAACTTGAATAAATATTTTAATAAATTCTTATTTATATACACAATATATAAAACATGGCTTTGCTAAGTTCTTTTTCAATATTTTTTTTAAATGTCTATATATATACATTTATGTATATATGTGTATATATATACACACTATATACACACTTAAATAAAAAAAAAAAAAATATATATATATATATATATATATATTATACAACGTGTATGTATAAACATATATAAACATTTAAAAAAAATATATTTACCTAACAATGCTAATATTATATACGTGTGTGTGTGCGCGCGTGTGTGATGTGCATATATAATATATATTTAATACAAGCTAACAATTTTTTAAATATTTGTTATATATGCAAGTACATGTGTATATACACGCACACACTCACACATTTAAAATGTAAACAAATATTTTGAATATTACAAATTATATTATCAGCATAACAATTAGAGTGAACTCATTTAAATGTAAATACTAAATTAGAAAAAAGAAAAATAGGTTATCAGACTTTTGACCCCACAGTGTATTTTGTGTTTGGCTTACAGCTTTAGATTTGTGCAAACACAGAGCGTGAACACTTTTGCATGACACAGTACTGATTTGCATGACCTAGATGACCTATATGTCTTGGCGTGGAGCTCTGGGTCCCGTGTAATTCTGGACCTTTTGTTTTCCACAGTGTAGTAGACAGAAACGTGTTTTGTTGATCATGCAAATTCCAGCGGATGTTGGCACAGCATGAAGGGAGGGAGGGATCGAGAGGGGATAAAGAGGGACAGACATTAATTCATCAACTCACCATCATCAAGCACTAAAACGCTTACAGATTATAACATCTGATTCACGTCATAAATAGATTGAAGAACAATATCATTCACACTGTGTGGCTCCACTGCATAACACATCCTGCAGGAAATTATTATGAGTCTATAGTTCCATTCCTAAAAAACTGAATTCAAATCAGTTTGGGGCTTATAAATAAAACATTTCAAAAACAAAATCTCCACGAATAGTCTTTGATCACTATGCCAAAGACGTCATGCGGAGGAAAGGATCACTGTGCAATTGAAGATATTCACGAGATGCAACGAACAGGAAAACTGCACGTTGTGATTGTTGTATCTAAGTGGCCAGTGTTTGGTCACTTGGCACCCAGGGCTATTTTTGGGGTGTGTGTCTGTGTGTCCAGGTCCTGAGCAGGATGACCCAAGCTGAATCAGCACAGCCAGCGGCCCGATCCCTGTGAGCGCTTCCTCCTCCGCTTACAGATGTAGTAGATAGGCAGAGCAAACAAGCCTGCAGAGAGATCAGTCACAACACAGGACAGCTCGGTCACACTGCCATCATCAACTAATCTAGTCATACAAGTCTGAACTAATGTGTACCAGAAAAATAAAAATAAGTTTTGGACCAGTAAGATTTTCTCTTCTGGTCACCAAGATTGCATTTATTTGATCTAAAATACAGTAAAAACTATTCATCAAAGAATCTTGAAAAAATGTGCACAACTGTTTTCAACATTGTAAATAATCAGGAATGTTTCTTGAGTAGCAAATCTGCATATTAGAATGATTTCTGTAGGATCATGTGACACTGAAGACTGGAGTAACATAGAAACCAAAATAAAATAATAATTACATTTTAAAATATAGTAACAGAAAACAATTGTTTTAAATTGTAATAGTATTACAATACAATATATTACAGTTCCCTTTCAGTCGGTCACTACGACGTACGTCGGTAATAACCGACGAATTGGGATCACTTCAGAGAGCCCCTATCAGCTTCGAGAACTTAAGAACAGGCCAATGAACAATTGGCGTGCGAGATTTGCATCTCGCGCTCCGCCCCGCGCCGCGGGTATAAACAGGAAGCGAGAGCATCGCACTGACGTCATTCACTTCGGAGCCTAACCGGCGTTTGAAGTTTGCAGACTGCTTCCTGACTATTTCAGCGAAGATTACTACAAAGAACAGAGAAGAGGATCGTGTGTGTTGGTGTGACGGCGCTTTCCAGCGGGACCGCGAACTCAAAGCTGCGAGGAACAACTGCTGTTATCACAGCAAAAACAGCTTGTTGGTATCGGTGGGCGTTCCTTTTGAGTGCAAACACAGGCTGCACTATCTCCTGTGTGTTGCCGCGGTTTCCCTGGGTGCTTCAGCACTCTCTTAAAAGAGCGATTTCCTCACAAAAAGAGCAACACGGGTGTGACACTGCGTCTTTTTCAAGATGTCATTCCACCCGTGCGTTTCTGGATGCGGTCGTTCCCTCTCGCCCGCTGACGGCCACACTCACTGCATCACGTGCCTGGGCTTACAGCACGCTGAGGCAGCGTTTGTGAATAGCTCGTGTTCTCACTGCGGGAACATGACTATTGCGGTGCTTAGGTCGAGACTCACCTACCTCCGGGAAGGCGGAGTCCCCCTCCCCATACCTCGATCTAGAGCTATCCCTAACCAGGATAGACCTACTTCGACGGATGGCCGGGGTGATCTGAGGATTACGTTCAGGCCAAACCCGCCTAGTGTCCAAGCTACGCAGGTCCCTGAACCCTCTCAAGCACCGCTGCCGGTGGCGCCACCGGAAGAGATCGCTGGTCCCGCCCACGGGCGCCCAGTCATCTCTTTCGGAGCGCCCGCGGACGAGCAGATGTCGATCGCAGCATCGGAGGGGGAGTTCCAGTCCTCAGAGGATGAGGATTCAGCTGTACTGCCTCCCTCTGGGAGAGTGGCAACGGCTGAGTCGGACCCTGAGTTGACGGCTATGCTTTCCCGGGCCGCCGAAAAGGTCGGGCTTGTGTGGAACCCTCCACCACGTCCCGAACCTTCTAGGTTGGATGATTGGTTCCTGGGGGGGGGGTCGCGCTGGTTCTCAGCGTCCCGCCCCAGTGCCATTCTTCCCGGAGGTGCATGAGGAGCTTTCCAGGTCGTGGACGACACCCTTCAGTGCCAGAAACAGACCTGGAGGCTCCTCCCTCCTCACTACCCTTGACGGTGGACAGGCCAAGGGTTACGAGAGGATCCCGCCAGTCGAACGCGCCGTCGCGATGCAGCTGCGTCCGGCGACCGCCTCCGAGTGGCGTGGTGATCCTCGTCTCCCGTCCAAAGCCTGTAGGTTTTCGTCCAGTCTAACTGCGAAGGCCTACAGGTCCTGCGGACAGGCCGCGTCTGCCTTGCATGCCATGGCGTTGCTTCAGGTGCACCAAGCCCAAGCACTCATGGACATGCACGAGGGTAGGTCTGACCCAGAGCTCCTCCGGGAGCTCCGGGCGGCGACGGACCTCGCCCTCCGGGCGACGAAAGTTACCGCCCGTTCCGTGGGTCAGGCGATGTCCACCTTAGTGGTCCAGGAACGGCATCTCTGGCTCAACCTGGCCGACATGAGGGAGACTGACAAGAACCGGTTCCTGGACTCCCCCATATCGTCGGCCGGGTTGTTCGGCGACGCGGTCGAGAATTTCGCCCAGCAATTCTCGGCCGCCCAGAAGCAGACGGAGGCCATCAAGCATATCCTGCACCGGCGGCCCGCTGCTGCCTCCACCCAGCCGCCGGCTGCAGCGCCTCCGCCTGCCCGTCGCCGAGGACGTCCTCCTGCGGCCGCCCCCGCTCCCGCCCCAGCCCAGCAGCAGCCTTCCACCGGTCGTGGGCGTGGAGCCGGTCGCGGGAAGAACGTCCAGCCCGCTCAGGCCGCTGCCAAGCCAGGTGGCAAGCGCCGTCGGAAGAGACCCTGAGACGGGCCGCCCAGAGATGGAGGAAACTGCTCTTCGGGAGATGGCTGCAGCACCACTCCTTCCCCCGGTGGAGGGCCGGGGGAACCCCATTTTATTTTCTGTTCCGCCACTGGCCCCAGTGCCAGTGGCACCCAAATTTTCAATAAAAGAGCAGTTTCTAACATCTCTGGGTGCCAAGAGAGCGCGTCTGACGGTATGCGACGCTACCATGCCTCGTACCCCTCAGACACCTCTCTCCTCGCCAACAGGGGGCGTCGGTTGTGCGGACGCACACAAAGTGCCTCCCCACGCTCGCCCGTCCCCTCAGCGGATGCAGGTCGTGTGTCAGACCCAGACCCCTGCACGGACCACTCTCATGTCGTCCTGGGGCCCCTGCGTTCCGCTGCGCTGCCCCGCTCCGGGTACGTCCGTGGTGCCGATGGTCCCGCTTGCTCGGTCTCTGGGGGCCTGGCTAGCGCTCCCCGACCCGTCTCGCTGGATCATCCGCACCATCAGACTCGGCTATGCGATTCAGTTCGCCCGGCGTCCCCCGAAGTTCAGGGGTGTCCACTTCACTTCTATTCCGAAGGAGGGCGCCCCCGTGCTTCAGGCGGAGATCGCTGTCCTATTGGCGAAGGACGCGATAGAGCCGGTCCCTCCAGCCGATATGAAGTCCGGGTTCTACAGCCCGTACTTCATTGTACCCAAGAAAGGTGGCGGGTTACGACCGATCCTGGACCTGCGTTACCTGAACCGCTCCCTCCACAGGATGCCGTTCCGAATGTTAACCCAGAAACGCATCTTCAGATGCATCCGTCCCCAGGATTGGTTTGCAGCGATCGACCTGAAGGACGCGTACTTTCATGTCTCGATTCTCCCTCGACACAGACCGTTTCTACGCTTTGCTTTCGACGGACGGGCATACCAGTACAAAGTCCTACCCTTCGGGTTGTCCCTGTCGCCCCGTGTCTTCACGAAAGTCGCGGAGGCGGCCATTGCTCCCATGAGAGAGCGTGGTGTTCGCATCCTCAACTATCTCGACGACTGGCTGATTCTTGCCCAGTCGCGGGAGCAGTTGTGCGAACACAGGGACATGGTGCTCCGGCACCTCAGCCAGTTGGGTCTTCGGGTCAACTGGGAGAAGAGCAAACTCTGTCCCGTACAGAGGATCTCTTTTCTCGGGATGGAGATCGACTCGGTCGCCATGACTGCGCGCCTCACAGAGGAGCGCGTCCAGTCGGTGCTGAGCTGCTTGAGTACGCTCAAACGCAGTACAGCGGTTCCACTGAAACATTTTCAGAGGCTCCTGGGGCATATGGCAGCAGCAGCCGCAGTAACGCCGCTAGGGCTGCTCCATATGAGACCGCTTCAGCACTGGCTACACGACCGAGTCCCGAGATGGGCGTGGCACAGCGGGTCCCTCCGTGTCCAAGTGACGCCGAGATGCCGCCAAACCCTCACCCCGTGGTCGGACCCTTCGTTTCTACGGGCAGGAGTGCCTCTAGAACAAGTGTCCAGGCATCATGTTGTCTCCACGGATGCCTCACCCACGGGGTGGGGTGCCACGTACAACGGGCTTGCAGTATCGGGTCTGTGGACGGGGCCCCAACTGCAATGGCATATCAATTGCCTAGAGTTGCTGGCAGTTCGTCTTGCTCTCAGCCGCCTCAAAGGGTCGCTCAAAGACAAGCACGTTCTGGTCCGGACGGACAGCACGACGGCCGTTGCGTACATCAACAAACAAGGTGGTCTACGCTCCCGCCGTTTGTCCCAACTCGCCCGCCATCTCCTCCTGTGGAGTCAGAAGCATCTGAGGTCCCTTCGTGCTATCCACATTCCGGGCCTGCTCAACCGTGCGGCCGACGAGCTGTCACGGTTGCCAGTGCTTCCCGGAGAGTGGCGACTCCACCCCCAGGCGGTCCAGCTGATATGGAGTCGCTTTGGGGCCGCACAGATCGATCTGTTTGCCGCCCACGACACGACCCACTGCCAGTTGTTCTATTCCCTGTCCGAGGGGACCCTTGGCACGGATGCACTGGCACACAGCTGGCCCCGGGCTCTGCGCAAATATGCGTTTCCCCCAGTGAGCCTTCTTGCACAGACACTGTGCAAGGTCAGGGAGGACGAGGAGCAACTCCTCTTGGTAGCTCCGTACTGGCCCAACAGGACGTGGTTCCCGGAACTAGTGCTCCTCGCGACAGCACCTCCTTGGCCCATTCCTCTGAGGCAGGACCTTCTGTCTCAGAGACGGGGCACCCTATGGCACCCGCGTCCAGACCTCTGGAAACTCCATGTCTGGTCCCTGGACGGGACGCGGAGGTTCTAGGTGACCTACCGCAAGCGGTAGTCGACACCATCGCTTCCGCCAGAGCCCCCTCTACGAGACGGCTTTATGCGTTGAAGTGGAACCTGTTCGTCGACTGGTGCTCTTCTCGCCGAGAAGACCCCCGGAAATGTTCGATCGGATCTGTGCTATCTTTTCTTCAAGACGGGTTGGAGAGAAGGCTGTCTCCCTCCACCCTCAAGGTATATGTTGCCGCCATCGCCGCAAGCCATGACCTCGTTAATGGTGAGTCCTTAGGCAAGCATGATCTGATCGTCAGGTTCCTAAGGGGAGCGAGGAGACTAAATCCTCCTCGCCCTTCTTCTATACCCTCTTGGGACTTGACTCTGGTGCTGACCGCACTTCAGAGGGCGCCCTTCGAGCCTTTACAGTCAGTAGAGCTTAAGATCTTGTCTCTAAAGACAGTACTCCTGATTGCATTGGCCTCAGTTAAGAGGGTAGGGGACCTGCAGGCATTTTCGGTCGACGAATCGTGCCTGGAATTCGGGCCGGGTGATTCTCAGGTAACCCTGAGACCCCGGCCTGGATATGTGCCCAAGGTTCCCACTACTCCCTTCCGGGACCAAGTGGTGAGCCTGCAAGCGCTGCCTTCGGAGGAGGCAGACCCAGCCCTAGCTTTGCTCTGTCCCGTCCGTGCTCTCCGGACTTACGTGGACAGAACGCAAAGCTTCAGGACCTCAGAGCAGCTCTTCGTCTGTTATGGAGGACAGCAGAGGGGAAAGGCTGTCTCCAAGCAGAGGATGGCCCACTGGATAGTGGATGCCATCGTCTTGGCGTATGAATCCCAAGACGTGCCCTGCCCGCTCGGGGTTAGAGCTCACTCCACCAGGGGTGTAGCCTCTTCCTGGGCGCTGGCTCGTGGCGCCTCGCTGACAGACATTTGTAGAGCTGCGGGCTGGGCGACACCTAACACGTTCGCTAGGTTTTATAGCCTGCGTGTAGAGCCGGTGGCTTCTCGTGTGCTCGCTTCCCATAGTCAGCTTCACTGAAGTGCCCGTTCTAGTGTCGGCTTGCTGCGCCATTCCCTTCCCCCGGAACGGATACGTGCGCTTATTTCTCCAGTCGAGTTCCCCAGGTTTGGCGAACCCTGTTGAGTCCTCCGCACCCCTCGGCAGTCGGATGTTGCGGAGCGTCCGACGCCAGGTCTGGCACTCGTATGCATTGGTGGAACTTGTGTCAGGCTGGGTTCCGTATGTCGTGACCCCTACGGCGGTCCCATACGTGTATCTCCACGGTTCAGCTCCCTACGGCGAGCTCGTGTCTTTCCCTTGGCAGAGTTCTCTGCCGTCTCAGTACGGTGTCGTCCCCCGCCTGCATTAGGCCGGGGCCTCCCCTGGGACTTCCGTATGTTGTGCTGCCCACGGCCAGCCCATACGTATTCTTTCCACATGGTAACTCCCTCCGGGCATGATGTGGCTCCCGCAGCGTCCTTCGGGCACGCTTTCCCAGCGTTATCCAATCAAGTCTGCTGAATGGGTCTTGCGGAACAGCAGTATGACTCTTCTGGCGTGAATCTTCCCGCCCGCTTCAGAACGGGGTCCGAGGGGCTCTCGCTGGGCGCTGGAAGTGGTAGTAACTGTGGCGTTTTCCATAGGGATCCCAATTCGTCGGTTATTACCGACGTACGTCGTAGTGACCGACTGAAAGGGAACGTCTCGGTTACGTATGGTAACCCTCGTTCCCTGAAGGAGGGAACGGAGACGTACGTCCCGTCGCCACAGTTCCTTCCATCACTGCCTGGCCGGTCTCTGGTTAGGCTCCTCAGTGAAAAACGTCAGTGCGATGCTCTCGCTTCCTGTTTATACCCGCGGCGCGGGGCGGAGCGCGAGATGCAAATCTCGCACGCCAATTGTTCATTGGCCTGTTCTTAAGTTCTCGAAGCTGATAGGGGCTCTCTGAAGTGATCCCAATTCGTCGGTTATTACCGACGTACGTCTCCGTTCCCTCCTTCAGGGAACGAGGGTTACCATACGTAACCGAGACGTTTTTACTGTATTTTTGATTAAACTAATGCAGACTGGGTGAGCATAAGAAACTTCTTTTAAAAACAGTAAAAAAACAGTATATTATATATATATATATATATATATATATATATATATATATATATATATATATATATATATATATATATACACGTCATATCTGGTGCCAGATATCTGTCTGTATATCAGGTATATATATATATATATATATATATATATATATATATATATACGCACACTCACTTAAAGGATTATTAGGAACACCATACTAATACTGTGTTTGACCCCCTTTCACCTTCAGAACTGCCTTAATTCTATGTGGCATTGATTTAACAAGGTGCTGAAAGCATCCATTAGAAA
Organism: Romanogobio albipinnatus; assembly: GCA_023566225.1. Taxonomy (NCBI): domain Eukaryota; kingdom Metazoa; phylum Chordata; class Actinopteri; order Cypriniformes; family Gobionidae; genus Romanogobio; species Romanogobio albipinnatus. The sequence continues at coordinate 40,468,786 of CM042256.1, forward strand.
TGTTGGTCCATACATAAAGTTGCCAAGAAAACAGCCCCCAAACCATTACACCACCACCACCAGCCTGCACAGTAGTAACAAGGCATGATGGATCCATGTTTTCATTCTGTTTACACCAAATTCTGACTCTACCATCTGAATGTCTCAACAGAAATCGAGACTCATCAGACTAGGCAACATTTTTCCAGTCTTCAACTGTCCAATTTTGGTGAGTTCGTGCAAATTGTAGCCTCTTTTTCCTATTTGTAGTGGAGATGAGTGGTACCCGGTGGGGTCTTCTGCTGTTGTAGCTCATCCGCCTCAAGGTTATGTGTGTTGTGGCTTCACAAATGCTTTGCTGCATACCTCGGCTGTAACGAGTGGTTATTTCAGTCAAAGTTGCTCTTCTATCAGCTTGAATCAGTCGGCCCATTCTCCTCTGACCTCTAGCATCAACAAGGCATTTTCGCCCACAGGACTGCCGCATACTGGATGTTTTTCCCTTTTCACACCATTCTTTGTAAACCCTAGAAATGGTTGTGCGTGAAAATCCCAGTAACTGAGCAGATTGTGAAATACTCAGACTGGCTCGTCTGGCACCAACAACCATGCCACACTCAAAATTGCTTAAATCACCTTTCTTTCCCATTCTGACATTCAGTTTGGAGTTCAGGAGATTGTCTTGACCAGGACCACACCCCTAAATGCATTGAAGCAACTGCCATGTGATTGGTTGTTTAGATAATTGCATTAATGAGAAATTGAACAGGTGTTCCTAATAATCATTTAGGTGATTGTATATATCTCTGTGTGTGTATGTATGTTAATATATATATATAACATAACAAAATATATATAACATAAAAGACACACACACACACACACACACACACACACACACACACACACACACACACACACACACACACACACACATATAAAAACAAATACACACACACACACACACATTTTTTATTACCGTTATATAGTAAAAAGAAACATTAAATTAAAATATGCATGAATTAAAGGCACTGCATTAACAAATATTACTAAGATGTATCTAAATAATTCATTCCATAATATAAAAATATACATTTCTTGGGCCACACAGTTTTGAATGAGTACAAAAGTACAAAAAATGCTGTATTTTGCCAACATTTTGTCATATCAAGATGTATTTGGCTTAAGTTCACAACTAGGGATGTCACGATACCAAAATTCCAGTAGTCTGTACCAATAACAAAAAATTTACGGTACTCTGTACCAATTGCGGTACCACAGCAAAATGTTTTTATTTTTTAATTTTATTTTATTTAAAAAAAATTTTATTCAATAAGTTTATTATTTATGATGATAATCATTATAAGTAAATAATACATACGCATTTAAAGGCTGTATTCTGTTTAAAAGCAAACATTGTTTATAAAAACGATCAAGTGAAAAATAAGCAACCATCTAGGCATAAATATTATTATTAGTAGAGATGTATTATTATTACTAAACGTTCATTATATATACAGTATATGACAGTTTTCTTAAATGAAATGGTAAATTCCATAAAGTGACACGCGTGTCACGCGAGCGTGTGTGTGTGCGTGCCCGTGCATCTGCGCCCGTCATTCACACAGAGACGCAGAACATGCAGGAGTAATATTTAAATATTGCGGTTTTATATTCACAGACACTAGTATATATTCGGTCTGGAGTCCTGCGCCCTGCGCTTAGATAAACACTGAAGCGACTGAACACAACTGCGGGTACTGAATATACTCGGGAGTTGTACTACCGGTACTACAGAAATGCTGGTATCATCACATTTTTTTTACATTTCAGTACCGAAGTACCGGTACTTGTGACATCACTAGTCACAACTATATTTATATTTCCATTATAGAAGTGATTTTGTTAATGAGAAGAGGGGTGCTTAATTGTCATAAAAAAATTACAAAAAGATAATATAATTTTATAATAATTTTTTGGGATGCAATATAACCCAGATATATTCCTGACATGCTTTGTGAGATTCACTTAGGAAGTGTTACACAATCCTTACCTATGACCAAAGCCAGAGCTCCGACGACCACCACGAGAACAATGACCACTGGAGCCACCAGCACTTTACTCACTGTGGAACGAGCAACAGAAAAGCATTCAGGCTCACAAAAACAAACACATTTAGAATTCTTATCTACTTCTGGACTAAAGAGAAATGGATGGAGTGCATTTATCTTTCTGAGCAAGTCACTTGGTTAAAGTGAACCTGTGACCTGTAGACCAAACACTTGTGTCTGTGATGTATGGATGGTTGGGTATCACATTATGGTTCACTGCACTAGCCTGAGGACACCACAAACACTAGCTCATGTAAAGTATACACACAGAGATATGTAAACTATAAGCAGATCATAGAGCTGGTGAACTTGATGAATTGCTGGTTATTTCTATTGAATAGAGCGAAGCACTTCATGGATCAGTAATAAAGTATCAGGTTGAGCTGAATTTTCTCACTTATTCACTTAAATGTTGGGTCAGATACTAAATTAATTGTTACACTGCAAATCACTGCATTTGGCCATGTCTGACTTATTAAATCTGCCTTAATTGTTGGCTATTTGTTTCTAAAAACTGTAAAAACAAAACCCTGTAGGCATATACATCAATCAGGCATAACATTATGACATTATAAAATTTATAACATTATAATATTGTGTTGGTCCCCCTTTTGCTGCCAAAACAGCCCTGACCCGTTGAGACATAGACTCCACTAGACCCCTGAAGGTGTGCTGTGGTATCTGGCACCAAGATGTTATCAGCAGATCCTTTGAGTTCTATAAGTTGCGAGTCGGGGCCTCCATGGATTGGACTTGTTTGTTCAGCACATCCCAGATGCTCGAATGGACAGCCACCAGGGAATACCGTTTCCAGGAAAGGGTGTACATGGTCTGCAACAATGCTTAGGTAGGATGGTACGTGTCAAAGTAACATCCACATGGATGGCAGGACTCAAAGTTTCCCAGCAAAACATTGCCCATAGCATCACACTGCCTTTGCCGGCTTGATTTCTTCCCATAGTGCATCTTGGTGCCATGTGTTCCCCAGGTAAGTGACGCACACGCACCCGGCCCTCCACATGATGTAAAAGAAAACAGGATTCATCAGACCAGGCCACCTTCTTCCATTGCTCCGTGGTCCAGTTCTGATGCTCACATGCCCACTGTTAGCGCTTTCGGCGGTGGACAGGGGTCAGCATGGGCACCCTGACCACTGCAGACCAGGAACACCCCATAAGAGCTGCAGTTTTGGAGATGCTCTGACCCAGCCGTCTAGCCATCACAATTTGGACCTTGTCAAACTCGCTCAAATCTTACGATTGCCCATTTATCCTGCTTTTAACACATCAAATTTAACTTGCTGCGTAATATATCCCACCCACTAACAGAAGAGATAATCAGTGTTATTCATTTCACCTGTCAGTGGTCATAATGTTATGCCGGATCAGTGTATACACTATACTATATCAAGCAGGTTCTCAGAGCACCTAAAACACATTATGATATCAATTGGACAAGAAAGCTCAAGATAACCCAATATATCTCAAGATATGTTTCTAAGGTAACCTCTAAAATTCCAAAAGAACTTAAATTAATTAGCATCCTCTGCTTATGCACACTTACTACAAACAGAGCCTCGGACCAGCCGGCGCAGGTGGGGTTTCTCAGGCAGGTAGCGGTACTTGCATCCAAACACACTCAGGTTGGAGGCGTGGTCCCCAAAGAAGCGCAGATGCCTGTACTTCTCCCCACATCGATAACAAAAGTTTGTGTTGCACTGCGTGCAGGTCATGTGATCACAGCCCTCTGTTTTCTGAATGTGGATCTGTTGGCATAGAGAAGAAATAATCCTGGCAATGAGTAATCTAATCACAAAGATGCACCATCCCAGCCATCTATTCTTTTTACAAATTGGTTACATTTTTAGATGTAGATGCAGATTTACCTGAAACTGGGACAGTGACTGACATGTTTAATTAGTGAAAGCCTAAAGCTCACAAAATGATCAATTAGAATGATTATACTGTGATTATTCCAACAAACAATCCACTTTTCAGAATTATAGGTTGAGAAACTCGCTCACAAAGGAACGATCTTAGCTAAGCCCTCAGGTATCTGGCTCAGGTATGTTGAGGGAATGCCAAACACTCATGTTACGATGTGTCCTCCAAAACAACATGAATGCAATGCACCGATGTCTGGATGGAAAGCAGCAACGCCTTATAGAGCTTGTTGTCTCTTGAAATTGTGTTAGTGGAAAGAAAATGGTCTCAAGTAAACTTTAATTCAGGATCACTTTGCCCACACCCCAGTCTTGTGACTTCCTGCAATTTCATGTTTACCAAGACCGTAATTAGAATTAGACAAGAGGAAAGGAAAAGAAAAACACAATCCTTCTTCACTATCTCAGATGGGACCATTCAGTACTTACACCGATTGTTTCTGTTTATCTGAACTACGCAACTCCTATTAGTTTTAAATGGGCCATATTTTATATTTCTGTTGCAAGTCTACTTGCCATGTAGGTCAAGTTTCTGGTACTAAATGTGTGATAGATGGGTTTTACATTTACATTTTCCACTCTCTTTCTGATTTTTTTAATTAAACAAGCTCATTTTTGTTACTGTTCCTTTAAGACTTCAGGAACACTTTACAATAAGGTTCTAGTAACATTACTTAAGGCAAAAGTTAACATAAACGATAACAATTTATTTTTGCTAATATCTACATCAAATTTTTTAAACATTTCAAATTGTATAAATTGACATGAAATTAACATGAATTAATGAACAAAAGTATATTTATTAACTGACATGAATCTAAATGAATAATTGCTGTAAATAATGGCTGTTGTCCATTGTTTGTCTATGATAACCAATACATCCATGTTAACAAAATGAACCTTAGTGTAAAGGTAAAAATCAAAACTATATGCAAATGACCTACACTACTCAAAAGTTTGTGTTTGGTCAGTAAGATCTTTTTCTTGAGCATCTGTGTCTTGAGCATAAACCTATAATAATAGTTTCTGAATGATCATGAGACACTGAAGACTGGAGTAATGTCTGCTGAAAATTCAGCCTTCGCAGAAATACATTTGAAAAAAACATATATTTATAAAAACAATTAAATTGTAAAAATATTTCACAATATTACATTTCTTACTGTGTGTTTAAAGGGGTGGTAAAACACATTCTTTCGAAGGCTTGATTGTGTTTGTGGGGTACACTGTAACATGTGTTCATGCTTCGTTTTAAAAAAATTGCATTATTTTCTACACTGCTCTGACCCTCCTTGTAAAAACGGTCTGATGGTTTCCGGGTTGTATGAAGCCAGTCTCTCAAAAATACGCAATGGGCTCAGATTGGTTAGCTGGCCCAGTGTGTTGTGATTCGCTAACCGCCTAGTGCACGTTTGTCGGAAACGTCACGCCCCTTACCTTTACCGGTAGACTGTGCTTTGGGTAGTACAATGGCGTCAATAAAACCATACCAATTTGAGCCCCGAATCAGACCCAGACAATTTTAGTGAAGATGATCGAGCAGAACCTGTTCAGTCCTCAAGAGTAAAGACTGCGGATCTATAGTGATCGCTACTGAATGGCACTGTTACTTTTGTATTTTTAGAACGATTATAGCCAAATATCTGTCGCAAGAACGAACACTAAACATTGGCTTTACTAGTAGCCAAATCAAACACAGAACCGTGTTTAGCATGCCTGTAGATAAACAATACATAAAAGCTCTAATCAAAGAATCATTTACACTAATGCCAAGTTCGCTGTTGAGATTTTAAAAAGTTTGTAACGTTAGGTGTTTGTCGGATAACGTTAAGTATGAATGAGCATTTAACAAACTGGTTTGCAGAGCCAAATGAGCGTTGTCATCTGTTTACTTCCTTGCTACAACGTACAATTAACAATACGAACTATTACAGGAAAACACATTGACGAAAAATAAATCATACTTACAGGTTGTGGCCCCTAAACAGCTTCTGTTTTTGAATCCATCTTTCAGGACAAGCCGTTGTAAGAATCCTGCATTGAACTGATGATTGTGGAAGCTATCCTCCGTGAAATGTGCAGCGGGAGCCGCGCGCGCCCATCATGCATTCACACACTGGCAGCGTTTGTCTCGCACAGCTGAACCGTGGCTCGTGTATTGCAAATACAGACGAATATTGTCCATTAGGTCACATTTTCCGGTCTTCTCCTCCGACCCCGGTCTGTCTCGTGCTTTGATTTATGATGGGCAGCATGTATCTGCTGCAAATGCGACCATGTTCCCCTCTGTCTCATACACGCATGCATATAACGTTGTATGTTAAACGTACTGCAACGCACCCCCGTCCCTAGGAAGGCTGAATAAAGTGGACCTGCAATCCGGATGAAAATAACAGCGTTTCGTCGGCATTGGCAAACACACTCTAGCCTACTAACTAGCCTACCACAACAACTATTCCCCACGGCGATACAAAATGGCCTCGCCCCCCCTTATTTCATATTCTCGGAGGAGGGGTTTATGTAAATATTGGGGCTGGTGATGTCAGCAACCCTGGAGGAATGTGTAGTAGTCCCTAGCGGCCGTTTGCTGTAGTCCTTAGAAATTGATTTCTTAAAAGCAAATATCTCCATTTGCTTTAAACTTTGAACGTTGTAACTTTGCAGATGTTGTTTATGCTCAAACAGCAACATTACACACTAGCTAAAGTTAGAAAAGTGAAATCGTGGTTTACCACCCCTTTAAAAAAATGCAGCCTATAACTTTTGAACAGTAGTGTACATTATGATTGGCTAAAATCTGCATTTTTGTAGAGCACATTCATTACCTTACAGCGTGGGCACTTCTGAGCGTTCCTCTGGCCATGTTCGATGACGCTGGCCCAGTGACGTAACAGTTTGTCTCCTTTCTTGTATTCTCGACACTTCAGGCCTTCGTGCCAGGGCGCGTGGCATTTAAAACACCAGACAAACTGGCACTTTGTGCACTGAATCTGTTGGGGAACATTTAACGACATAACGAACACAGATAGTTTGCTTACTCAAGTATGTCTTTTATCAAAGAAAGTCACATAAATGTAAGGTTATTAACTGCAGAATGGACAAAAACCCAACCTTATACTTGTGTTCAATCTTGGTAGACGTCTGTTGGCTACGCCCCCTCAAGGAAGAAAACAGGCTGCACTGGGGACACGGTTTTGTGCTGGAGTCCAGTCTGCTCAGCTCCAAGAAGTACTTGTATTTTGTAAGCTCCTCACTGGTCAGGTGTGAAATCACCAAGCTCTCCTCCAAGTATCCACTGCATTCCGTGATGGGACAAACCAAGTGTGCCCGACCCACGTGAACCTTAAAAGAAACTCAAATTTATTCATGACTATAATGCAAACTACCGTCTGTAGCATTAAAGGAATAGTTCGCCCAAAAATGTAAATGTAAATGTAAAACGAACGCTGAAGCACAGAGGATAGAGCAAATCAAAACGATGGTCACAAATTAGAAGGCTAAAATTAGAGGTTTTACAGAAAAATGTCAGAGGATTTTAATACAAGAGAAGAGAAGTCACCCTTCTGCCGGAAGCCAGTGATTATAGTTTGTAAAATTTTAAAGGTGCCAAGCGATCCTGGGTAGAGTAACTTCTTATTGACGTTCAAAGTGTTGTCAGACAAACAGAGGCTAGCTAGACTCTCCCTCCTCCTCCTCCTCCTCCGTAAAGCCGCTCTGCCGTAAATTTTCGGATTCACAAAAATGTTCGTATTTTCAAAATATTAGTTGGTACGAAAGAAATTTACACCTGCTTTTTACACCACGTGTAAATGGTGCGTAAAACATTTGAACGTTCTATGTTCTAATTTAGGCAAACTGACGATATTGCATTTTGATGCACTATGTCCCATAATAATTTTTAAAGAGTTAATTTTTTTTTTTACTGTTCAACGTTGGGTAATAGGCAGCGCTCCTCACTGTCACTTTTTACCCAGCCGTCCAATCACAGTGGAGGAGGGGCGGGACAAAAACTACACCGACCAATCATCCCACTTGTACACCGACTGAACAATAATGAAGCTAATACTGCTTTTTATTGCATTTTTTATAATCAGTAATATTCTTCAAAATTACATACTAGTAACACATTACTGCCATGGATATTTTGTATCATAATCATAGCAATCAAAGTATCTCTGCCTTTGCAAAGCGCTCTCAAGCGCCACCAGCTGGCCGTTTTCAGAAGAGCACCAGGCGTTTTTTAGCTGGCTAAAAATGCTTTGATGGACACATGATAATTTAATATGTATTGCAAGGCATATGGTCAATTAGCATTTATGCAATATACTAGAGCCGAACCTGAGAAAGAACTCCACGAGATTCTACAGCGTTCCAGCACATGTCATTTGCAGTTGTAACTCATGGGCGGGGATTATGCTAATTATGAATGAGTGTGCACGCGCATAATGTTTGGAATTAATATACACACGTTTAACTACCGAATCCGTGGTATACGAAGCGTTTGTGAATCTAGAGGAGAGTTTTTGTAAAGGTTCATTTTATGCACAAATTACTCAGAATTTGCTCATTTATTTACGAACGTTTCATGAACAGAGGTGGACAAAGTACACAACTCCATTACTTGAGTAAAAGTACTATTGATTAAATATTACTCCATTACAAGTGAAAGTTGTAAAGATAGATTTTTACTTATGTATAAGTAGAGAACTACTTGCTTTTAAAAGTACTTAAGTATCAAAAGTCAAAGTAAACGCATTATTTTATTATTGTTGCATTGTTGTATGAATGCACGCTGTACCATTATAGTGGTTTAAGCCAGTCATGCTCCATCCGACATGCTAGCATACCTTGAACTCATTTAAATACTTATTTAAAAGTTACAAAGCTCTTATCAAAGTCAAAATCTTACTAGAAAAGAAAGGTTTCTACATTGTGTTTATTTGACAGGATTATGTAAAAAAACATTTCTGAAAGGACTTCAGTTAACATTATTAGCCCAACTACGTTTTTGCATTCTAACTAACATCATTGACGAATGTTATGCGTTAACGCTGTATCCACAAGGCTATGGCAACTTGGCGGGTAAATCTATAAAAATAATTTGACCAACCATTATTTCATGCCAATGTTAATTTTGACAGCAAATTTTGATTTAGTTTTAGTCATAGTCTTTTCACTATAACATTTTAGGCATATGAATTGTTTTAGTTTTAGTCTAGTTTTAATTGACTATAATAAGATTTTAGTAGATTCAATAGACAAAAATTCAGTACTTGTGTGTACTTGTGTCTGGCGTCTGAGAGGCAGCTTTCTGTGTGCACTTTCGTGTCGTTGCACTTTTTCAGACTTATCATCGCCTGTTCTTCTGAATTTTAACTTTTAAGTATGACCATGGTTGCACGCACTGCGTCTGGGAACTGCCGCCTTCTATTTTGCCATCAATTGATTAGTGTTCAAAAAATACTTGGAAATCATTGAACTTCATGTGATCCTACAAGAGTGATTACTGATGGCTTTCTGCACAAAAAAAAAAAACACAAATCACGTTTTAAATAAGAAAACAAATCATCCACTGACTTTCAAAGCGGCTACGACTTTCTACTTCGAGGGCCTTGATAGAAATGTAGTGGAGTAAAAAGTACGATATTTGTCTTTCAAATGTAGTGAAGTAAAAGTCATAAGTTTCCAGAAAAAATGCTACTCAAGGAAAGTACAGATACTCAAAAAGTGTACTTAAGTACAGTACTCAAGTAAATGTACTTAGTTACTGTCCACCTCTGTTCATGATTGAGGCCCATAGTGAGTAAATTGATGTACTTTTAAATAAAAAAAGTAAGTTTTAATTTGAAGTCTTGATAAATGACATGTGCACGCGCACTAACCCCAAACCTCCCCAAACCATTCTTGTCGTTATTGGCTGGAGCACTGTTTATTATGTTTCATTGTCCAGACTGCCCAAGTTTGTTTTTGTTGCCGTTTGTGTAGCTTGTGCTGACTACAGAGACCGCATTTTTTTTTACAGTGTGTTCAGGGTACAGGCAGATAGCAGATAGTGAGAAGATGTTTGCTGTATGTGACAAAAAATGTTTTGGCATAAAAAACGCGTGACATTGCTTAGAGCACCTTTAAATATAGATAATGTTCTTACAAAAACCCATTGCTTCGCTTCCGAATGCCTTTATTAACACACTGGAGTCATATGGATTACTTTTATGATGGATGGATGCACTTTTTGAACTCTGAAACTATTCAATTCCATTACAAAGCTGGGAAGAGCCTAGATATAACTCAGATTGTGTTCAGCTGTAAGTAGAAAGTCATATACACCTAGGATGGCTTGAGGGAGAGTAAATGATGGGATAATTTTCATTTTTGAGTGATCTATTCCTTTAATGCAATGTTAAGCCTTCAGATGACTCCATGTGCAGTTAAATATGTAATCCACCCTGTTTGAAAACGGTTAACTGCACAGTGACGTGTGGACGAGTGATTTAGCGTTCTTGGAAATTGTGGGTTTTAATCATTGATTACAAGCTAGGACACAAGCAGCAGGAAGTCTAACCAATCTGTGTACACAAGCAACTCAAATAGCCTCTGTACACGCGGTACTTCCAAGTCAATGATCAACGTTACCTTCTCCAACAATCACTGAGCTCCGCTAAATTGTGACTGAAGACGGCGCCGGTAGGAAGGTACCCTAGGGGCTCGTTCCAACTAGTTTGTACAGGTTGAATGTGGTATGATTTGTTGATAAATGGATCTGTGTTGAATGACCTTTCCCAGCCTCCTGTATGGAGTTAAGGGATCTCATGGATCAGTGAGATCCATTTCATTTTCATTGTTCATACTACAGCAGGGCTTTGGTGCAGCCCTCCAGCTGCAGGACAGTGACTATCGGTACCTCCCCTGCGAGAGGATTACGTCCCCACCCATGTTCTTTCGGCCCCCCTTTGGGACGACAGGATTACAGAGCACTTCCATCGCAAGAACTAATCTCCTCTCTGCTCTCCTATTTTTATGCTGGGATATCAAGCAACAGCATTTAGTGGACATTATCTGAGGTGACAATAAAAAGAGATGTCAAGAGATGTTTTTACATTTGAGTTTTGGGTAGTTACAAATCAAATGGAATAAAACCTGCCATGATATCTGGAACCAATGGACTCTGGACCAAACTAGACAAGACTGGGTTCCGTCTGCATGATGTGAGCTCCAGGAAAGGTTGACAACAGTTACCACTTACAGTTTACTACTGCTACTACTACTACTGCCACAATGTCCATCCCTAAATATGGCTATGCTAGATAAATCACCCTTGTTCTGTGGAAACTCTTGAATTAGGGTTGGTTAATGGTATAAGAGTTTCACAGAACAAAGCATATTTTTTAGCGATGACGAGTCACGAAATCATACAGCAACTGACTAGTCATTTAGTAGGCTAGATTTAAAAAATATTTTTTAGGGCTGGCAAAACTCTAAATGGATACATTTACACACAAGAAGAAATACTTTGAGATTTTTTCACTCCATGAGAACAGGTGTGTCCCAATATGCGTCATTTTGTAGTATAAATAATGTGAGTAGTGTGTTCACACTAAAAACTCCAACAAGAAAAAGTGCACTTTCAATGCCCGAAAGATGCACTTGTGCATCCTAAAAAACGAAATGTTGGACACTTAATCCACTCGACTCAGGGTGTACTCACACTAGCCAGTTTGAACCGTGCCCGAGTGCGTTTGACCACCAAAGCGCGGTTCGTTTGACTAGTGTGAGTGCTCCGAACCGTGCCCGGGCGCGGCTCGATTAGCCGGCCCTGGCCCGCTTGGAAGAGGTGGGCCAGAGCACGGTTCAGTTGGACTCGGGCACGTTTCGCATGCAGTGTGAGCGCTAACCGTGCTGGAGCACGGAACAGGACGTGTAGTCCGTAATTAAAGCTGCAAAGTCCTTGCTGCACTTCAGCTGGTACCTTGCAAACCTCATACGAGCAGCACGATTACGTGAAAATTTTCGTGCCACAAAGGCGATAGATCTGTTTAACAACAGGCTGTGAGAGGGCTGTGGACCACTGTGGACCAAACGACTCAAAATTATCCACAAAGTAAACAGAGCGATAGACTCCATTGTGTTCAGTGAGAGCGCTGCTCTTCCTGTTTATCCCGAAACCGTCGCACCATAATGACGTAAGCGTGCTCCGGCACGAATGCTGAAACCCTATGTGAGTGCAGGCCAGAGGGGGAGGGGGAAGGGGGGACAATCGTACTCCGGCCCGGTTCATGGCAACCGTGCCTAGTGTGAGTACACCCTCAGAGCTTTAGGCACACTAGAGCAGCCATATCACCCTGTAGCCCAAGACTGGTTTTCCACTGAAGCGAAGCAGGGTTGACCCCTGGTCAGTCAGTACCTGGATGGGAGACCTCCTGGGAAAACCAGGTTGAGGCTGGAAAAGGTGTTAATGAGGCCAGCAGGGGGTGCTCACCCTGTGGTCTGTGTGGGTCCTAACACCCCAATATACTGATGAGGACGCTATAATGTCAGAAAACACCATCCTTCGGATGAGACGTTAAACCGAGGTCCTGACTCTCTGTGGTCATTAAAAATCCCAGGATGTCCTTCAGAAAAAAAAAAAGAGTAGGGGTTTAACCCTGGCATCCTGGCCAAATTTGCCCATTGGCCTTTGTACATAATGGCCTCCTTTTTGGCTTCATCACACTGTCTCCTCTCCACCAATCAGCTGGTGTGTGGTGGGCATTCTGGTGCAATATGGCTGCCGTCACATCATCCAGGTGGATGCTGTACATTGGTGGTGGTTGAGGAGATTCCCCCCTTCTATATGTAAAGTGCTTTGAGTGCCGAGCAAAGCGCTATATACATGTAATAAATTATTATTATTATTATTATTAGAGGATTTTCACATCTTAACCGATTTAAAAAATGTGGGAGACCACACATTTTTCAACCGGCAGTTTCAACTGATTTTTAACATTATAATCCTTCGAATGCACAGACAAGAAGATTTGTCTGGGCAGTGAGACCACATACCAGTTGACTGTAGTAAGATTTTCACAGTAAGACGCGATCTCAGGGAGACTCGCGAGTTGTTAAGAAAAACAAATGGAGGACGATCGACGTCGTCATCTGGTTTTCCTGATGTGAATTTGTTTAATGGGAAGAAAAGCAAAGGAGAAAAAAAATGATATGAGTGATCTTCTTTCTCAATACTCCACTTTCGTGGCATGTTTGTGGCTGCCAAGTTTCATCTTTCAGCTCTCTCTCATTGGCTACTGTTGTTATCACATCAGAGGCAGCCTAATGCGATCGGGAGCAATACAATAATCACAATGACACAGTTTTTTGGACAAAAAGTTGTTTGCGACGAGCCTCGAATCAGGCTATGCCCCCCGATCACTTAGAGGTGCAAATCGGGCTCAAAATCTGGCTTAAAATCTTCAAGTGTGTGGCCAGCCTTACGTAGCCAAAGGGGAGAGGGTCTATCAGACTGTAAAAAGACAGACAGAAAAAAATTGCCATTTAAACCTTATACACTAGAAGGCTGAATACATATTGCATTGTATAAGTGCATAGAGCATAGTACGTCATTTGGGACAACTTTAGATTACCTAAGATCTGCTGGAACAGGCTCGTACTAGTTTAGGGATGCTGCTTGAGTCATTTATGAATGACGCACTTGACTCATGTAAAAGATGGTTTTAGTAAACAGCACTAACAAGGCTCATGTTGGGAGAAGGGCTCTCGTGGCTGATTGTTTGGTGTCTTGTGCTCACAGCAGGTGAGATTCTGCAAGCCAGGTGTGCTTGGAGTTTACTTTGGGATACTAATGAGATCTGGCACTCCCACGAGAGCCCTTACCTGAGTACGTGGCACCAACTGGTGACAGTAGTGCCAGCACTCCCCCAGGGCCACCCACCGGTTCTTTTTACACCTGTCAGCCTGCTGCTAATGGGCCGACCGTACAGCTAGCACAAAAACGGCACACACCAGCCGCCGCAGGCATGAACAATCCTCTCAGTATGGGTAGAGAATCTGATTTTCAGTCTGCCATGTCACACGCTGACATCCTGTATCAACTTTCAAGATGTTTTCTGATTGACCAGCACCACCACTTGAGGTGGGCTATCTTCTCAGGGAGGTGTCTTTTTGATGGATGTGCAGTCGAGTGCAGACTTTAAGCATAAAGCTGGGTTCACCAAATTGCTGTGGTAAATACAGACACAAAATTTATTTTAAAAAATATCTAGTTTATAATATTAGCACTAACCAGGTATGGATTCCTATCCTTAGATGACTTTTAAGAAAACTATGCTGCATATGTAACACACAAACAGCATGAGAAACCATGCTTATCAGTGAGAGGATGAACACCTCAGGATGTAAATTATGTGTCAAAACACTTTCAGTATAGCATCCATAAAAAAAAGTAATCAAACATTTTTTTTCATTTTCTCAGCAAATTCCTTGCATCACCTCATTTCAGCACTGCATCACCTTTTTTCAATCTAAGACCTCATGCATCTAAATTACAGTAGGTTGTAGGCAATATTCAGTCTAGCAGAAAGTGTATACATTCATACATTTAAACGGATCACTTATTCTGCAAGCCTACAAAAGGTCAGTGAAACCAACTAAACAGTACTCCTAAAAAAACAGCACATGATTTAATTCCATATAAAAGATCAAATCTAATGAGGCATATACAATACTGCAAGGCAAATAGTTAAAAGCCAGTCACAGATTAAGCGAATATTGTTCTCTCCTAACAATGCCACATATTAATGTCTGGGTAGATTAGAAGGGGAGCAAACAATCAGTTTGTGTTGGATGTAGGAAAAATGGAAGGATAAAGATCTGAGCGACTTTGACAAGGGCCAAATTGTTATGGCAAGGCGACTGGGTCAGAGTATCTCTGAAAAGGCAAGGCTCGTGGGTTGCTCCCGGTCAGCAGTGGTAAGAATTTACCAACAGTGGTCCGTGGAGGGACAAACCACAAACAGGCAACAGGGTGTTGGGCGCCTAAGGCTCATTGATGCACGAGGGCAACAAAGGCTATCCCGTCTGGTCCCAGCCAACAGGTCTACTGTGGCACAAGTCACACAATATTTGAATGATGGTTATGGAAGGAATGTGTCAACACACAGTACATCACTCTGCTGCGTATGGGGCTGCATTGCCGCAGACCAATCAGAGTGCCTATGGTGACCCCTGTCCACCGCCAAAAGGACCTATAATGGGCATGTGAGCGTGACACTGGACCTTGGAGTAGTGGAAGAAGGTTGCCTGGTCCAATAAGTCTTGCTTTCTTTTACATCACGTGAATAGCTGTGTGCGTGTGCGCCATTTACCTGGGGAAGAGATGGCACCAGGATGCACTGTAGGACGTCAACAAGCTGGTGGAGGGAGTGTGATACTCTGGGTAAAGTTCTGCTGGGTCCAACTATTCATGTGTACCTAAACATTGTTGCAGACCAAGTACACCCCTTCATGACAATGGTGTTCCATGATGGAATTGCCCTTTTTCAGCAGGATAATGCACCCTACCACACTGCACACATGGTCCAGAAATGGTTTGAGGAACATAATAAAGAGTTCAAGGTGTTGCCCTGCATGGCCCCAACATTCCCTAGATATAAATCTGATTGAGCCTCTGAGGGATGTGCTGGACCAACAAGTTTGATCCACCTGGCTCCACCTCGCAACCTACAGGAATTGGAAGGATTTGCTGCTAACATCTTGGTGCCAGATACTACAGGGCAACTTCACGGGTCTTGTAGAGTCCATGTCTCGGAGGGTCGTGCTGTTTTGGAGGACCAACAGCATATTAGGCATTAGGTCATAATGTCTTAAAGAAATCCTGAATAATTAAGTTGATTATAGGGTCAATTTAAAATTATCAACTTAATTATCACTGGCTTCAAAAACAAAATAAAAGGGAATCCAGGGATCTCGAGACACATTATTTATTATCTATTTTACACTTGATACGTTCATGATGCTAAAAAAAAGCAATGCTTTTGTACATAGAGCAACAATCAAAAAATAGTGCAGACTGAATCTAAGAAGTCACAGTTTATGCATAATAATGAACAAATCACTTAGAGCAGCCAATCACAGTAGCTGTAATTTATTGTTGAAGGTTATGTAATTGTTAGAAAAGCAGTGTTTTGATGGCTGTGGCAGTGCTGCTTTACAGGGAATGATTTTAAAAAGACACAAACTCTCAGGAATAGTTTACCGTGCCAAACACTGTCTGCACACTAGACAGCTCTGAGAAGTTGTCTCTTTATTCATCCCCTTTGAAACAACGCTGCTAAAAAATGAACTACAAAAATCTAAATAAATTTGTAGACTCAGATCCCTAAATTACATTTTGGATAAAGTACTCTGTTCGTTGTTACATGTCTATATATGCAATTTATACTTACCCATAAGCATGTTACCATACACACAATATGAACGTGTATTTTTTATTACCTAAATTCATATAAAAAATTACAGTTCTGGATACTGTTTTTGAGCTTGTGTTGGGATTATAGTGACATACCATATATTATGACTATCCATGTCTCTTTAAGCATAAGTAAGCCGCTAATGGATTCAGTACAAGCCAACATTCTGAAATATTACTCCAACGAATGAACCAAACGCCCTTGCCATAGGCACCTGACATTTAGACTGGTCACCCCATTTGCCAAGCCCAACACAAAGGGTTGAAATGAGAAACAGTGGCTTTGTGAAGTTAAATATTAGCTATTTAAATTAGTCTTTTGTAGTGCAGATCTCTCGCCATTTATCTTCAGTAAAAGTGCACATGAACCGATCCCTCATTCCTTTCATCTGGTTACAAACAATATTCATAGAATTCATTTGAGCTCATATATTCTCATTATCTAAATTGCTTTTGAAATCATGCACGCCACAGGCCTAAAAATGATTGTAATAAAAGCAGGATTGCGAAAAGATATTGAAAAGATGGAAAAGTGTACAAATGATCATTCAAATTGTACAACAAAAGCAGAAACTTAACTCAGATGTTAAAAGGATAGTTCACCCAAACATTTCAGTGTTTCTAAAGGTAGATTTAAGACTTTTTAAAGACCTTTTTAAGACCAAAACGTAAGGAATAAGGTCAAGGGAACACAATGTGTTCATGTCACGTGAACATGTCAATATGTTCTCTAAATATAAATGTCTAGGTTGTATTAGCAACACTTCAAAGTTTCAAAATACAACTTCCTACCGTTACTTTTTAATTCAGTTAACTAGATAAGTAAAGTTTGTAAACAAACTTTGAAGTTGGCTTAAGCGAGACCAGGAAGTTTGAAAAAGTTTATTTAAAGCTTAAAGTTTGAAGTTTAAAGTAGATTCTAGCAAGATTTACCATAGTTTACCACGCTCTAGTTTGACTTACCATGATTCTAGCTAGATTTACCATATTTTAGCCTGATTTACCATAGTTTACCATGATTTAGTATGATTTACCATAGTTTACCATGATTGACCATGCTCTAGTATGATTTACCATAGTTTAGCCTGATTTACCATAGCTAACCATGATTTAGTAGGATTTACCATAGTTTACCATGATTTAGTAGGATTTACCATAGTTTACCATGATTGACCATGCTCTAGTATGATTTACCATAGCTAACCATGATTTAGTAGGATTTACCATAGTTTACCATGATTGACCATGCTCTAGTATGATTTACCATAGTTTAGCCTGATTTACCATAGTTTACCATGATTTACCTTAGTTTACCATGTTTTAGTAAGATTTACCATAGTTTACCATGATTGACCATGCTCTAGTATGATTTACCATGATTCTAGCATGATTTACCATAGTTTACCGTGATTTACCATGTTCTAGTATGATTTACCTTAGTTTACCACACTCTAGTATGATTTACCATGATTCTAGCATGATTTGTTTGAAATCCTGCTCACAACCAGAATATGGACATACTGCAAAAAAGGGATGTTCTTGCTGCTCTCAGTATTTTTTGTCTTGTTTTCCAAAGCAAATATCATATGTAAGATATAAGATTCTTAAATCAAGATTTACATTTACTTCAAAAGCAAAGTGGTATAAGAAAATAAGTCTTTTTTTCTGTGAAATTGATCAAAATTAAGTGAGTTTATGATTAAAAAAGAACAAATATTTGCCAATGGGCTCATAAAAAATCCACTTATTTCAAAGCCATTGACAGTTTCTTTCTGAAAACAAGACTTCATTTTGCTTCTCATGTAAATGTATCTTGATTTAAGGATGTTAAGATATTTGTCCTGGGAAACAATGCATGCAACATTTAATGCCATGAGTCATGACTTTATGAATTTAAGCCTTTGTGCTCAGATTCATTTTTTTATAATATAATTTGTGGAAGGGGCTGTTTTTAGACCAGCAGAAACCCTGATTTCAAAGGAAGCTGTAACGTTTTTGTCAAAAAATAAAAAAAATACATTTAATTACAATCAAACAATAAAATGGCATACGGGTGAGACAATGCAGGCAGAATTTTTACTTTTGGGTGAACTATGCTTTTAAATTAAAACATTTCCATCAATCTAGTCATATGATTGCACTTCACTTAACTTTTCATGCCTAAAGCTCACATAGTAGGCAGAGCGGGATGTTTTCAGTCAAAAAGTAGCTGGAACCAGAAACTGCATCACACCACCTCGCTATGACGCTGTACACAGCTGTAATGCTGTCATTGGATACAATTCAAACAGACAGGTTTTACAGGTAATCAGTCTTTTACAGAAAGCAAAACACACGCTGCAACAATGGGAGGAGTGGCGATATATCTGCAAGCGGCTATATAAATAAAAATTCTTTTTGGCAGCATCATCGTCATAATTGTGCACTCCAGAACAAAGTCGAGAAAAAGGTCTAGGCGTGTGGCTAAACAGGCCAAGTGAGATCCCCAAATGCAAGTTACTGCTTGGGCATAAATAGGACAAAACTAGACCAATACCGCCAACCAAAAAAGACGGCTATCATTATCACATCAACCTCTGTCTGACCCCCAAGATCATTCACAGGGGCAATAAATCTGATTTGAGAGAACAGCGGCAACAAGCAAGCCAGCATTACTCGATTACGTCCACAAGATCCCTCCAGAAGGGCAAATTGTTTCTATGTTGCCTGCAAACCGCACACAGACCTTCCAGCCAACAATCATGTAATGTAATTAGGGCACAGAGAGGCTGAGCTCAGTGATTAAGCAATCAATTACAGCACAAGTTCTTCCTCCCCTTGCCAGAAACATGACTCACTGCCACGGGGTAGAAAAAACCTTCTCTAGACCCTCTTCCTCTTTCTAAGAATCTGATATTACAGAACTGCGTCCAAACTAGGGATGTGAAAAACGACATATTTTTGCTTTAGGGTAACATGAAGGTCTTAAAGGGGTAGTTCACACAAAAATAAATATTCTTTAATCATTTACACACCCCTATGTCATGTCTGCATGACTTTCTTCCTTCTGTGGACCACAAATGAAAAAGGCTTTTTTTAACGTCCATACAATGACAGTCAACACTGTATAAAGAATATTTCATTGCAAGTCGTCAAAACAACGATTATTGAGGTGTGTTTTTACAAGAAAATACTATTTCGTTTAATTCAATGTGTAACTTGCCGTTTCTTGTCAACTGTAAATCCTACACCATTTCCCCCCCAATGAAAGCAGTCCTATGTTGTTTGGAGTTTGGACCACAACATTCTTCTAAATATCTTTTGTGTTCCACAGAAGAAAACGTCATACAGGTTTGGAATGACATAAGAGTGAGCAAACTTTCATTTTTGGGTGAACTACCCCTTTACAATTTGGGTTGTTTTGCGCTTCACCCAGGGGCGATTCTAGGATTTTCATTTTAGGGGGGCTCACCCAGTGAGCATTGGACCCTAGACTAAAGTCTTACCAATTTTTTGGTCATTTGTTTAGAAATGTTTTGTCATTTGTTTAACATTTCTGACTTAAAAAAGCAGCTGTCAAATATGAAACGTTTAGTTTAGCTACATATCTCGCACTTGACGTCGAGTCCTGCTGCTAAAATTCATGCTCGGCCTCAGCAGCTTCTGTGTGAACATAAAGCCCGCCGACTCTGATTTGATTGGTTTTCTCAAATATTTTGACATTGACGAGTGGTGACAGACCAATGAGGCTCAGATCAACGCACACACCTCTGCTTCTGACGTGCGCTCTATTCGCCACCACGGCGGATTGAAGAACACGCTGATTAAAAAACGTGACGAAGCCGAAGCCTCCCGCCAGTTTCATATGGTTGAAAGGTTAATCATACATTTTTTAGGGGGGCTGGACAGAATGAAGCCCCCCTAAAAAGGGCCTAGTGACCATGGGTTCACCTGATGCGATTGGATCCATTTCTTAAGCCGCCTTTTAGCTGTCTGCGACCTTCAGATAGAATTGTTGCAATTGTAGTCACACTACACAAGTTGAGATATTTCAACATCTATCGTCTCTTTTAAGCTGTGAAAAGGCAGCTTAAGGGCCCGATATACTCATGGCAAAGCTCTTTTTCGTTCTTTGCTTAGGAGAAAAAAGAAGTTTTAAATATGTAACCAGCAGGGTTGGGCATCGTTTGATTTGAACGATTCTGATTACGATTCTTATTTTCGATTTCGGTTCTTTTCGATTCTCGATTCCGATTCTTTGAGGGGGGGAGTCAAAACATGTCACAGGCTCATTTCACAGAGAAAAAAAAAGATTTTGATTCAATAATGAGTTTTAGTTTTGGGACTTTCTCTGCTGGCATTTTCCCCTGCTTTGCTGCAAAGGTGAATGGAGTTTCACACCGAGTCTCCACTGGTTTAGAAATAGCATTAGCAGCAATCATATTAGGACTGCTACTAGCGTGGGCAATTTGCGTACATTTATCTAGGAGGGGGAAAAAATTATTTTTTTACTCAATAATTCTTTTACTCACCCTGCTGCTGTTCATATGCACGCGTTCCTGTGTGTGCGCATTCCGAGCCGTCAGTAGCCTCATGCAATGTTGTCATGACAAGCGGTACACAACATTCACTTCAGGAGGTTTTAATATTAGTATCATTGTATTATTTCTTTTTATATACGTTATAGAAAAGGCGAGTCGTGTTTGTTTCTATTGAGCCTGATTTCTTAAAATGGTGCGTGTGTGCTTATCCTGGGTGCCATGACAACAGTGCCAGTTAATAGTAGGCTAGGCATGAGCGTCGGCGACTGCTGACGGCTGAGTGCGCACACACAGGAGCGTGCGCAGAGTTACGGCCGAGCTCAGTGTTTTGACTGAATAATACGGTTTCTTTCTCTCAAAACCTTATTGTATGCCGTTGAACACTTTCCATATATGGCGCGCGTCTCACTGTATCATTGCGTGATACATTTGTATATTTTTTGTAATGTTTTAGCCTGGTCTCTATTCACTGCCATGATAGGAAGGAGCACGTGCAGGACTATTTTAAAATTTCTGCTTTTGAGGTCCGAAAAAGATAGAAGGATATAGGGCACTGGGACAACAGCAGGGTGAGTAAAAGAAGGCTTTATTTTAATTTCAGGTTGAACTATCCCTTTAACAACGTTGGTTAGCGCAGGGTTGCCCGAGGAGGACGAGACAGTGGACCTGCGCAGCATGTCAAACACGCTACACTCGTTCATTTGTAACGCTACACCACATATTTGTACATTGCAGTGCATCCTCCCATGCAAGAAATAGGTTTGTCACATGTGTTGCACTGTGCCGACCCAGGATTTTTTAAAAAGTGAAATAAAGCCACACTTTTGAGCGCCGCTTACCGTGCTCCATGGCTGCAACAGAACCTGAACAGAACAAGCGGGCGCGGCAAACACTTCTGGGAATCCGGTGGTCACTATGGAAACCACAACTTGCGCATTTGGAACCGATGATCGGAATCGAAAACAAATTTTCTAAACGATTCCAATGGCATCGTTATTTTTTAAATGGTTCCAAGTTAGAACCGGTTCTCGATGCCCAACCCTAGTGACCAGTGGTATACTGTTAGCGAACATATGTGCTGCACACTTTCCTCAATAACAAACAGACAAAAAAAGAAAAAGAAAAAAAGCAGCAATTAAGAAAGCATCTGATCATAGCGACATGAATATGTTTGCACCAGCTCTACAATTCGGCACTCCAGTCAAGTCGCATCAAATTTATTAATACAGCACTTTATACAATAGATCGTTCAAAAGAAAGCACTGCATGTCCACCAAAGCGTTTTTAGCTCAAAACACTAGGCGCTCTGCTGAAAACGTGGAGTTGGTGGTCCAGTGGGTTAAACCATGGAACTGATATGCAGAAGGTAGCTGGTTCGATCCCAGCGGTCACCACCAGTGTGTCCTTGAGCAAGGCCCTTTACTCCATGTTGGTCCAGGGGGATTGTCCCTGTAATAAGGCCACTGTAAGTGGCTTTGGATAAAAGCGTCTGCCAAATGCATACATGTAAATGTAAAACAACTTGCTGTGTGTGCTTGGGAGTGTTTTGGCAGCGCAGCGTTTTATTTCAGTAGCTATGATACGGAATATTTTTATACTGTTACTAGTAGGCCTATCTCCTTTCACAGATAGTTTGTTTCTGTATTGATTCTATATAAAAATGTTGATACAATGTAAAGTACTTGCTCTGGCTCTTGTATTATGCTCATTGTTGTCATCTGTTGTAAAAGCAGAATGTGGTGGTTGGTCGGTGTTGTATTTGTCCCGCCCCTCATCCACTGTGATTGGACGGCTGGGTAAAAAGTGATGAGCACAGCATTTTACTCAAAGTTGAACATTCGGTAACACTTTAGAATAATGGTCATTAGTTAACATTAGTTAATGAATTAACTAACATGAACTAACCATGAGCAGTACATTTGTTCACTGTGTTCATCTTTGTTAACGTTAGTTAATATAAATACAGCTGTTCATGGCTTGTTCATGTTAGTTCACAGTGCATTAACTAATGTTAACAAGATTTTAATAAGGCATTAGTAAATGTTGAAATTAACATTAACTAATAATGAACTGCACTTATAAAGCGTTTATTAATCTTTGTTAATGTTAACTAATGTAGTTAACTAATGTTAACAAATGACCATTATTCTAAAGTGTTACCGAACATTCTTCAACTCTCGGCCGGTAAAAACGCTGAACGCTCTGTCAGTGTTTCAGTGTGAAATAGACGCTCAGCGCCTTGTTACGCTCATAGCGTTCAAAAACGTGGCGCTCCCATTGAAAACAATTGGAAAATACGCCAGCCGTGTGAAAAAATGCTTTGGTGGACACACGGTCTTAAAATATTATACATAAAACACATTAGCCCCTTTCGCAAATACAGTCTTTACTGGTAAATTACCAGTAACAGATCATGTGTGAACAGGACCTTTTCAAAAACACTGGTAAATTGGTTCCGGCAATTTACCAGTAAGGGAAGTTTTAACGGTAATTTGTGCTATCCCCCAAAGTTAGACAAGTCCATACATACCACTCTCATCTCCGTGCGTGCCATAACTGTCTGACGCACCCACCGCTAGCTAGGCCTGCTCAATTAATCGTATTTCTATTTCCATTTCGGTTTCCAACGATTATGAAAATAAGATAATCGAGGTAAAACGATTACTGTACCGCTTCCCGCGTTCAGCCAGCACACTCTCCTTTCCTTCACAGCAGACAGCTTGCATTCCTCTCTAACCCAAAACTTAACATCCAAATCAGCTGAATAAGAGAGTGATGTAAAATGCAGTCTACTGTTAAACTGATAAACTGCGGTACGTGGTTGATACCAAATGCTATTAAAAGTGCATTAAGCTGCGAAAGAAATGCTGTTCCATAGGCGACCACCAGCGAGCGCGTTCCGAGACGGGGCGGAATGGGCGGAGACGTGCATAAGCAAAGTATACTATGGGCTTCAGATACAAGCCTAAACGGTCAAATAGTCTAGTACACACAAATATTTCGGAATGCCTTTTTGGTAAGTATCCTCGTAAACGCAGTCGGTTATGTCTTAAATGAACACAGAGAAAGAGCGTGTATAACAGTGGGCCTATGGTACGCGCAGCTCTTAAAGGGACAGCAGCCGACATCAACGTCAGTAGCAGTCATTGTTAATCTAACAAAAAAAGACAAAGATAAAATCACTCACTGCTCTTGAATGAATATCTTTATTCGGTTTAAATAAGAATTAGTCAATATTTAATTTATACAGCAGTTTTTTTTTTTTGTTTGTTTTTTTTGTTTTTTTACTTTATTCTATTTCTGCTGTGTATTACTCATCTAAATATCACTGTTAGTACATCTTCCTGGAAAACCTGTTTATTTTATTTGTATTTTCTGTTGTATTTTTTGTTGGTTTTGTTAGTTTAACTAGTTTCTTTGTTTTTATTTTATTGAGGACTGTTTACTTGTCCTCTGTAGCTGTTTTGAGGACATTTAGCCTACTTGCATTAATTAACCTAGTATTAATTTTGCTAAAGTATGGATAATTGTGAAATTTCACTGACATTTAAAATTACTCATATCATGAAATACGATTTTGATCATATGACCCACCAATAATCGTGATTTCAATATTGACCAATATAATCGTGATTATGATTTTTGCCATAATCGAGCAGCCCTACCGCTAGCCTAGCTTAGCACAAAGACTGGAGGTAAATGGCTCCAGCTAGCTGCTGCTCAACAAGTGACAAAATAACGCCAACATTTTCCTATTTACTTGTATAGTTACATCGTGTAAGACCGACGGAAAGTGAAAAGTTGCGATTTTCTAGACCGATATGGCTAGGAACAAAGTTCCTTGATTATTACGCAGGAATAGAGTATAGCTCCTAGCCATATCGGTCTAGAAAATAGCAACTTTTCATTTTCCGTCGGTCTTAGTACACGATGGAAGCCGTTTACCTCCAGTCTTTGTGCTAAGCTAGGCTAGTGGTGGGTGCGTCAGACAGTTATGGCAAGCACAGAGATGAGAATCGTATGTATGGACTTATCTAACTCTGGGGGATACAGTGAATAAGCTAAAGTCCCACAAAGTCGGCATGTTCAATTAAAGATGACCGACATCACAGAATTCACTGGTATTTTGCTGCTGATGTGTGAATGGTCTCTTGCCGGCAAAAGCCAGAACACCATTGCTTGTGTGAACAGAAAATTTGTGTATTTACAAGTAAAGTCATTCTGGTAATTTACCGTTATTGCTGTGTGAAAGGGGCTAATGTCAGTGTCTCTTTCAATTAGAATAACAACTCTCCAGTGTGTTCATGATTTTACTTGCAGACGTACATCTGACCTCCACGGACTGAACAGAAGAAATGAACCAGAGATTTCCATGTCAAAGAAGGCAGAGCCTACCTATTACGTAATCGCCACAGATCAATGGTAGTTCGAAGGTGTTTACCAGCCAGAGCAAACTTTTCCGGAAAGTTCGCTTTGGCCTGATTTTAATGACGTCGCCATACCAGGTTGTTCTGCAATTTCGCCTTTAAGGGGTCGTTCACATGAGGCAGGTATTCTGTTCAAAAACCATCTAGATGGAGCACAATCAAATGGGTCTTGAGGTGCTTTTAAAAGCACCTATTTTCAACTTGACATGCTGTCTCAAAACCGCAAAAAAATTGGAAGCGATTCTTTCAATTGCATTCATTTAAAGATGCAACTCTTCCAAGAGGTTTTACAATGCTAAACCTAAACGACAGCATGCAAATTAAAGCACCCCCATAAACAATTTCAAATTAAAATTGTTTGGATGACTGATTGACCCTTGTGACTCCAGATTAGTTTAAATGTACTTTACACTTTCCAAGACTCATTCAAGCACATGCTGATGTGTCAAGCATCTTTGAGGAACTTTACATCACACAGACATGACTGTAGTGTACAGTCACAATGTTACATAATAAGGGCCGCCTAAAATGACAAAGTCTGTGATGATTACATGGGCCAGTCTTAGCGGAACACAGGAAGTTCATCACTTCTCTAAAGCAGGACAGGCTCAGAACGTTTTCACAAGCACAATAGAGAACCTCTCCATTAACAAACAGAAGCATGCTATAATTAGCAGACAAACAATTAGGAAGAGCAAATATCAGGATGACTGACAGGTGATCTTCCACCAAAAAGTGCCCAAACATTCTTGTTGAAGCACTTTGGTGTACCTTGAAGACCGTAATCATTCAGTAGGCTACCATATATCACAGTATTACCATCACTGCACCAGGATATAAAGACAGGAAAGCACATGAAGATCACAGATGTTTCACAGCTTCAGGCGGCTGTGATTCTCATTGCTGGCATGTAGAGGCATATTAGGTTTGCATCAGTCCCCTTTAGAGGAGGCGCAGACACAAACAAAAGGGACATCCCCAAAAACAAGACTTTTTATTCAATGCTGAAAAGAAAGGATAAGTTTGCAATGAGATAGGGTGGATGTGGATACCTGCGAGATGATGTATCTTTTCAGACATTCTCCACAAACGGCCTTTTTGCAACAGTGTAGCGGCATGATTTGTTTGTCATCGAAACAAATGCGACATGTTAAGACAACAGATAAACTGTTGTCAGCATTATAAAAGCTGTTTATTCCAGAATCCATCAGGTCGGAGACTGTATAGGGCTCTGGATAGGGATCATGATCCAATTCTGACTTTGGCAAGTCAGTGGGAGGTAAAACCAGCACATCTGATGATGATGATGATGATGTGGTCTCATGATCAGATGTCGTTTTGTCAACAGGTATCCTATAATTATCATTGGCAATACAGTATACAGTGCAGTAAACATGCTCTTTTGATTGGCTGGGGTCTTCACCACTCTTCAAATCAATATTATAATCAATATGATGATTCCCATCAGGATTTCCCAATCTTGAGTTGCTCTCCATGTCTTGTTGGAGAATTTTTGTGCTACATTGCATCCTTTCATCATCCGTTTCATGATCCAAATCGTTCAGTTTGATGTCAAATTCTACTTTCTCCAGGTCTTTGGGATCTTCTGCATCTCTGATAGAACCAAAATTCCTTCTTAAAATATCCACAGCTCTTATGTTTTCCCTCTCGTTATTTTCTTTCTTATTGCCTCCCGGCGCATGTTTGTGTTTATGAAATTCCAAAACATCCTTCGAGGATAATGATGATAATGGCACCTTCACCTCGCCGCTGCGGACATCCTGGCCGAAATCAGTGCTCCGTATCCCGCTGGATACATGGACAGATTCCCCGTCGCGTCCGGTATAACCGGGCATGTTTTGCGCGGTAACATTCACACGCACGGAAGAGTCATCTTCCATTCCCGAGCGGTCAACTTTCCATTTGTGCCAAACACACAGTCCGGTTTCGAACTCACAAACTAAAAACAGAGCGAGTAACTATTATACCACTTCCGGGTCCGAAATCACGAATCCTACTACGGCGAAGCCTCTGCTTATGAATATTAATTAAGCCACGGTGACGTTGCTTGGTAACGTCCCAATGGCACACGTTTGTCTCATGAATATAATTTAGGCGGCTTTGACGTTGTGTCTTTGCCTTCAAATGGCAAATACTTTGTTTATGAATATTAAAAGATCCTTCAGCATAGTAGGATTAATAAATTCACAGCCGGGGTTTATGCTACTTTTGTTTAGGCTCTACTGGGTGAAGAAGACTATTACTGTTTAAAACTCATATAGTGTGTTTTCACGACACGTCATCAAACCGGAAGTCGGCCATTTTGGCGATACTGAATGTAAACAATGCCGCTGAACCGAACGGAACTCGCAAACTTTTGCTGATTATTTCTGCTGAAAATGGTCAATTATTGTCGTGTTTTAGGCTGTACTAATCGGTCGGACCGGGAAAACATTTGGAGTTTTATAGACTGCCAAAAGTAATAACAAATCAAGGAGAAGAGTGCAAAAAACTGTCTGAGGAAAGAAGGCGTTTGTGGTTGGCCAAACTGAACCAGGATTTCAAGGGCAAGAATCTTGACAACATTCGCGTTTGTTCTTCTCATTTCTTGTCAGGTAGGTGAAATATTAGGCTACTATCTTGACAAATTTTGTAGTGTAATAGTATACTCCCGTATTGATATAACGTTGCTGTTTGTTATTTCTTGGCTAGAAATCTGATATAATCTAATTTCTTAACCTTCTCCAATAGTACAAGACTTACATATTTTCTGTAAATGGTATTCTAGGTAAAAGAGCTGACCTGTACAAGAATGATGATCCAGATTGGGTGCCATGCGTTTATATGAAAGGAAAACAAGGACCACAATCACCCAAGGACTCACTGACATCACGCTACAAACGTCGTGTGGATCGAACCCAGCAGAAACACAAGGATGCTGCTGCCCATTCTTTGCTTCTTATGGACATACCAGATGATGCTGATGATTCTGCCACGAGTGACTATGTCAGCGATAATGTCTGCAGTGTAGGGACTCAAACTGAAATGACTGGTGATTTTATTGATTCTATGACCAGTGAACTTCAAAATCTGAGAACAGAAAACATTCAGTTGCGTTCTTTTGTTGAAAATGTGTCCTCTTCCTATGAACAAAGCGCATTTGAGGGTAAAGATGAAAAGGTTTTATTTTTCACTGGTCTACCTACATATCAGATTTTGTTAGCACTATTTACATACCTAAGTCCCCACCTCCCTGTGAAGAAGTCACTTAATGCATTCAAGATGCTGATGCTTACATTAATGAGACTAAGGCTTGATGTTTCTACAACCTTCCTGTATTATGCATTCAATGTGTCAATAGCCACTGCTTCTAGGGTATTCACTGTCATGTTTATTCAGATGAAACCACTTGTTATATGGCCAGAAAGAGCACAGTTGGTCAAAACAATGCCTATGCAATTCAGAAAACAATTTGGGAAAAAATTTATCATCGACTGCTTTGAGGTCTTTATGACTGAAGTTGCTGTTTTAGGCTATGTTTGTAAAAATAGCCCTTGTGATTTCATTGTAAATAGTATTTTAGTGTAATACAAACATACATAGTATACCACTGCCATTAAAACAACATGGCAGTGACAGCAACATGACTTAAATTAAAAGGGCAACAGAACAGCTGGGTATGCCACAACTTTTTACTTTATTATATGATGTACAAATTATGTGAAAATGTACTCTATTAAATAAAACTGTAACAACAGAAAAAATAGTGTGAATTGTTATTATAACACATTACATTTTCAAACGGAAATAAAATAAATATTAAAATAAAACTTTCAGCCTAATTGAAAAAAAAAAGTGCCTGAAGTGCTTAAGGAAAGAACTTACTATGCTTGGCTACACTTAAGCTGTACATCAGAGATATACGTGAAAACGTGAAGCTACAGAATGGTTCACTGCATATAGCAATTATACACATGTTTCTTAGACCTATTTTGAAGAAACTGAGGTAGCTTACGGCAGTTAGAACAAACCATTTTCCTTTTGGCAACCTGAACATTAACACATGCTTAGTGAAACCACTGAATAGGACATTTTGCATTGTCACACATAATCATCTGACCAAACTCAACCTGCTTTTTTCTTGCCTACTACCACTTGCACCATTGTCAGAACCATCCGAATCAGGGACAGATACACTAGGTGCTGACACATTAGCCATGGTCGATGAAAGCCTAGTGTAGAATTTGCCAACTAGTTCTGGCATAATGCACATGTCGTTGATGAGCTGATGCTGTGCCTCTCTCACCCATCCACACACCATCTGGTTGTAGGCCTCCAAACCTTTGTAACATTTGAGGTCTTCAGCTGTGTATGGGCTTGGTGAAAAAAACTAAGTAGTTCACTTTGTCCGGATAAGAAATCGAAGGGAGAATTGTCAGGTCGTCAGTCCATGACAAAGGAGCTAGCTCGTACGGATCTTTACCGCCTATTAACTTAATTTTCTCAAAATATCGCTCCCTTTCCTGCTTACTAAGTCCTTCTCTATATGATTCCGCAGCTTCCACGCGTTTTACCATGGTTTAGACATCATAAATTAGTAGAAATTAGTCTTCAGTGGTATATTAACCGTGCAATCCATGCTGTTGTTTACATCCGAGTATCTCCAATATGGCCGCGCATCCGGGTAACTGAACAAACCGTGACGTAGGTGCAAACCCTCTATACTGATTAAATGCGTCATATCAAGACTGCAGGAAACGTTTGAACCTTCTCTCAGCGCATTATTTTTGATCTTCAGACAAGACACCCTAGGTGAAAAAAATAACTCTCTACTAGATATCACCATACCTCCCCAGTCGATTGAATACATTAAGAATGGCAATTTTTTTTTTTAATGTTATGTTTAAATATGCAAATTAAGCATTATCTAGAACAACAATCTGACAGTGGATAAAGCCAGGTTCAAACATCATATTAGAGTCGAAGGTTTTTACAGAGGGGGTTTTGTATAGGCTATCTCTTTTTATCACTCCATTAAACAGAAAATGTTTAGGAATAACATGCTGTTTAAAATCAGACAAATTGTATACCTATGAACAAACTCCTCTGTAAAAAACTAAAGAATATAAATAGGAATAAAACTGTAAAGTGCTACGGAAGTGGAAAAGGGATAGTTTAAAGGGATAGTTCACCCAAAAATGAAAAACATCCCATGGTTTACTCACCCTCAAGACAGAAAAATATCCATATTTAACATGTTATAAAGTAAAACATCTAGCTTCTGGCGGACAGCCTTCTGTATTCAACTAACGAAAAAAGGGTACTGGCGTGACAGTGACTTTGGATGTAACGTAAGTGTTCTTCTTCGTAAGTTGAATACGGAAGGCGATCCACCGGAAGCTAGATATTTTACTTTATAACGAGTTAAATATGGATATTTTTTTCTCACACAACTATCGATCGATTTCACTTCAGAAGGCCTTTATTAACCCCCCGGAGCCAGGTGGATTACTTTTATAATGGATGCACTTTTTTAAAGGGTTAGTTCACCCAAAAATGAAAATGATGTCATTAATTACTCACCCTCATGTCGTTCGACACCCGTAAGACATTCGTTCATCTTCGGAACACAAATGAAGATATTTTTGTTGAAAGCTGATGGCTGAGAAAGGCCTCCATTGACATTCAGTACATTTACACTCACAAGACCCATAAAAGGCACTAAAAACGTCGTTACGAAGTCCATCTCACTACAGTGGCTCTACAATAATTTTACAAAGCGACGATCATAGTTTTGTGCGAAAAAAAAAATCAAAATAACGACTTTATTCTACAAGTTCTTGTCGGCCTCTGCCGTGAAACTCACGAAGCACCACGACGCATGCGCGAGAATATGACGTAGCGCCGGCGTTTGGGAATCCATGAAATGCACACTTTAGTCACATTTTGAGCACTACGCCGAGACCTAAAGCACGATCAATGTAGAATTCAACAGCTTAGATACGGCGCGTCTTCCTCTGCTCGTTGTAAACAAATCTCCTTGCTTCTGGGTCACGTGTCCGAACGCCGGTTCTGCGTCATATTCTCGCGCATGCGTCGTGGTGCTTCGTGAGTTCACGGCAGAGGCCGACAAGGAAGACAAGAACTTGTAGAATAAAGTCGTTATTTTGATTTTTTTTTTCGCACGAAAACTATTGTCGTCGCTTCGTAAAATTATTGTAGAGCCACTGTAGTGAGATGGACTTTGTAACAACGTTTTTAGTGCCTTTTATGGGTCTTGTGAGTGTAAATGTACTGAATGTCAATGGAGGCCTTTCTCAGCCAACAGCTTTCAACAAAAATATCTTCATTTGTGTTCCAAAAATGAACGAATGTCTTACGGGTGTCGAACGACATGAGGGTGAGTAATTAATGACATAATTTTCATTTTTGGGTGAACTAACCCTTTAAGCTTCAAATTTTGGGCAGCCAGTTACTGCCATTATAATGCTTGGATTAGCCAGGATTTTTATTAATATAACTCCGATTGTATTCGTCTGAAAGAATAATGTCATACACACCTTGGATGGCTTGAGGGAGAGTAGCCTAAATCATGGGGTAATTTTCATTTTTGGGTGAACTATCCCTTTAAAGACTTAGAAATGAATACGTAAATTCCTCATTCAACTGCTCCAACGTTGACGCGCCCCGCCATCTTGGAACAGTCAGCGTGTCGTCACTCACAGTAAGAATTAATGATGCCACAACATAGCGCAGCTTCTTATAGTGAAACTGACGAAAATTAAATTATATAAGAAAATGGGATAACCTTTTACAGGTGAGAATGTGTTGATGTGTGTTTTTATATGTATTAACCCAATATTACATGTTTTTACTGTGGTAACCTTTTTATGTTATGTTAGCTGACGCCTTTGTCTTGTTGTATTGTGTTAGTTTAGCAAAATCATCTGCTGAAGTCTATTTCATATATAGATATGTATACATGTGTCTAACTATGGTTGCAAACGCTGTCAACTTGCTGTCTCGCATGT
Source organism: Romanogobio albipinnatus (assembly GCA_023566225.1). Lineage (NCBI taxonomy): Eukaryota > Metazoa > Chordata > Actinopteri > Cypriniformes > Gobionidae > Romanogobio > Romanogobio albipinnatus. Next base: position 40,501,256 of record CM042256.1, read on the forward strand.
TCATGGACTGTTCCAATATGGCAAACAGCTTATGCATTGAAACGGCCACTATGTTTATATACACCGATCAGGCATAACATTATGATCACCTTCCTAATATTGTGTTAGTCCCCCTTTTGCTGCCAAAACAGCCCTGACCCATCGAAGCATGGACTGCGGAAGGTGTGTTGTGATATCTGGCACCAAGATGTTAGCAGCAGATCCTTTAAGTCCTGTAAGTTGTTTGTTCTGCACATCCCATAGATGTTCGATTGGATTGAGATCTGGGGAATTTGGAGGCCAAGTCAACACCTCAAACTCGTTGTTGTGCTCCTCAAACCATTCCTGAACCATTTTTGCTTTGTGGCAGGGCATTATCCTGCTGAAAGAGGCCACAACCACCAGGGAATAACGTTTCCATGAAAGGGTGTGTATGGTCTGCAACAATTCTTAGGTAGTTGGTACGTGTCAAAGTAACATCCACATGGATGGCAGGACCCAAGGTTTCCCAAGCAGAACATTGCCCAAAGCATCACACTGCATCTGCCGGCTTGCCTTCTTCCCATAGTGCATCCTGATGCCATGTGTTCCCCAGGTAAGTGACACACACGCACCCGGCCATCCACATAAAAGAAAATGTGATTCATGATCAGGCCACCTTCTTCCATTGCTCCGTGGTCCAGTTCTGATGCTCACGTGCCCACTTGGTGCTTTCGGGCAGTTGTGACATAATGGTTAGAGAGTCGGACTTGTAACCGGAAGGTTGCGGGTTCGAGTCTCAAGTCCGGCAGGAATTGTCGCTGGGGGGAGTGATTAACCAGCGCCCTCCTCCACCCTCAATACCACGACTTGAGGTGAGACCCTTGAGCAAGGCACCGAACCCCCAACTTTTTCTCGGGCGCCGCAGCAATATGGCTGCCCACCTCTCCGGGTGTGTGTTCACGGTGTGTGTGTACACTACTGTGTGTGTGCACTTGGATGGGTTAAATGCAGAGCACAAATTCCAAGTATGGGTCACCATACTTGGCCACACGTCACTTCACTTAAAGAACAGGGGTCAGCATGGGCACCCTGACTGGTCTGCAGCTATGCAGCCCCATACACAACAAACTGCAATGCACTGTGTATTCTGACACCTTTCTATCAGAACCAGCATCAACTTCTTGAGCAATTTAAGCTACAGTAGCTCTTCTGTTTGATTGGACCACACGGGCCAACCTTCGCTCCCCACGAACATCAGTGAGCCTTGGCCACCCATGACCCTGTTGCCGGTTCTGTTGGACCACTTTTGATAGACACTGACCATTGTAGACCGGGAACACCCCACAAGAGCTGCAGTTTTGGAGATGCTCTGACCCAGTCATCTAGCCATCACAATTTGGCCCTTGTCTAACGTGCTCAAATCCTTACACTTGCCCATTTTTCCTGCTTTTGATTAGTTTTATCTATAGTTATTATTAGCTATATCTATAGTAATCCTACCCTCTCCCACCCTGTCAATCTCTTACCTTGATCAATTGAATGTGTAGACACTAGAGGGAGGTAGAGTGTAATGTTAGGTATAGGCTACACAAATCTCAATTTGCAAGCTGGTTCTGCTTTGGTGCTTCACAGGATAAGAATGTCAGAAAAAGAACGACATAAGCAAATGCTGAGTGTGATGTTTCTTTGGAAGAGTAAAAGGTAAATTATCTCAGTAATAGGTCACAGTGGGTATGTTGTACAATACATGCTGAATCATCATTCTGCCCCACTTTGTTGATCTCCTTTAGGATAAAGAGGCCCCAGGGTCCCTGATGATATTTGCACATTCACAGCATCTTTAAGCCTGGCAAGGTCAGAAATGAAAGCTTTATACTTCATCTATAAGCAAAAAGGAAATCAAAATAATAAATATGCTAATGTTGTTAATAATACAATATATTGTGTGAGTGTAGCATTTTATTCATTTTTATGTTATTTAATGATATGCATTAGCAATGCTTAGTCTATATTATAGATATTTTTTACATTATGCAAGCACATCAAAACACAAGATGGCTATTCTTTCAGAAAGTGCACTGCTTCCCAAGATGGTTTTTTAAACGGAGCATGTTAGACCTATCCTGGTCACTGTTGTGTGGCAATTTTATAAAAGCGTGACACAAACCGTCATTAATTAATAAATCAAAATCACAGGTATTAGTCATGCTTAAACGTCCATCTGTTAGGGGGCTAATTTTAAAAATTCTAAGGAGTGACCATCTGTTATTATCTGTGATGAATCAAAGAGGGGTCACAACGTCACAGAACGCATTCAAGCAAGCGTCACACGTTCAAAGCAACTGAATCCTGCTCTACAGGGAGGCTTGTTTCAGTTGTTGAAGCAGAAAGCCCCTCCCTGCCTCTTCCTTGAATCATCTATATTCTTATTTACTGCCATTTTTGTGCCTAAGTGTATATAAAAGACACAAAGACTTCCCATGAAATACTCACCATCACAATACCAGGTGCTTCTGGGTGGTTGCTAAGATGTTGCTATGCAGTTGTTATCGTGTTCTGACTGTTTTTTTAGCATGTTGCTTTGTAGTTGCTATGGAGTTGCTTAGTGTCCTACATCTCTATGATATTCTGGCCCCAAGATATGGCTTAGGTCCCTTCTTCAATTTGTTGTGCTTATTTTATCATCTGCCAGGCAAAAATGTAACGTCCAATCACTTAGAAAAACAATAGCACACCTCTTCAACAAGCTGTACTATTTTAGATTTCATTCATGTCTGTGCATCCTTTAGAAGTGCCACTTCAAAGATTAGGAACAACTCCCAAGCAATTTGAGCAGTAGTAATGATTCTTGCCTTATTATTAGCAATCACAGATTTGTATATTATAATAATTAAAACTACACTATGTAGGCTATGTAACTGTTTTTTGAAAAAAACTAAAAAATAAACCAACTTGTTATTAATGAGAAAGTGTCAAAAAACAAACCGATAAATCTTTTGATATACAAAATATACAATTTATATTTTTCAACTTCCGGACCGATTTCACAGGATATTGCATTATTGCAATTATTTATGTGCCTCATTCGCTCGTGCTTGTCACGTGGTGTTTAGAATAGCATGAAGCTAAAAGTTTGTTGTCAAATTAATAAGAACAATGGATGGATCATTCCAGTTGTGAAACAAAGTGTGGCGGAGGGGGGCGGAGGGGGTTTCACAAGGTCTGTAGCGGGAAAGAGAGAGCGGAGCCGAGGGGTCGGTAAGTAGGTCAAGTGCAAATGACGAACACCTGTCTCTGATTGCAGTAATTGTCATGGAGAGACCGCATATAAGCCACTGCCGGGAGAGAGATGGGAGAGAGAGTTGGACTGGGACTGTGCGCACGCTGCCTGCCTGAGAAAAGCCGTCTGGAACCTGAGTGATCAACGTGACAAGTTCAGAGTGAATGTTTATGTGTTGATGCGCCCACGTGCGCTACTTTTGTTTGTATCTGAGAAACTTTATGTAATAAAAGTCACAAGTCCCAGTCACGCCGACCCCGCCTTCTTCCTTCCTTCCTCCGTATTACACTGGTGCCGAAACCCGGGAGGGAAGAAGATCGCTGCCGCCATGCAGACTCCACCAAGAATGCCACTTGCGGACATCATCCAAACGCTCGCCGGTCTTCACCAGGAGCACCACCAAGACCTGCTGGCCGTGAGGGAGGAGCAACAGAAACGCTTCGAGGCCCTCCTTCACGCCCAGCATGAAGACCACGAGCTGTTCCGGAGCTGGATGGACCGGGAGATTCGGGCCGTCCCCACCCCTGCCACAGACTTGACCGCCGCGCCTCTCAGCAAAATGGGTCCCCAGGATGACCCAGAGGTGTTTATTGACCTGTTCGAGAGGTCCGCCGAGGTCCGGGGATGGCCCTAGACAGACTGGTCAATGCGGCTCCTGTCGCTGTTATCCGGACAGGCTCAGGTAGCCGCACACCAACTGCCAGTCAAGAATCTCCTGGTCTACGACGACCTGAAGCACGCCATCCTTCAGCGGGTCGGCCGGACCCCAGAACAACACCGCCAGCGGTTCCGAACCCGTCACTCAACGAGTCCGGCCGGCCCTTTGCATTCGCGCAACAGCTCCGGGACTCCTGCCGGGGGCGTGGTTTCGCGAGGTCTGTAGAGAGAGAGTGGAGCCGAGCGGTCGGTAAGTAGGTCAAGTGCAAATGACGAACACCTGTCTCTGATTGCAGTAATTGGCGTGGAGAGACCGCATATAAGCCGCTGCCGGGAGAGAGATGGGAGAGAGAGTTGGACTGGGACTGTGTGCACGCTGCCTGCCTGAGAAAAGCCATCTGGAACCTGAGTGATCAACGTGACAAGTTCGGAGTGAATGTTTATGTGTTGATGCGCCCACGTGCGCTGCTTTTGTTTGTATCTGAGAAACTTTATGAAATAAAAGTCGCAAGTCCCAGTCACGCCGACCTTGCCTTCTTCCTTCCTGCCAAGAGAACATCGAACCGCATTACACAAAGAAACCATTATTTCTGTCTATACGGCAACATTGCCCAGCAACATTGCTCAAAAAGTTGCCCTGTGTATCCCTTGATCCCTTAAAACTGCATGTTTGATCACCAAAATTACATATTTTAAGTTTTTTCCTGTGGAAAAAGATTCTTCATGCCTTAAAATAGCTTGAATGTTAATTATCAGCAGCCATATCACCCTGTAACCCATGGTTTCCCACTGAAGCTAAGCAGGGCTGAGCCTGGTCAGTACCTGGATGGGAGACCTTCTAGGAAAACCAGGTTGCTGCTGGAAGAGGTGTTAGTGAGGTTAGTGAGTTAGTGTGTTCTGTGGTCATAAAAAATCCCAGGATGTCCTTTGGAAAAAGAGTAGGGGTGTAACCCCCGCATCCTGGTCAAATTTGCCCATTGGCCTATGTCCATCAGGGCCTCCTAATAATCCCTGTATACTGATTGGCTTCATCACTCTGTCTCCTCTCCACCAATCAGCTGGTGTGTGGTGGGCGTTCTGGCGCAATATGGCTGACCGTCGCATCATCCAGGTGGATGCTGTACATTGGTGGTGGTGGTTGAGGAGATTCCTCCCTTCTATATGTAAAGTGTTTTGAGTACCCAGAAAAGGGCTATATAAATGTAACAAATTATTATTATTATTATTATTATTATTAATGAAATACCCTTGCTTCGTGTATCAATGAATATGCAAATTAGCCCCACCCCCACTCAATCAAACCAGCTCAGAGACCCACTCAGACAACTTCTACTTAAAGGAACTGTATGTGAGAAATGTATTTCAATTAATCATAAAATGGCCCTGATATGTCACTAGACATTAAGAAATCATGTTAATTTCAAATACTTATATCACTGACAACAGTTGTCCAGCCAGGATATTGTCATTTAAAAGTGAAGTTGCAGCCCTCAACTGATGTTGACATGTTGTGTTTTGGCCTGAAGCGCCACCCTCCACCTATCTACCAATCACAAAGTCAGTAGTGTTTCGGCATCCGGGTTGCCAGCTCTAGTTACCACAGCTGCAGCTACAAACTTTTTGGATAAAAAATGTCTAACTTTACGAAACCTAAAAGACCTTGTTATGAATCAGAAAAAACGTTGTGACAATGTGCGAAATAAAACAAGGATTTGTATAGGAGATGCCTTTGAAAGATGGAGACGGCTGAAAACGGAGAAGAATTTGAAGAGAGACGCCAACGTTGCTAATTTTCTCCTGAACAGGTAAGGTTCATCTATGTTTGGCTAACTTGTACTTAATATAAATGGACATTTCAAATATTCATGACAGTCAAACAAAGTTATGCATGTTCGTGCAAAGTAACGTTAGGTTAGCGCATATGGAGGAGGTGGGTCATTGAATTGAAAAGGTAACGTTAAGGAATTGTTTGGGAAATAAAAACGGGAGGGGATACATCGCTCTACAGTAATTTGAAAGTGATTGCAGTACCAGTTTTGGCCACAATCCTACATACAGTTCCTTTAAGTTACTGTAGTAAACGCTGCACAAAGGTATTGCTCTCGTCAACAATGGACACATAACGGTAATTAATATGATTAGTCTTTTAGCTAATAATGTGTTGCTAATGTTGCTAATGTGTTGCTAATACAAACCTTGTTCCCGTTCGCCATCTCAGTCTGCCTAAAAATCAGCATCATAGAAATGCTTTGAACAACTCAGAACTTCAGTGGAGAAAGGCATATAGTTCATCATAACATCGTAATATACATCACATAATTCACCCGCTATATTGCTAAATGTAGGCTACCTACCTGATGTTTCAAATCAACAGAAAAATATACCAGGATAGCCTGGCTTCTCTTCAGACTCCCCACTTCACAGTGATCATATAGTTAATGATAAGCTTGCCCACACATATTGACGTGATTGTTTTTGGATTAGTTTGTGACGTCAGAAACACCAGCTATTTTAAACAATGTTTTTGATTCTTTCTTTGGTTCGTCTGAAATCAAATGAAAAACAATATATAGACAAACAACTTTAAAAACTTGATTTTCACCTCAAGGGGTCTTTAACACAACAATAATTATATTATATTAATAATATATTAGTTTTACATAAAATTATATAATAAAATGGATAAATGTCATTTCATCATATAGGCTACAGTGAAAGAGTAAGAAAGCGTTATATCTGGAGCTGCAAGGTTTCTCTGAATAACGCAGCCATTAGCTGGCTAATGAGAGGTTTATAATCTGACTCTGGACTGTATAAAAGTATGAAAGGTCTGGACTGTATGAAAGGTGTTTATTGTTTTCTAACTGCTTTTGACACGCCTGGTTTTGCTTGAGGATCTGGCGAAAGTGCGTCTGCAGAGAGCGTCATATGTTTGACCAGAGCGACGAAAGGCTGTAAAGAAAACAATGTGAGTAAGCTAGTGCCATAGACAGTAAAAGAAATGGACACAGCGACCCCATAGACTTCAACGGAGATAATTGAAGTCAGATAGAAGCACTCACTTCCTGATGGCTGAGCGTACTGCGCAGCCTCGGACTGAGCTTGACGACGTAGATGTAACGTGAGCAACCTGTCCGACAGTGGCAAGTCTTCTAGTAGTTGTGCAAAGTGAAATCTGAATTACCGAATCTTGCAGAGACAGAGAGAGTGAGCAGGAGCAACTTTTGATGAATGAAGCAGGATCTGCAACATCTCTATCTGCGTTTATGCCTCCACGTCCCCCCGATTGCCACATAGACAGTAAAAGATTGCCTACGAGCTTCTCCTCGGGTCTATACGGTAATTTGCTCAACAGCGCGACAAAGTCGCGTGGTTATGACGCAATCGTTAGCCTATATTTTACAAAAACAGCTTCAACGGGGCGATAGTGTAAGATACAAGGTAATGGAGCCTTTTATACATTGTCGTGTTTGTTTAGAAATAAACAATGGACGAATTGAGTCTTTAAACGCCAAAGATGTAAAGATATTCGCTGTCAAAGTGAGGCCAAAATGAATGGGAGTCAATGGGATGCTAACAGCAAGTGATGGCTTGGTTAGCAATGGCCGCGCCTATGGAAGGTACGGTTTCCAGGGGCTGGATTACCCCCTTGGCTAGTGCACGCGGCATCTCATTTAGAATAGGCCCACAACAAATTTACTAAAATGAGAACGATATTAATAACAAATCCTTGTTGTGAATTAGGCAGACATTTTTCGTGAGAAGTTATCCTGTGCGTACAAAAACCACACAATTGACACCCGATTCACAAAACGCATGCAGTTTATTATTTTTAACCGCTAGAGGGCCCACAGTTACATAGCCTACTGTAGTTTGGCTTTGATAATCAAATTAGAAAACTTAAGAAACTTTGCACTGAGAAGCGAAATCAATTAGATGTTTTAGTACTATACAGTAAGTCATAGCTCCCATCAATGCCGTAGATAAAATATTATGCATCATAATAATGATTCAACTTATGGGGGCTGTGGCACAGAGCCCAGACTCTATGTCCGATGGACAGGAATAATACGATAATGGGAGGGAAAGCTTATGCCATCAAAAGTGCAGGGAACAGCTTCAGTGTCAGCAGCATTCTTTAGCAAAAAATCTGGTCTTTCATCCCTCTATATCACCTCCTTCCACAGCACAACCCTTTTCTTCTCCTCAGTCTTTGGAAAGAATGTGGAGATAGGATGTTCGTTTTATCCCTCTAAAATATTGAAGCAAAATTGATTCCCGTTTTACACGGTGGGTTTTCCCCGCACATCGTCAATAGCTCTAAATGTTGTGGGCCTTTGCAGATTACAAAGTGACCTCCACGTGCAGCTCAAAGCGCAGTACACATACAGTATCTCTGTAGTTTTGATTGATTTCCCCCTCTTCTTAACTCCCTTATTCCTTTAGATTTCCCCACTGGGTATATCTACTGAAGTGGGAACAAAGTGTTCCACAAGGCCATATTCCCCCTCCTTTTTTATTCCAAGAAAGGTTTCACTGTCTTAACTAGATGCATTTATTCCAACATCAGCTTGCAGACTCTCAATTACATTCAACAGCCACTTTGAAAAGATTTACCGTAGCTCAGGTAACTGCATCACTGATTAGGTGTGTGTGTGTGTGTGTGTGTGTACATGCAATCTTTAATCACTTGCTTCCCACTGGGCAATTACATAGCACATGACTGTAAAACAAACAAACGCAGCCTGTTAGCCGCAAGCATTTACAAAAGAACAAAAGGGTGTGTGCAGAAGGAACATGTGATGTTGGAGCACATCCACTGCTGCGATCCAGGGCTTGCGGTGTATGATTGACAGCGGTTCCTTTTTAAGTGGAAGACAGTCATCATTGACAATGCCAAAGCTACAGTCTGTTGCTAGGCACAGTCGATATGTGCTGTATGCCATGGTTCTATACTTAGACATCGCATAATAAAGCAAAGAAGTGAAGTTACAGAAAAGAGAAGGAAAATAAAGAGTCATTGACACAGTCTGGTTTTATTTACAGTCATTCTTTAAAAGAAACAGAAATAGAAAAGGCCTATCTAATCAAAACTTAGCACTGAATCCAATGAAAACAGCCTGGAAACTGCTTAAAGCATCTACCATGAGTGTCATGAGGGTTTTTTTATTTTTATATCATAAATGACCATTTAATTAACAATAATCGTTAAGCTACTCTTACACAGTATATTGTCAAATAAAAACTGTATTCATTTGTTCGGACCACTCCACAAAGAATTTGAACTAGTTTCTAAATCCATATTTTTTATTTACAGTTTTGGTTCGAGCATTGTCATTGTGACATCACATACACTCCTGTGTAGAAGCATCATGCAAAATTGTTGGAGGATATTCATTTTCATTCAGGTTTCTTTCAGCTCAATAATTGTGATAATCAAATTTGTTGTTTTACATGTATTAATGCAGGGTAAATCTCACATAAGCTTATACTGTGTCTTGCAAGTATATTGAGAACCAGAACACTTTTTTTTTTTGCTTTAACTTCGCCCTGTTTATTCATTATAATAAAGTCTACTCAAGCACCATGTTGAATCAGGATGTATTTACAAATGTCTTAAAAGTCACTCGTACAGCAGACAGACGGATGTAAGACTCGCTCATCTGGAATTGGCTATATATATATATATTATATATACACTCACCTAAAGGATTAATAGGAACACAATGCAATTATCTAATCAACCAATCAAATGGCAGTTGCTTCAATGCATTTAGGGGTGTGGTCCTGGTCAAGACAATCTCCTAACTGAATGTCAGAATGGGAAAGAAAGGTGATTTAAGCAATTTTGAGCATGGCATGGTTGTTGGTGCCAGACGGGCCGGTCTGAGTATTTCACAATCTGCTCAGTTACTGGGATTTTCACGCACAACCATTTCTAGGGTTTACAAAGAATGGTGTGAAAAGGGAAAAACATCCAGTATGCGGCAGTCCTGTGGGCGAAAATGCCTTGTTGATGCTAGAGGTCAGAGGAGAATGGGCCGACTGATTCAAACTGATAGAAGAGCAACTTTGACTGAAATAACCACAGGTATGCAGGTATGCGTTACAACCGAGGTATGCAGCAAAGCATTTGTGAAGCCACAACACGCACAACCTTGAGCCGGATGGGCTACAACAGCAGAAGACCCCACCGGGTACCACTCATCTCCACTACAAATAGGAAAAAGAGGCAACAATTTGCACAAGCTCACCAAAATTGGACAGTTGAAGACTGGAAAAATGTTGCCTGGTCTGATGAGTCTCGATTTCTGTTGAGACATTCAGATGGTAGAGTCAGAATTTGGCATAAACAGAATGAGAACATGGATCCATCATGCCTTGTTACCACTGTGCAGGCTGGTGGTGGTGGTGTAATGGTGTGGGGGATGTTTTCTTGGCACACTTTAGGCCCCTTAGTGCCAATTGGGCATCGTTTAAATGCCACGGCCTACCTGAGCATTGTTTCTGACCATGTCCATCCCTTTATGACCACCATGTACCCATCCTCTGATGGCTACTTCCAGCAGGATAATGCACCATGTCACAAAGCTCGAATCATTTCAAATTGGTTTCTTGAACATGACAATGAGTTCACTGTACTAAAATGGCCCCCACAGTCACCAGATCTCAACCCAATAGAGCATCTTTGGGATGTGGTGGAACGGGAGCTTCGTGCCCTGGATGTGCATCCCACTAATCTCCATCAACTGCAAGATGCTATCCTATCAATATGGGCCAACATTTCTAAAGAATGCGTTCAGCTCCTTGTTGAATCAATGCCACGTAGAATTAAGGCAGTTCTGAAGGTGAAAGGGGGGTCAAACACAGTATTAGTATGGTGTTCCTAATAATCCTTTAGGTGAGAGTATATATATACCGTATATATATATATATATATATATATATATATATATATATATATATATATATATATATATATATATATATATATATATATATATATATATATATATATATATATATATATATATATATATATATATAGGCAAATCGCTTGAGAAGATGTCCAGGTCAGATTTCACCCCAAAATCCCCAAAGATAAAATACAAAATGCTTAATATATATATTTAGTAATGAGAATCTAATGAGAATCACGATTGACAAATTTGAAAAACAAAAAAACCATCTCTCTCTCTCTCTCTCTCTCTCTCTCTCTCTCTCTCTCTCTCTCTCTCTCTCTATATATATATATATATATATATATATATATATATATATATATATATATATATATATATATATAGCAACATTACTGTTATGACAGTTCCTGCTATTTCCTTCTCATTATCATAATTCATACAGATGTTTTTTCCCCCCAAAATGGTCAATGGTGATTCTCATTCCTGTAATATACAACTTTTTATAGTCTTATTTTTGCATCACAGCAATGAGTTTGAGATTACAATTTAATAATCATTATTATTACAGTAATAATCTATAAATAGCAATAAAATAAATAATATGTGACCCTGGACCACAAAAAAACAATCATAAGGGTACCATTTTTTAAATTGATATTTATACATCATCTGAAAGCTGAATAAATAAGAATAAGCTTTTCATTGATGTATGGTTTGTTAGGATAGGACAATATTTGGTCGAGATACAACTATTTGAAAATCTGGAATCTGAGGGGGCCAAAAAATCTAAATATTGAGAAAATTGCCTTTAAAGTTGGCAAAAATACGTACATTTACGGTAGGAAATTGACAAATTATCTTCATGGAACATGATCTTTACTTAATATCCTAATGATTTTTGGCATAAAAGAAAAATCGATAATTTTGACCCATACAATGTGTTGTTGGCTATTGCCACAAATATACCTGTGCGACTTGTTGGATGGCTGGTTTTGTGGTCCAGGGTCACATATTATAATTTATGATACATTATAAATTCATTCTTTGTTTTAATAAAAATAATAACAAAATAAATTCAAAATTTTAAACAGCAAAATATATATTTTCTCTATATTTTGATTTTGGGGCTGAAATATAACCTAAATATATTTTTGAAAGGTTTTGTGAGATATACCCATACAGGTTTCCTTTCCAAGTGTCATCATTCTTATTGAATCGCATTACCCATTCAAACGTCACTCCATATTGAGTCGGATGCACAAAGACTGCAGGGAATTATTGGCCAGTGAGTTCTGGAGAGTGGTGCGGCTAAAATATCTTTATTAATTATCAAAGCCACTTAGCTTTGCCAGTGCAGTTCACAAGGGGTTTGATTAAACACAGCTCAGTCAGACCCTGTGTTTATGTACAGCCGTCCTGGGTGAGAGCAGATTGCCATTTATTGGAATGTTCACAGGATGTCATTTTAGGCACTTTCTCTACACCAAACCGCAGATATATGTCAACCCCACACAGTTACTAGAATCAGTTCAATGGAAAAGATAATATACAGTGGAGAAATACATATTTCATCATCCTTTATCTGTTAAGGAAGGGGAAAATGCGTTATTCAGCTGTGTTTGGCATGGTAGTTTGACCGAAATGAAGACATTTCACGCTTTCACGCATCATCCAAGGGCTACAATATGCGCAGTATTTTAGGCGATTGAAAGTGCAGCACAAAAAGAAACTCGTTCCTTGATATTCATTCAGGAAGCCGGGTTACAAAAGAAGCCATACAGCACAGCAAAATCCAGGGGAAACACTGGAACAGCTTCAGCATTTCGCGCAATTCTAACCTTTCGCTCAAAAGTTGGGGAACAATTGCTTTAATTAATGATATAGACTCGTTATTCTTGGGTTCCTGTTACTACACAAAACAAAACGTTTTAACCCGAGTGGACTCTTCCACACACCTCCTCGCACATCACATCACTAGAAATACTGCATCTCTATCCCTATCCCCCCTCAATATGTACAGGTATATCGAAAAAGAAAGGCCCACTTACACGGCATAACAAATTATTAGTCTACTAGAAAAGAGTGAACACTGGCACACATGTTAAAAAAGGCTTAAAATAGAAAGAAGTTACAATTGGTTTTCTATTCGTTATCTTGTTAACAAGACTCAACACCGTCTTAAAAAACAACAATATTCACAAGTAACCTTTCGGAGAAAGGACAGTCGCTGTAGGCCAACTGTTACCCCTTCCAAGGTCGGCCTATGTCTAGCTGAAAGATATTAAATACGCAACAGATTTTGACACCTCATGCAAACAAATACGGCTGAATCCCATGGTGACGTCGAACGGATAAACTCATAGGTTTTTTTTAGGACTGTCGTTTAACTCCAAAAAATATGAATCTCTTAGCAGCTACTGATTTTTTTTTTTCTTTTTTCTTAACTGTTCTTGGCACTTTCAAGACGAGTACATCCAGGAGAGAGAAGAAAAACTACTTGGGTTGCAATTAAACACCGAAGGTAATCCCAATGCTTGCTTGGAATAACCCTTTGTAAACAACCGGAATAATGACTCTCCACTCCAGTCACCGTTTGAAGGACTGGAGGACTAGATAACTAATATCATACTGACTGGTTTAATGAACATTCTTTAAGTATGGATGGATTCCGTGAAAGTCAGTCGGACACGCTGACACTATATCCACTCGGTCCATTGCACGTTTCCAAGCCTTTCTTATTGCAGATCTGTCCGTAGACATAGATGCAGTCTGCTCCTCTGTTTTGCTCTGCTAATGGCCGCAATGAGACAAGAGTCTGCTGAGGGGGTTCGGCCACAAGAGGGTGCTCTCGTGCTCTGGAGGAGGAAGGGCTGGGTGTAGACAAAGAAAATCCACTCTGTTGCTTGAGTCTTTGAGGTTAAAGCGTCGGTTCCGTGTTCCTCCGACAGTCCGTAAGACACTATCATGTTAAGACATTTACGTAGAAAGACAAGTCCAAACATCAGTTCATCATGTTGATTGGCTGATAAGGCAGGTATCCTTTACTTTGACCTGTGAGAGAAGAAAAACAAATGTTAAAGAGTGTTCTAAACAGTATGAAAAATGATATACAGTGCATGTTATAAAACATCAGACTGACTGCTTGATTAAAGTCAGCTGAGTGAAACAATGCATTTTTTTGTCTTGGCACAAAAAAATCTAAAATATTTAGGCACATAAACAACATTAACTCTTTCCCTGTCAGTGTTTTTTATTTATTTTTTATAATTATATACCATTTTTGATCATTTTGACAAAATGTTCATAGCCCCCAGAATATTTTGTAACATGAATATCTGAACATGCAATATATCAAAAGAAAGAACAGACCCTCTGCTTTAAAAAACAAACAAACCAAAAAACAAATGTTATTCTTGCTTAAAGGCACAATATGTAATTTTCCCCGCTAGAGGTCACTTATTCAAAACAAAGGCGTGGCTTGATGATGCCTGGATTTTGCGGAATCATGGGAGTAGTTGTCTTCAACTCTACAGCCAATGGAAAAGAATCCAACGGGACTCGGGCAGAAATTCTATTCATGGATGAATGTATTAAAGAATTAAATGTATTAAAGATTTATTAATGTTACTGTAGTATGAAGCAGGGTGGGGCTGAAAGCTGTTGGAGCGGAACGAACGATTTCTGGAGCGATTGCTAATGAGAAACAGGGGTGATACATGGCCTAAGAGCAGTGGAGCTTTTATTATGCCGCAGACGACCACTTCCGCTTCTTCCGCTCATGCGTATGTGGGGTATTGCAGCCCTGTTTTATCATATTAGATACATTTGAGTGTGTTGAAAGTTATGTTATAATGCTTCTCTGTGCGTTCACTCGCCAGCTACTATGAGACATTTAGATGGATATTAGGCATGGTAAAACATGGTACTCGCAGTAAATCAAGAAAACAAGATTTAAATAATAAGACTGTGTTGAGCTATATAACAATGATTAGTTTTTTCTGTCGATGAATGCATCCAAACAGTTACTTACCTGTCTAATAAAACACAATATACTAAAGCATCTTTGGTGGAAATCGGGGGTAACACGGGTAGGATGTCATTGATAGACGATCTGGTTAAAATTGCTTATTTCTCTGGATTTAAACATTCTTAGAAACATTTGGGATAATATAAGTACACAAGTATATTACATTGTTCTAGTGGTTTTTAGGTATTTTAATCCAAAAATCTTACATGTTGTGACTTTAATGCTTTTTTTAAATCAACACTTGAATGTGGGTAAGTTTTATTTAAAAAAAAGCAACATTTTGAGCAAAAATCTGAGAAAACTGTGTTTTTGATCAGATTCAGAATGATGATCAAAACATAGATTGAGTAGATAGAGTCCTTTAACACCTCCAAAGCCTGTACATTTCTATATCTCTTTGTGGGTTCAACATTTAATTCGCATTAGGCAGTTTTGATTTATATGCTGTTTAATGTTGATGATCGCGTTATTTTACATATGCATCTGCTGCTAACGTATGCTATCCCTTGTTTCTGCTTCTTCTTCATATATCTTTTGATCAGGAGATTCAGTACTCTTTCAGAAGATGTGTCATAGCGCCCTCTATTGAATAACAGTATAAACACAGAAAATTTCCATCAATGGCGGGAAAGCGTTGTCTCATAAATTACAGAAATTTCTGTCAATGGCAAGGGAAAAGTTAAAATGTATGAATGACTGCATTAGCTAACAGAATATCAAACCAAAAGGCATTCCTATTAAAAAACACACACATCACATGCTTTTGAATGGCAATTTCATTGTACAGTTTGTGTTTTGTGTAGCATGCAAACAGATCGCGGATTTAACCCCATTTTAATATGTGATTTTTTGGGGAAAAGACCATCTTTGATTTGTTTGTTTTTCTGAGGGGGAAAGTCATATTTTGAGTGGCACGAGTCTGTGCCACAGCATATTAAACCATTTTTACTACTAACAATGGGTGCAACTTCATTTAATTAATCAAAGATACATTTGGAATACAATATTTTTTGGGAAAACTTTAAAAAGTGCTCCCTCGGTTAGAATGAGAATGATGCCTCTGAACACAATCACATCAAGGCAAAGCACATTATTAATTATATTATTAAACAAAGACAAAACATATCTGGATACTTTCTGGATGTCAAATGCTAGTGGGAGATGTGATGTGAAGTACACATGTGGTTACACTTATAGTTAATTTGCAGATAACACTTTGATACTTTGAATCTAATGCAGTGAAATTCATACATTAAAGGGCCCCTTTTATGCTTGTTCGGATATTCCCTTTCATGTAGTGTGTAATACAGCTGTTTGTGAATGTAAAAGGTCTGCAAAGTTTCAAAGATCAAAGTGCGCGATAAACGGAGTTATTGTCTCCTAAAAGAAAGAACCAATTCTGAACTGAATGAAATTAGTCGACAGTAATTCCGCTCTCACTTTCTGCAAAAACCTGGTTTGTTACAAATTTGCTTAATGCAAGCCTATGGTTGTCATTGGCTGCCTGTGAACAATGTCTACCTTGACCCACCCTCAAACACGGTAGTTGTAGCTGAGGCCTGGAAGAGTTCGCTTCATGTTGTTGATACGTCAAGAAGATGCTGTTTTCTGTGCTGTGGAAGCAGATTCACCTCACATGAAGACTCAGTTTTGAATTGATACAGTAAAACCAACCCCATTGTTACTGTTTGTATCCCTGTGTATCAAGCGCTGAGGAAACCTCTGGAGCTGAAATTCAGATATGGTAAAGGGTGTTTCTTTTCTTACACATGCTGTAAACGGTAGACAAATCACAACAGACTAGGCCGTCTGACCAATCAGAGCAGAGTCGGCTCTCGGGAAGGAGGGGTTTAGAGAGACGAATCCTTTATCGAATCGTTTCAGACAGTGCGAGAAAAGCAATGCTGCAATGTGTATTATGAGAAAATTGAAGTATTTTTTGATGCATCTAAACCTAGGAGACCTTCAAAACCGAACGAGGAACCTTTAAAATAGCATACTATGTGTGATCTGTAAGGCCAAGTACTTTTTAGAGCCACTGTTGGCCTACACTGTAAGATCCCGGATACAGGCCGCCGAAATGAGCTTTCTCCGCAAGGTGGCTGGACGCTCCCTTAGAGATAGGGTGAGAAGCTCAGAGTAGAGCCGTTGCTCCTCCACATTGAGAGGAGCCAGCTGAGGTGGCTCCGGCAACTGTTTCGGATGCCTCCGGTACCCCTTTTCCACCAGAATGAACCAGGTGCTAGTTCAGAGCCAGTGCTAATCCCAGTTTATAGTTGGTTTGACTGAGGAGCCTTCTAAGAACCGTTTGCTTTCCACATGCTGAGAGCCACAACAGAGCCAGGTCTTACATCACTGTATACGTCTCATCTTTCTCAGCAATGCTAGCGAGGCAGCGGCAGTGTTGCCAAGTCCGCGGTTTTCCAGCAGAATTGGGCTACTTCATCACTGTTGCCGCAGCTGTTTTTCATATCCACGGGTTGAAGCGACCCCAATTATGTGATATTTAGCCCCGGGAATGCAAATTTTAGTAGGCAACCATGCCAAAAACACACATTTTACCCCCAAATGTGATTTTTTACCAGGGAAGCCCTCCTGAAACGCGATTGGGCTTGTTTTGAGTAGCAATTGGGCGGGTTTTGTTGTGAAAACCTGGCAACCCTGGGCAGCAGGAACACAAAACACACCAGGCTTGTTCGAGATGTATCGGCGCTGCACAGACCGATCCACGTATGATATAAAAAAAAACGCATGAGTGAATCAAAAGCATAAGGAGTCATATACTCTCGCTGGACTCATTATCATACGGCGATCGGTCTCTGCACAGCACCGCTGTGAACAAGCCTTCCATCAACAATGCAAACGTTGCGTTACTATTGATTCACATGGCTTTACGATCCTACATCGGCATCAAAACACAACGAAAACACAGCAAATCCAACGCATTCATGCAGTTTGCCGTAATTTGTATAGACGGAGATTACAAACAAGCAGCAGCTGTTAGTTCCATTAACTGCTATTTAAAAAATGGCGGATCTCAAGTTTGTGTTCGTCTTGTTAACCCCGCCCCCAGCAACTGACGTAATCGATTCTTACTTCTAGCCCTGTTCTAGCCCAGAAATGTTTTGGTGCTACTTAAGAACTTTTCCTGGCTCGGAGCTGGGGCTTTGGGTGTGGAAACACAATGAACTGATTTGAAACTAGGCTCTGGCTCCAATCTAGCTCTAGCACTGCCTTGGTGGAAGAGGGGTACTGGACGCCTTCCCGGGGAGGTGTTCCGGGCACGTCCCACCGTGAGGAGACCCCGGGGAAGACCTAGAACGCGCTGGAGGGATTATGTCTCCCGGCTGGCATGGGAACGCCTCTGTATTCCCCTGGAAGTGCTGGAGGAAGTGTCTAGGGAGAGGGAAGTCTGGGCGTCTACTTAGTCTGTTGCCCCACGAACCTGTCCCGGATAAGCGGAAGATGATGATGGATGGATGGATGGATAGGCCTAATTGTGGGTTTTTTGCATTGTGTTGAAGGGCTTCTGAGTGAGTTCTATTCATTTAATTTCATTTTTCTCATGTTGTCTTGCCCTTCTAACTAATTATTAGCTGTGACCTTTTCCACTTTTCATTATTCTATTTTTCTCCACACTGAATCTCAGAACGCACTAAACCACACTCACGCACATGCTTTCACAGACACACGCTTAGAAAAACCTCCTCCCTGAAATATCAAAATATGCCATCTGCTTATGGATGGACCTGCCATTCAAAGCACTCCAATGCATTATGGAAAAGTGAGAGTCTGACATTTACAAAGGCAAGAGACTCATGACGTGACAGAATGATTTAGTCAGCCGGCCATGTAATAAATACAAAACACTGGCTGACAGTGAATATTCAGTGGATCTTCAATAAGACACTTTCACCAAATAAGACTTGGGGAGCACCCGTGGGTACAGAGGGGGTACGGTTCTTTAAGAGAATAATTAATTTTCTCTGTAGTCTTTCTCTGGTTTCTGTGTAATCCTCATTAATCCCAATTTTACAGCATCTGTTCCCAGAAGACGAGGATGGAGTTGCATAAAGCATTGTTACTTGTCACTGATCTAAAAGCCCATGTAATTGCACCGTTCTGCTGTATACATTGGGCGCAGAAAATGGAAATGGATGGAGTAATGAAGCGGCACCAAAATTTTTTTAATAAATATATATATAACTTCAACTTTAGTTCACTCTATGGCACTGTGGCAAGCAGCGAGGCCGAGGGGCTGTGAGAACGAGACGAGGCCGGTGGTGAGTGATAATGAGAGCCAGATGCGTGCCGCACCGGTCTCGTGTCTCATGTAGGAGCTTCGGACACATAAAAGGAGGAGCAGCAACAGTGAAGGACGAGGGAAGACCGTGAGTGGGACGGAGAGATTGTTGCCGTGCTCCTGGGTTGAGGTGGGGTGGCTGCCTGCTGCCGTTCGCCATGATGGGGAGGAGCAGGAAGCACGGGACTCACTTCCGGCTTCCCTCAGCTGGAGGAGCCATTGCCGGCCGCCAGGGGGCGGAGGAGGATCGAGCGGTCCACCTCGCATGGCACCGCAAGGAAGAGCCTCTCGGCTGGCTAAGGATTGCGCACCAGTGTGTCCGGTAACTGGACCAATATTTTTTTTCTCCTCTCTGCCCTCTCTCGTCATGCTTCCGGCTCATTTTCTGCGGCCTGCAAGGGCCGATGGGGGTATGTGGCAAGCAGCGAGGCCGAGGGGCTGTGAGAACGGGGCGAGGCCATTGATGAGTGATAATGAGCGGCAGCTGCGGAGGAGCTTGGACGCATTAAAAGGAGTGACGACAGTGAAGGACGAGAGAGGACAAGGTCTGGACTTTTCTGGTGTGTTTTGTTCATGTTTTACTATGTGTGAGGCTGCCGTTTTTACTTTCATTTTGTTTATTTTAAGTTTAAAGTTTGTTGAACGTTCTCCGGTTCCCTTCCCATAACAACATACCATTACAGGCATCATCTAAAGTCATCTTTGGCCTGTGGGTGAGATCAGCCCAACTGATGTGAAAACATATGGCGGGGGTCCAAATGCGCCTGTCACTAGTTTTGGCACACAAGTGACACTGACGGCAAAATACCAGCCGGAACATTCCCCGCCAACCTCCAGGGAAGGAAGGACACAGCTGAGCTGCCCAGCGCCACAGTCCAGACATAGGAAAAAAAGCTGACTGGAATCCTGCCAGTGACATGCGATCAGAAAGGAGACCCCATATGGATTTAAATAGAGTTGATTTACCAACAATACAGACTTATAGTTTGTCACATTAAGGTTTCCCCTGAGGAAGCTTGTGAAGAAATAATCCAGAAAATCACGTACTATATCATGTGTATTAAGATTTTTGGAAATATGTCACCAAGAGATCGGCACGATCGGCACGCACCGCCAGAGAGAGAGAGACGGGCTGCATGTGGACCAGAGAGACGCAGAGCTGGATAAAGATTGCTGAGAATGTTGCTTTGTACTGAGTTGTTGAGAGCGCAAGTTTATTTTGTTTGTATCTGAGAGTTCTGAATAAACACGAGTCCCAGTCACCCGACCTGTCGTCTTCCTCCTTATTCTACGAATTTTGTAACATGTGGAACCCCTCTAAACTACGATTTTTTTACCATCACAGCCGTCGAGATGAACGAATCGTCAAAGTGTTGATTATATCATTATTTTATGATCTATTCCCATCACATGAAAAGCTGCAGTGATAAGCATTGAGTACAGACAGTCTGTTGATGGCGTGAATGCAGTGATCTCGTCATTGCAGCGCGTTTTCTCTCACAAAATGCTTTCACCACAACTAACAGCAAACTCGACCTCGACATGAATACAGTAAGAGCTTCGGTGTGCAGCATAACAGCGTCATTCATTATAACGGCAGTTTGGGCAAGTGTGCAGATACACTCGCGACGTGTGATTGACAGCTTCAAACATTATAAAGAGAGTGTTCTTTGATCACTCTCTAGTTTAAACATTTAAATAACATTTGTTTCATGCTACTAACAGAAATTATGTGAAGTTGATCATTTAGTCACTGGCTTGATTCACTGATGCATAAACAACAGTATTAAACGATTTCGAAAGAAAGTCTGCGTGAACTTGAATGATTAGCTACACATCAGAAATCACTGATCACAGATCAGGCATTAATGAACACTTTTACTCACTGTTTGTGGCGGTGCTGTCGAATCCATATGGTAAAAGTCTGTTTGTAAAGCCTGTGCTGGCATCGCGACTGATAAACTGAATCCATTTTCTCCTAATTCTCTGTGCGGGCAAAGCAGAGGAAGGGGGAGGTAACCTTTCCTTGTATGACGACATAACAGGGAAGATTCCAGATCGGCTCATCTGAGCTCTCATTTTCTCAAAGGCAGAGAAAGACAGCCAGAACTCGGTTTACACCTATCAACATTTCTAGCCACTTGGGGACCATATACAGGCTAGGGGAACTCATATTAATGTTAAAAAACCTCATACAATGAAAATGTCGTGCCATGGGACCTTTAAGGTTATCTATTTGTAAGATATAAGCATTTAAAACTTCCAGTCTTTCACTGGAACAACGATTTTGATGACATCATGCTACACTTCAGCTTCTCATCAGATTTTCTGTTCAATCAATTGCTCTCTGGAATCTGAAGCATCCCGCCCCCTATATCATAAACTGAAGCTGCGGCGAAAAACGGTCACTTGGCCACTCCCACCACACGCTGTGTGTAGGGCACCAAGTGCTCAAGGGGGCACCACAAGAAAATGCTCTCTCCATGCATTAACACATTAGCTAATGTTAACAAATGAACCCTTACTGTAAAGTGTTGCCAATATAAAAATAACTTTTGATCAATTGAATGCATACTTGCTGAATTAAATTTTTTTGAATTTTCCATTTTCTTTTTTTTCCTTTGTAGTCAAATAATATTAAGTTAGTCTTATATAAAGTTTTAGTAATTAGTTTTAGTAGTACATTAAATTAAACAAAATGAAAATGATAAAAGTATTTTTATATTTTATTTTATTATAAGTAACATATATGAGTTTTGGGGCCGTTTACATGACACCATTTTCAACTAAAAAGTGTTCATGTTTTGTGCCTGAAAACATAAGCTTTTGAAATCAGGTTTCAAAGTTCACGTTTTTGAAAATTATACCGTTAACTTGAAATTGTGAAAGCGTTGACGTCATGCGCATGCGTGTTACGTGTTTAGTCTATAGGCGTTTACTGTTTCTTTACAAAGTGACATCGCCAACTACTGGCCTGGCATCATAATACAGCATTTTTAGTCATTTTCACAGATCCTTTTTGACAACGTTGTCGCCTGTACGGGAACAAAGCGAAGGAAAACTGTTCAGTATTTAGTGCATCGTTGTCGTGTAAACATATCCTTTAGTTTTAGTTAACTATAATAACCCTGGCTAAAGGTAAAGTGTATCATCTCAAATAACAAATCCACCCCCATCTTCCATTGACTGGACAAATAGATCACACCACAAACTAATTTCATTGGTTATGCCTGTGTTGCTATACTAGCTGGTTTAAAGTTTTGATAGTGCTTGTATTTACATATGTGAGGAAATCAATGAATTGTTTACTTAAAGCTTTCCACATTAAAGACATTTACTGTCTAGAGTATGAAACAGGTCTACGGCATAGTTTTATTGCATTTTCCTAATTTTCAGTGACTCCTCCAAACCCTCCTTTAGAGCAGTTTGGTCTTCCATCAAAGAGCTGTCTCTATATAAACCATTGGCCTAAGCTTTGATCACATTGCTGTCTCACCTTCTGGCATAATGGAGTGCATTGTGGACCTAAAGGCTGACTCTATAGAACACAATCACCAATAGATCAGTGTCAATAAGCCAAATCCTCTTAAATCTCCCAACGATCACCCAGTCCCACCTCTGAGCATTCAACTACTTCCTCATAAACATTTAAGCTGCCAACAGAGACTAAGCAAACAGATCACCTCCCCTAATATTGACCTAAGCTATTATCCCAGCCAGACTGACAATGATATTATTTCTTAGAGATGTTCCGCTAGAGATACTCCTATGGGTTTTGTTTTGCTCCTGGTCTGTCACGGACCGCCTCTCATAAAAGCACTTCGCAGTATGTCCAGCATGTCCAACAGACACAAACACAGAGTCTACAGACGACAGCTGCAGCACAAAACGCTTGGGTCCTTATACATTATTTACATTTTGCTGTGATATTCTAATCTGTAAAAGTTATTCCAATAAATAAAAAAAGATTTTTGTTCAGAAACGTAAGAAATAAAATTAGGATTTATTCATTCGACAAAATCATGCTTTTGTCAATAACATGATATACATTTTTTATTGTTTTATTCGACAGATAGATAGATAGACAGACAGACAGACAGACAGACAGACAGACAGACAGACAAACAAACAAACAGAAATTGCCTTGCCAAGTGAGCAGTTGCAGAGAGCTGATGAAAAAAACGGCATATATCAAATACAGTGCACTATGAAAATTTACCCTGAAGCACAGGCACTGCTGAAACAAGACAATGCTGTGTGCTAAAAATTAGGTTTGCTTTGCATTTGTGTTTGTGATACTTACATGTACATTGGTTGTAGTTGCAAATGTGATGTCTTCTGTGGACCTTGGTAACCGTATGAATCAAACCCTCCTATAAAGTCAACTAAAGAAATGAGAGAGAAAGAGGAAAATAGGGGAAGAAAGAGAGGATTATTAAAAGCCTCATGAATTGAGAAATCAACTTTTCATTCAGCCTTTGATATATAAAAGTTCATCGTGATATAAGAATATCCTTTTCGTTTCGGAGCTGAAAACTTCCTTGTTAGTCAAAGAAAAGCTTTTATTGACACCAGGCCCAGAAAACGCTCGATCTCAGAATATACCAGCCCTTGACGTCATCATGTGGTGAAACACCGCCTCAAGCCTGCCCACCGACTGATTTGCTGATTTGTCTGCAGTGAAGTTTTGCTGGTGCAGGTGCTTGGCTTGTGTGTGTGTGTGCGCATGTGGGTTAGTGATGCGCGGTTCGCGGATATATACACCGATCGGGCGGGCCAAGTAATAAAAAATAACATTCATATTAATTGCGGGTGGATGAGAGATAAATAATTGTGTTTGTGTCACATGCCTGTCCTGTCTTGTGGAGCACATGTGGTGTGTTGTTGTTTTGGGCTATGTGCTCGTGTCTTTGTCTGCCCCCTTGTTCTCTGATTAGTGTTTGATTTCTCCCACCTGTTCCCTCCTTATTTCTTCCCCTTTAAATAGTTCCCTTGTGTTCACAGTCCTTGTCGGTACGTTGTCTATGTCTCCCTTCCGTGATCCGCTCCTTCCCCTATTTGGTATGTTTGTGTTTAAGTGGTTATGTTGTTTTGAGTTATGTTATGTTTTCCTCCTTGTGGGTTTTTGTTTTGTGTTTATGTTTATTTGTTAAATAAACCATCCCCTTCCTACATTTGAGTCCTCACCTTAGTTTTCTTTAAGTGTTACGTGACAGTTTGTTTGATAAAGACATTTTGCGAGCCCTGAGGGCGGATTCCGGCTGCCGTTTCTCCACGTTGGAATTTTTCAAAACAATTCCCCACATGTACTGACGGTGGAGCCGAAACTCATTATAATGCAAAACTGTTATCCAATCATAGCAGTAGGCGTTTACTTCCAAGTCTTCAGTGCGGCACACCTGTAAAAACCGAGTGTTCCAGGAGAGAGGCTCAAAACCAGGGTAGAAAATAGCCTATTTCTTATTCATTGTGATGTTTTTAAATGTAAAAACCACGCAAACGTAATAACTTGACCTCAGACAACAGTATTTATAAAAAAAAAAAAAAAAAAGCCAGTTCATGACACCTTTAAATGCTTTTTAGTGTTTTCATTTATTCAAATGAGCACCTTTTGATTATGTATCCCATGTGTGTCAGCGTGATAATCATGTGTAGTGGATGATCAGCGACTGGACCCTCTATGAGACTGATATCTTTTGAGGTCGGCTTGTGGCACGCTGCCGGCTTGATAATATGAAAGGCAAACTGACAGGATTACCCCCCAGCCCCTCTGCGAGGGCCCACCAGCTGTTTCAAGCCCTGGAAGACCTGAGTATCTGGGCTTTCCACAAAAATGCAAAGGTAATAAAGTGTGTTATAAAGATCCAGGCTTTGGAAATCCAAGGCTGTTTCCAAGACCAACGAACACAGGAGATAAGCTGTGGAATTAACAGAGAGCTTCTCTCGTGCATCCAAAACAGAAGGAGAAGGGAAGAGATTTTAGGGGGCATATACCTACAAATCCCCTAATCCACATTGGTCACATTGTGGAATTAGACCTTTGTCCTGATCAGTGTTATCTGGGGACCTGCAGAGGTCAGTCATCATTCTAGCGAGACACTGTTCGTATTTTACCCTCTCATCATATACAATCAAACCAAAATGTATTGAGACACCTTCAACATTTTCTAACATTATCACAGTTTATTCACAATAGTTTAGAAAATGGTAATACAATATGACAAGAGCTCAGAGTTAAACTGTGTCAGAACAAATTCATCTTGATAATGTGAGATAACTTTGATGAAAAGGTATGTAATGGATTACAATCAACCAATCAGCTGTCAGATGTTAAATTTAAGTACCCAATTAGATAGTAGGTCAACCAATTTAGGTCAACCAATTCCCAAGCAATGCTTCATTTTGTTCAGTCTGTGGTGTAAAAGGTCGCATTAGCAATTAAAGAAAAAACACTTAAGCAAAACATGGTCAAAGTGTCTGAATAATTTTGGTCCCAAATGTTTATCTATTTTACTGGTAGTCTGCTGTATGAAAAATTTCGGGGTATAATATGTCAGTTTACTTTATTTTGCTATTCTCACTTAAATACATTAACTATAGAGTCCTGCACCCACCAGTGAAAAATTATATCTGGTGTCTGAATAATTTTTGGTTTGACTGTATATGTGTTATCTGAGCTTAATTTGATTAATCAACATTTCATGTAATTAATTATTTAATTTCTTTAAATAGTTTGACAGCCCTAAACAATATTTTAATTCAATAGTAGAAATAAATATAAAAGAATTTTTTTTTATTGTCATGTATTTTTTTAGTCAAAAGTTCAGATTTGGTTGAAATAGTCCTTTAGAACCATCATTCACATTAAACCAAAGGTTCAATTTCCTTTTTTAATTTCTTTAACTTAACTCTTCACTCATAATTCATCACATTATTAATTTGTATGTGACGTAAAAACCTTTATATACTAAAACCGTACAAAAGTCTGTAAGATTTTTATGAAAGAAGTCTCTCAAGCTCACCAAGGCTGCATTTATCAGATGAAAATTAAAATAAAGTCCGTAATATTGTGAAATAGTATTACAATTTAACAGTTTTCTATTTTAATATATTTTAAATGGGTTAAGAAGACATGGATTTTTTCCCAAAATTGAAATATGTTCCTTGAGGCTCACTTATAATGTTAATAATGTTTTTTTGCACACAAAAACAAATATATGCTATTTGTGGAAAAACTATTATTTTCAACCCTCATTCTTACTTCTACTTTGTTTTTAATGGGCTGCTCCTTTAAGGCTTGTCATTAAACGCCACTGTTACTATCCATATAAAACCGTCAATTACAGACAAAGCATTATGTGATAATTTCCTTACGGTTTGATGCAGCTGCTGTCAGATTCAATACAGCTTACGGTTTCATCTGTCAATAAAAGTGTCTTTGCAAACTCTCCATTACACTGTGACTCATTTACAAAACAATTTACAGTCAGATAGTCCGAACAAACATATAATCCTCCCACACGATCCATGACACCATTAAAAATAACGTGGCGTATGATAGAAGCTGAATGCACATCTGTATACTGTATCCAGTGTAGACAGTTTCAGTGATTATAATGGGCTCTACTTGACTTTGACGCGACGTGCACATCTGGTGTAGGCAAGTTTCAGCGTTAAGCGACTGAACGCCATAGTGCGATGATGTAAAACTATTGGTGGATGTAAAACATATTTGTTCGAACCGCCCGTTCCAAGCGGGACTCGAACCCTGGTCCACCGGGATGAGAGTCGGACGCACTAACAAGGAGGTTAAAGGCTGCAACTTCTGGAGTCAGTTGAGGAGGAGGTTTACTCGCACAGCGACTCTTAGCTGGCCTTCGTTACATATGCAAATGTATTTGCCCTACAATATTCAAAGGAGCGTTTTTGTGGCTTGATTAAATAAATACTTTGTTTACAACGAGGAGGACGTTTTAAAGAGTTAGTTCGCCCAAAAGTGAAGCAAAGCGATGCGTTTTTGTAAGAAAAATATTTTGTAAGAAAAATAATTATAACTATAATAAAGTTATAATTATAACTTTATAAACTGTAATCACTAGCTCCCGGTAATGTCCGTCTGCACGTTCACGAGAGAGTCAAGTTCCGGCGTATGATGGCGTAGCGTAAGCTAAGGTAAGAGTAGACTCCTCTTGTGGTTCAAACAAATAGGGCTGGGCAACAAACTGAAGCGCCTCCAACATTTCTCTTAAAAATGTCTAAAATTTAGTTTTAGACTTCTAATTCGTGACCGGTGTTTTGTTTTGTTCTATCCTCTGCGCTTCCGCGTTTGTCAATACATCAAGGTCAGAGGTCACTCTTCGGC
The DNA here is from genome assembly GCA_023566225.1 of Romanogobio albipinnatus. Lineage (NCBI taxonomy): Eukaryota > Metazoa > Chordata > Actinopteri > Cypriniformes > Gobionidae > Romanogobio > Romanogobio albipinnatus. Next base: position 40,528,769 of record CM042256.1, read on the forward strand.
CGAAACTCGACTCGCGTACGGCCATTACCGGAGGCCAGTAATTATAGGTTATAAATATGGATATTTTTCTAACAAAAACGCCTCGCTTTGGATTACTCTGTGTGGATTACTTTTATGATGGATGGATGAGCTTTTTTGAAAAGGTACCATTCACTCCCATTACAAAGCTTGGAAGAGCCAGTATATATTTTTTAACATAACTCCGATTGTGTTTGGCTGAAAGAATAAAGTCATATACACCTAGAAGGGCTTGAGGGTGAGTAAATTATGGGATCATTTACATTTTTGGGTGAACTAAGCCTTAAAGCTATCAAACATGCAGGATATTTTAATGGTACAAAGACCTCTTATATGTCAATAGAGCAAGTCAAATTTGATTTCTCATGTCATAACCCCTTTAAAATGTAAATTACTGCTATGATTGCAAAGTTGCCATTACTCCACTCTTCAGTGTGACTTAATGCATTTTCGCTGAATAAATGTATTCGTTCCTAAAAAAAAAAAAATCTTACTGACCCCAAACCTTTAAATGCTAGGGCATATATATATATATATATAAAAAATTCTCATATCAAAGAGAAAATTAAGCTACGCTACACTTCAGAACATTATCATGTTAATGTCCTTTACATAAATATGTCTGCAGGGGGTAAATGTTAAAATAGATTGCCTTGAGGCAGATACGTGCTCTTAAATAGCTCCTAAAACATTTCCCCACTCCCAATGGAACAAATATCTCAAGTTGTTTTACTGCTGAAATTCCTCCTAGCTAGCCCTGCCAAGATAATAGGAAATGCTGGGATCACTGATCCAGTAATGGAGTAAAAAAAACAAAACAACAACATATAAGTACTGTCGACTGTGGGCAAGCGGACAGATCGAGGGTCTATGGGCCGCCTTGAGCTACAGCATTAGCATTCAAAGACATACAACAACCATCTCTCGACCTCAATAAAATGACTCAAATAGCTATTTATTCTGCTTTAAGCGACACATCCCAGAAAGGAGCCATTTCAGTGGCACCAGCGCTGCAGGGAATTAGGCTGAGATAGACGTTTTCTCCTCACAGCCTCCATATAGCAAAGCTTTATGAGTTTTATTGTTTTGGCTTCGCCCTTCCAAAAGCTTTTCCTCTGACAAAGGCATTTGTAAACCGCACGTGGCGCACAAAGACTATCAGCATGGGTTCCCACTTCTTTGCAACCACAAAGCCTGATTGCATATCCCCAAAGGAAAGCCTTAACCTAATTTCCTTGTTATAGATGCAAAAAGTGTTTCCCCGCAACCTGTGCGCACAGACACTTCCTAATTCTCTCACTGTTGTTTTTTCGTTCTCTCAGAGGCAGACTCATTTAAATACTGTCCTTTCTTTAAATGAGCCCTGCGACGTTACCCTTGATAGTAGCTGTAATTATGTGCGGACCTTGTTGATTGGTTTGAGCTGTTCATTACCTTTGCCGAGGTGCTTCATGTACTATATTAATTAAAGCCGTAATGGCCAATATGGCTTCCCGATTAGTGTTTCTACATGCCTCAGGGATCGAACAATCAATATCGTTCACCTGCTTGGAGGATTCAGAGCTTTAACAATTACATTCCTCTGTAGAATTTTCCTGTGCCCATCCTTGGAACGTCTACACCGCTGATAAACTCCCAACGGACACTAACATTGTCGTTCATCACGAGCGCTCTGGCAGTCACTCAAACTGCTACCCACGGACTGATTGGGAGAGACTTTCAAGAAGGATTTCCAATTACACAGATGTTCTAAATCTCTCCTGATCACTGATTGAGCCAATCAGGAACCTCATTGGACGCCGGGAGCGGTGCTGAATTATGTTTGAGGAAGTTAACCGATCAGAGTGGTGGCACAAATTTTTGCGGTGCAAAGTTTATAGCTCATTTGACTAATCTAAAGGCCAATAAACTAGATTTTGTGAGAGGATTTTTTGGCACACATTGCTTAATTGGAGAGTTTTATTAATTGGGTACTCTGAATAAGGCTATTGCACATAATCAGAACATTTCTAGGGATTCTGATTTAAGATGCTTTTTTTCTCCACCATAGAAATAGATTAAAAGTACAGCCAGTATAAAGTAGTTCACCCAAATATGAATATTTTGTCAAAGTTATTTGTGTGAGGAACAAACCAAAAGACATTATTTATTATTCATGCCCCATGTCGACAAAGGCTAATGACCAGGGGTGCACGTAACTGGTGTGCAGGAGTGCTTTCGTGGTAAAAACATAGGCCGCAAAAATATATGGATGGCGCTACTTCATTCTCTTCCGCTGAAGAAAAGTGAAGCCACCGGAGGTTCGAATATGGTGCTGACATCTTGCACAGATTTGGGAGGGGGTCTGCGCAGTAGTGACCTCGGGACCGGAGTCTGCGCAGTAGAGAGCAGGAAGTAGAACAGTGATATCAAAAGCCCGCCCACAATCTCGCAGATGCAAAACAATTCATTATGTCGGCATCAGTTTTTAACACAAGTGCGGCAGACTTGGGTAAAAATAAACAGTGCGGAGCAGAAAATGTGGAGGGAAGCACTTTTGAGTCACTCCGAGTAACGTCAGTGACTGACCCCATTCGTCAGTCACTGAAGTTACGTTCTTTGGCTAGTAATATTTTAAGTGCTGTATAGCACCAATCTTGGTGCTTCAGTGGTTCTTCAGCGGTTCTTTGGCTGAGGTGCTATATAGCACCGCTACCATATACAGAACATGTTAAGATATGGTGCTATATAGGACCAAAAGTGGTTCCCCTATGATTACGATCAAGAACCATTTTTAGTGCCATATAGCACCATTTTTTTTTAGAGTGTAGAGTGAAAGTTTATCCTTTGGATGTATTTTGTCTTGCCAATTTACACATTAAAACATTTTAAACGCGGATGAAGAGGCGAAAATTTGAACTTGTGTGCTGAAGCACGTGCAGGCAGAGAGAGAGAGAGAGAGAGAGAGAGAGAGAGAGAGAGAGGGCGTGTTTCAGACTGAGCTTGAACACCGAATTGAGTCCTCTTTTGCGTTTATTTTGCGCTTGAACGGACACATACACAGAAAAATGATGTCAAAATACCTGTCTCGACAAGTATTCTCTTGGTTATGTTATAAGTGAACAGTTGAGAAAAAAAAACCTGGATGTGTGTCAGTATATTCGGTCCATGCATTCGGTCTTAAATTCACAGTTCGCTGATCACGTGACGAGAGTAAGGAGAGATGATTGACTATGGCGGAGGATTTGTTGCTCAACAGAGTCCAAGTGTCTGATAAATGTCTTATCTTGTAGAATGCGCGCTCAGCACTGCCGCTCCACAAACACAGAGTACGTGCGATCGCGAATTCGAAAGTAAAACGTGAGTTCCCTGATGCGCGCAAATTAGGAAACATACAATAGCCTGTCTCCCAATATCAATGCTATCTCATGCTGGGCTGTGTAGTTGTAACTACCTCTTAGCCCTGGTCTCTGTTTGCACTTTGAATATTGAGAGAGTAGTTTGATTATGTTTGCATATACTGTATTGTTTGCACTTAATAAACTGTGTTATTTATTTTTGTAATTTATACTGTTTTTATTTCCATGTTCAAATTGCGGAAAGGAGTTCAATTAGGAGGTCACACACCGCCTCAATCAGAAGTTCTGGAAGCTCATAATTCATGTACTGTAAGGTCTGAAGAGACTCAGACAAGAGAGGAGCCAGACAGTTGAGAGTTTGTGGCAAAACCTTTCACAATGCTTGTATATTGTTGTCTTTCAATGCATAAGATAATTAATATTCAGAAAGTAGAACTGAAATGACATTAATTACAAGATGATTAGTTAAAACATTTCAAAATGCACCTGCAGACTATTTTCCAGTCATGAATTTTATCATTGAGGATTTCTTAAAAATACTGTGTACAAACACAGTACTGTGTACAAACACATGAATAAATCAAAAGAGACTTCTTTCAAAATCATTATTTTTCAATGCATTCAAAAGCATAAAAAAATAATATATATATTGGATCACGCTCTGGCTTGGACCAACATCCCAATGAACTCATGCATAAAACTTGTATAATATCCTGCACTAATAGACCATCATGCTACCCTGGAAGGATTCTGCCACAGGGCTCCCTCTCCATGATCTTAACGTGTAGTGAAGGCACTCTGTTTAATGAGAGGCTGGCCCTCCAAATACAGCCATGCTTAATTACATACAGAATGAAGTTTAATGATTCTGATTACTCTGATTATGAAATGATAAAATGCACTGAAAATACAAGACAAAGAAGGGGGATGCCAAATAACAAATTAATAGCCGCACATACACTTTTTACAGGCATCTCTCTCGGTTTTAGTTGCTTGGTGATGAGGGAATGATGAGAACAGGGAAAATAAGGATTGACTCTGCAGTATTGATCTTGTATGCCAGTGTTAGGCTACATATCCTTTGTTATTGTAGCTATATTCCTCAAAAGGCTCTCCCAAGAAAATGTTACAAGCATCTGAAGGCAAAACACATTAAATGAATGGTCTGTCATGATCCGCATGAGTTTCTTTCTTCTGTGGAACGCAAATGAGGAAATGTTGAACAACGAAGAGCCCGCTGTTTTCAATATAATGAAAGTGAAACAACAAAAAAAGTATCATAAAAGTGGTGCATATTCCAAGTCTTATGAAAGTATATGATTTGCATTCTCTTTGGTGTTCCACAGAAGAAAGAAGTCATATAGATTTGGATACATGCGAGTGAGTAAATGAGCAAGTTATTCATTTTCGGTGAACTGTTCCTTATAAATATAAGGAGTATTATCAATCGGTCCATCATGATTATTATGCTTTCTAATCTTTTGTCAGGACAGAAAGGCGACTAAAGAGAGTGTCTCAGCATGGCAGTGGCTGCAGTGGTGCTAAGTGTGGTCGTCTGAGCATTACAATTGGAACAATTTTCTCCTTGCTTTAAAACACCCGGTCACGGGCTGGTCGTTTGGGATCAATAAAAGCAATCTTTTAGACTTTGCAACATCTAAATTCAAATGTTTACCGGGGCATTCAAAATAGGCTAAAGATCTGCCACCAAGAGTTTTCTATGTCAGTGCTTCATTACTGCAGGAAATTAATATTCCCCCACAATCCTAAAGCATAAAGCGCATGCTCCATGTCTGTGAATATAAAAATCTGACAGTGTGATCTGTTTTCCTTATTTTATAAAAGCACAATGTTTTGTTTTTATTGTGAGTGTAGAGTACACAAATAAAAATAGACCCTTACAGTTTCAATTGATGTCTTACTCTTATTGCATGACCATAATTTATGCCGTTTTTTAAGTTGTTTCCGCTGTTATAATGAGACAAATCATTTGGCACTGTGCCGATTTGTGTTGTGGAAGTCTCACTACTACAGTCCAGTGATGAAATGTGTGTCCTTGAATTGTGAAGTCTCAGGTGCCACTTCACTCACTGTTTTGTGGAAAGGTGAAGTAGGCTCAGATGTAGATGGCACTTTTTCTCCTTCTCACTCAAATTTCCGTGATTTCTCGAAAAACGTAATATTGAACTTTGTGCATCTGCCATTATCACCACGTTATTGAACTCTCAAGCTTAAACATTTTTTTTTTTAAGTTTTATTTTTTTTATTTTTTTTAAGTTTTGAAAACTTACAGAAAAAGCGCAACTCGGAGGTATCGCAAAATAGCATCACTGGCGCTACACTTTCTTTGTAAGTTGAATGCGGACGGCGGTCCACCTGAAGCTAGATATTTTACTTCATAACATGTTAAATATGGATATTTTTCTTACCCATCGATTCACTTCAGAAGGCCTTTATTAACCCCCCGGAGCCGTGTGGATGACTTTTACAATGGATGGATGCAATAAATAAAAGAAACCTAGCATTGTGGATTTGTTGCTTTTTCCTGTTGTACCTAACTCGTATTGAACCGTTCCCCCAAAACCAAGGTACGTTTGCGATCTTTGCGATCAGATTTATTGGCACCCCTCGTAAATATGATCAAAGATGGCTGTAAAAATAAATCTGCAATGTTTATCCTTTTGATCTTTTATTTAGAACTGCGCAAAATGTTCTAAACTTTCATTCAAGTAAAAGAATTGAAAGTGGGGGTAAATCACATTATGAAATAAATGCTTTTCTCCAAAACAAGTTACCTATAATTATTGGCACCCCTATTTTTTTTTTTTTATGAGTAAAATAGCTCTCAAGTATATTCCCATTAGTATTTACATTTTTAGCACACCAGAGCATGAAATTGTCTAGCTATGACGTCTTGTTTCACAGGAGTATAAATATGAGGAAACACAAAGGCCAAATTCCCTTAATCATTCATCACAATGAGAAAAACCAAAGAATATAGTTCTGATGTGCAGCAAAATATTGATGAGCTTCACAAAATAGATAAAGCATTAAAAATTCTCATTTCCACCATCAATTAAGAAGTTCCAATCAACTAAAGATGTTACAAATCTGCCTGGAAGAGGATGTACTGTATGTCTATATTGCCTTAATGCACGCCGAGGAGGAGAGATTGAGTGGACAAAGACTCTCCAAGGATCACAGATGGAGAATCGTTGAGTCTTGGGGTCAGAAAGCCTTAAAAAAAAATCTAACAACCGCTATAAATCACCACAAGTTGTTTCGGAGAGTTTTGAGAAAAATCTTCCTTGCTTATCTAAAAACAAACTCCAGCATATTCAGTTGTCAGACATGACTGGAACTTCAAATGGGACCTGGCTCTGTGGTCACATGACACTAAAACAAGAGCCTTTTGGCAGAACAGGGATAAAAAGTACCCCATGCCACGGTTAAATATACCGCTGGATCTTACGTTGTGGTCCTTTTTTTTTTTTGGAGGTGCTGGACATCTTGTTCAGATACATGGTATCATTGATTCTAGCAAATACCAACATATAAAAAATCTAAACCTGATGGCCTCTGCTAGAAATCTTATAATGGGTAGTGGTTGGATCTTCCATCAGGACAATGATCCAAAACAAACATCAAAATCAACACAAAAATGTGTCACTGAGCACAAAATGAAGTCCCAGTTCCTGAATTGAACCCTATAGAGAATGAGTGGGGTGAACTGAAGAGAAGAGCTGAGAATCTGAAGGATCTGGAGAGATTCTGTTTGGAGGAATGGTCTCTGATCTCTTGTCAGGTGTTCTCCAAACTCATCAGTCGTTATAGGAGAAGACTCAGAGCTGTTATCTTGGCTGCAAAAAGTATTTAATAAAAGGGTGGCAATAATTATGGCCATCGTGTTTTGGAGAAAAGCTTTTATTTCATAATGTGATTTACCCTCCACTTTCAATTCTTTTACTTCAATGAAAGGTTTGATTTTTGCGCATTTTTAAATAAAAGATCAAAAGGATAACGGGATATTTTTACAGCCATCTTTGATCATTATTTACCAGGGGTGCCAATAATTCTGACCACAACTGTATATATAAAACACACTCATGACTCAGTTATGAAAATATACTCACAGCTGTCCTCTTCTTCTGAAATGAGCTTCACAACATAACAGGCATAGATGAACCCCGCAAGCTGTGAAGACAACAGAAAACAACACTGATTAGAATAATCAACCGTACTAATCAATTTGCCTATATTAAGGTTAAGAGTAAGGCACAAAATGGAACTGGAAAAATGTTTCCCAAACAGGTTTCACAAACATTCCTAGCACTCCTTGAGCGTTGTTCAGAAAGACTGTCTGGAAACTTGAAGTTGAATCAAAAAATAAAACTAAAAATGTCTGAAAACTAGTTGCTCTTTTCAAGTGTAAGTGCTACAAGAAATGATTTCTCTATGCTAAAAATAAACTTTTATCATATACACACATTTAACATTTTTCTCTCTCAAGAAACTGACCAAAATGATTGAGGAATCCAATAAAATGCTCTTTAAAATGACAATGCCCCTCCCCCAAATCATGATTTTGCTTTGACAAAAACCCAACTTCCTCCTTCAACAGAAAATACATCAACAAAGGAAATAAAACTGTTTGTCAAACAATTTCATCTAGTAATAAGTAATAAGTAAACAAACCGTCATTGGAGACCATGGTTCATTTAGTTAATTAGAGATAAAAAAAAGAGCATATTTTTAACAGTAGAGAAAACACATTCATATGATTTGCTCTGGTCAAATGAGAGAGAATCTGTAATAAAAAACAGGACAGAATGAATACATCAAAGATAGAAGGAGGTAGGTTTATTTTCATTGAGGAAACAGGTGTTGTAGCGGCGAGAGCTTTACATCAAACTGGGACACCGCCACAGGAAATGGGTCTTTAGAGCAATGAGGACAGAGCAAAGCTGAAATGTTGGAGACTCATCCTCTCTGTCGCTCCAAAACACAGCACTTCTGAATCCTACAAGCACACGGATGCACAAAGCTCCTATTTTCCTGGCTCTGAATCAGTCATCAGCATCCGTGTTTAATGAAAAAGACGGTCGGTGGCGCGCTTGGGACTTGAAAAGTGATTAAGAGGGATAAATGTGAAACGATGATGAAAAGATCGTACGAGAATATTGAGTACTGTAAACACATATACTGGACAAACAAAAGACTTGGATCTACTCGGAGCAGGCTCTTTAAAAACCTCAGGGAGCACAGCTGTGCTTTTTATAAACCCTCTTCATCAGAGAGCCCTGTTGTTGTGTGTTAAACCCATGATTTTATAGAACTGGACTGATTGGACGTATCTGATCAAATCAAGAGAAATTATAGAGTGGGACAGCTTGAAGTCAATTTGTCTGCAGTGCAAAACAAGGTCAAAAAGACCGGCACAAACACAAAGTTTACCTAATTTTACTGAAGTTTATTCCAAGTAATGAGGTGACCAGTTGCTTGTTAAAGTTGACCTACACTTACACTCACCTAAATGATTATTAGGAACACAATACTAATACTTTGTTTGACCCCCCTTTTCCTTCAGAACTGCCTTAATTCTACGTGGCATTAATTCAACAAGGTGCTGAAAGCATTCTTTAGAAATGTTGGCCCATATTGATAGGACAGCATCTTGCAGTTGATGGAGATTTGTGGGATGCACATCCAGGGCACGAAGCTCCCGTTCCACCACATCCCAAAGATGCTCTATTGGGTTGAGATCTGGTGACTGTGGGGGCCATTTTAGTACAGTGAACTCATTGTCATGTTCAAGAAACCAATTTGAAATGATTCAAGCTTTGTGACATGGTGCATTATCCTGCTGGAAGTAGCCATCAGAGGATGGGTACATGGTGGTCATTAAGGGATGGAAATAGTCAGAAACAATGCTCAGGTAGGCCGTGGCATTTAAACGATGTCCAATTGGAACTAAGGGGCCTAAAGTGTGCCAAGAAAACATCCCCCACACCATTACACCACCAGCAGCAGCCTGCACAGTGGTAACAAGGCATGATGGATCCATGTTCTCATTCTGTTTACGACAAATTCTGACTCTACCATCTGAATGTCTCAACAGAAATCGAGACTCATCAGACCAGGCAACATTTTTCCAGTCTTCAACTGTCCAATTTTGGTGAGCCGGTGCAAATTGTAGCCTCTTTTTCCTATTTGTAGTGGAGATGAGTGGTACCCGAAGGGGTCTTCTGCTGCTGTAGCCCATCCGCCTCAAGGTCGTGCGTGTTGTGGCTTCACAAATGCTTTGCTGCATACCTCGGTTGTATTGAGTGGTTATTTCAGTCAAAGTTGCTCTTCTATCAGCTTGAATCAGGCCCATTCTCTTCTGACCTCTAGCATCAACAAGGCATTTTCGCCCACAGGACTGCCGCATACTGGATGTTTTTCCCTTTTCACACCATTCTTTGTAAACCCTAGAAATGGTTGTGTGTGAAAATCCCAGTAACTGAGCAGATTGTGAAATACTCAGACCAGCCCGTCTGGCAACAAAAACCATGCCACACTCAAAATTGCTTAAATCACCTTTCTTTCCCATTCTGACATTCAGTTTGGAGTTCAGGAGATTGTCTTGACCAGGACCACGCCCCTAAATGCATTGAAGCAACTGCCATGTGATTGGTTGATTAGATAATTGCATTAATGAGAAATTGAACAGGTGTTCCTAATAATCCTTTAGGTGAGTGTATATGTTGCTTTTCAAATACACACAAAAACTTTTCATTTCCATATGTGTCAAGAAAAGGTATAAAGGTGTTGTATTCGTTATTTTGCTGAGCATGTTGGTTAGTGTACTTCTAGAAAGTTTGTATCATGAATCAGTCATATACTGAGCACCATATAGTCTTTCATTCAGCTGACCACAGAACGTCTCGGTTACGTATGTAACCTTCGTTCCCTGAGGAGGGAACGGAGACGTAACGTTAGTGACTAACGAATGGGGGTTTCGCTTAGAAGCCAATTACCTTCGAGAATTTAACAGCGCCCAATGGCAGTGCCAATGCCATGGGCATGCGGAATTTGCATGCGTAACTCCGCCCCACCTTGTGGGTATATAAGGAAGTACGCTGGCAACATCGCATTATGTTACTGCTGCGGAGCCAAGACTGAACTCCGCATTCCAGCAGCACAGCGGAGGTGGCAAAGGGACGTTACGTCTCCGTTCCCTCCTCAGGGAACGAGGGTTACATACGTAACCGAGACGTTCCCTTTCGTTCAGTCACTACGACGTAACGTTAGTGACTAACGAATGGGGGTCCCAATATAACAACGCCACTCGGCTGTCTTCCAGTGCCCTGCGTAAGTGTAAGACTAGTACGGACGAAGGACTCCCACTTATCACAGGATTACCAAGGTACACTGGGGAGCATATTCCAGTGGAGATATGCCAAAATGCCTACCCGTGGGGAGGACTTAGAGAATACACATATGACCCGCTAAGGGCTGCATATGAAAGAACTCTAGGGTACCAGCCAGAGGGTGGACTTTTAACCCTAGGGGTGGCAGGGACTTGCCAAGGGAAAGACACCTGCTCACTGAGGAGGCTTACGGAGGAAATACTCGTGTGGGGGTCACCGGAGGGGAACCATGCACACAGGGCACCTGGCTGGACATTAGGGTCTGGGCATCGATAGGGCAGACTGAACTGATGTTGGCATCAACAGTGCTGGAGGAACTCAGGGCTCTCGGAGAAGCTCACCTGAGGAGAATATCGGACGTATCCAGTCCGTGGAGTGGAATGGCGAGCAAGCGAAGACACCTGAGCCTGGTCCATTACCGGCCACTAGTAGAGGCGAGTACATAGTCGGACACTGGCTCCACTCGGAGATTGTAGAATCTGGCGAATGTGTTCGGTGTCGCCCAGCCTGCAGCTCTGCAGATGTCTGTTAGCGAGGCGCCATGCGCTAAAGCCCAAGAGGAGGCCAAACTCCGGGTGGAGTGGGCCCTAACCCCAAGGGGACATGGTCCACCTTGCTGCTGGTAAGCCAAAACAATGGTGTCCACTATCCAGTGAGACAACCTCTGCTTTGAGAGAGCTCTTCCCTTCCGCTCTCCACCATAACAGACAAAGAGCTGGTCTGAGGTCCTGAAACACTGCGTCCTGTCTACGTACGCGTGGAGAGCACGTACTGGACATAGCAATGCCAAGGCTGGGTCTGTCTCCTCCAAAGGCAGCGCTTGCAAGTTCACCACCTGGTCTCGGAACGGAGTAGTGGGAACCTTGGGCACATATCCGGGCCGGGGTCTCAGGATCACGTGAGAGTTAGCCGGTCCAAATTCCAGGCACGCTTCGTCAACCGAAAATGCTTGCAGGTCCCCTACCCTCTTAACTGAGGCCAATGCGGTCAGCAGAGCCGTCTTCATCGACAGAAACTTAATATCAACCGACCGCAAAGTCTCAAAGGGAGGCCTCTGCAGAGCACTTAGAACTACTGAGAGGTCCCAAGAAGGAACGAGAGGAGAGCAAGGAGGATTCAGTCTCCTCGCTCCCCTCAGGAACCTGATGATCAGGTTGTGCTGACTTACCTTTTTGTCCCCAAAGAGATTGTGGTGGGCAGATATTGCGGCCACATACACTTTGAGGGTGGAGGGAGACAGCCTTCGCTCCAACCCCTCTTGGAGGAACGAGAGCACGGACCCGATCGGGCATTTCCAGGGGTCTTCTTGGCGGGAAGAACACCAGGTGACGAAGAGGTTCCACTTCAACGCATAGGCATGCCGAGTGGACTCTGCCCTAGCGGAAGTGATGGTAGCGACCACCGGAATGCGGGACGCGGGTGCCCCGTCTCTGAGTGAGGAGGTCCGGTCTCAGAGGAATAGGCCAGGGAGGGGCTGTCGCAAGGAGTAGCAGTTCTGAGTACCAGGTCTGGCCTTGCCAATACGGGGTGACCAACATGACCTGCTCCTTCTCCTCCCTGATCTCGCATAGTACCCGTGCGAGAAGGCTCACTGGGGGAACACATATTTGCGTAGGCCCCGCGGCCAGCTGTGCGCCAGTGCATCCGTGCCGAGCGTGCCCTCGGTCAGGGAATAATACAGGGTGCAATGGGAAGAGTCGTGGGAGGCAAACAGATCTACCTGTGCGTCGCCGAACCGTTCCCATATCAGCTGGACTGTCTGGGGATGTCTCCATTCTCCAGGAAGTGGCTGAAACCGTGAGAGCTTGTTGGCTGCACGGTTCAGTTCTCCCAGGATGTGGACAGCACGAAGGGACCTCAGGTGCTTCTGACTCCATAAGACGAGATGGCGGGCGAGTTGAGACATACGACGGGAGCGTAGACCTCCCTGGTGGTTGATGTATGCTACTGTGGCCGTGTTGTCTGTCCGGACTAGTACATGTTGACCCTTCAGCAATGCTAGGAAGCGGTGCAGGGCGAACCGTACTGCCAGCAACTCAAGGCAATTGACATGCAGAAGGCGCTGGGGTCCTGTCCAGGAGCCGCGGCTGCTTGTCCATTGCACATGGCACCCCAGCCCGTGGAGGAGGCATCTGCTGATACAACAATATGCCTGGAAACTCGTTCTAAGGACACTCCGGTCCGTAGAAAACTGAGGTTCGACCACGGGGTGAGCGTCTGTAAGCAGGCCCGAGTCACTTGTACCCGGAGCGTGCCAGACCGCCATGCCCATCTCGGGACTCGATCGCGTAGCCAATGCTGAAGCGGTCTCATATGTAGAAATCCAAGCGGCGTCACCGTGGCTGCAGATGCCATATGCCCCAGGAGCCTCTGAAATAGTTTCAGTGGAACCGCACTCTCGCTCTCGATTTGACGGAGGCAAGTGAGCAGAGACTGCGCGCGCTCGCTCGTAAGCTGCACGCACATGGCGACCAACTCAATATCCATACAGAGAAAAGCGAACCTCTGCACGGGGCAAAGTTTGCTCTTCTCCCAGTTGACCCGAAGGCCCAGACGGGCTAAGTGATGGAGCACTAGATCTCTGTGTTCGCAACCTCCGCACGCGTGACAGGGGCATTGGCCCCGACCATAGTGTAGCGGACTCCCCGGAAGCAGGGAGGAACCTGTGCAAACTGAATCGCGTAGCCGTGCCTGATGGTCTTCGCGACACAGCGGGATAGTCCCGGAAGCTGAAGCCAGGCTCCCAGGAACTGCACCAGCGGGGTCATTCGGACCACAGACGTACCCAGGGTGGGGCAGCGAGACAGCGTTACCGGCCCGGACATGGGAGGCTGTTGGGCGTCCCGGTGTGGGGGCACTGTTAACGGCTGCGTTCTGACAGAGGATACCAGGGAAGGACGCACATTCCACTGGGGTCTGCTCTGCCAGGAGGATGCGAGGGACTCGGGGGTGGTGCGCGCTGTCATCACCGATCTCTGCGCTGTCATCACCGATCTCTGGTGGCTCAGGGATGGGAGTGTTAATTCTTTCTTTAACCAACATAGGGTGCTGCTGACCCGGGGGCCAGCAGCTGAACAAAGGATTCTTCCCCGGCCCTCCACCGGGGGAAGGAGTGGTCCTGCTACCATCTCCCTGAAAGAATTTCCCATCCCTGAGCTGTCCGTCTCAGGAGCGCCGCTTGGCCTGGCGTTTAGCGGGCCGCGCTGAGCGAACTGGGACACCTTCCTACGGTGACCTCCATGACCCAGCCCAGGTGAAGGCTGCTGCCGGGGCCGGGCGGAAGGGGCGGGAGCCTTAGGAGGGCGTTCTCGGTGGGGAGCAGGCTGAGGCGATTGTGCCAGCGGCTGGGTGGAGGCAGCAGCTGGCCGCCGGGGCAGTATATGTTTGATTGTCTCAGTCTGCTTCTGAGCAGTTGAAAACTGTTGGGCGAAGCTTTCAACCGCCCCGCCGAAGAGGCCAACCTGGGATATGGGGGCATCGAGGAACCGGGTCCGCTCGCTGTTCCGCATATCAGCCAGGTTAAGCCACAAATGTCGCTCCTGGACCACATTTGTGGACATCACTTGACCCAGAGATGCGGGTGCGGTCACCTTCGTCACCCGGAGGGCGAGGTCGGTGGCGGCACGCAGCTCGTCCACGAGCCCCGGATCAACTCCACCCTCGTGCATGTCCCTGAGGATCCTGGCCTGGTAGACCTGGAGGATCGCCATGGCATGCAAAGAGGCGGCAGCCTGCCCCGCAGCACTGTACGATTTCGCCACCAAGGTTGATGTGAAACGACAGGCTTTGGAGGGGTGCTTAGGATCACCACGCCAAGTTGATGTGCTCTGAGGACACAGTTGCATCACAACAGAACGTTCAAACTGGGGGGGACCCCAGTGTACCCATTGGCTGCGGCCCCATCAAGAATTGAGAAGGCAGAGGAAGTCGCCGAACGGTCGCGGGAAGACAATGGGGACTTCCAGGACCGCGCAACTTCCTCATGCAGCTCGGGAAAGAAAGGTATTGGGGGCGGGGACTGACGGGTGTCAGCGCGCTCCCCCAAAAACCAATCATCGAGCCGCAAGCGCTCGAGACAGGGCGGAGGGTTCCACTCTATCCCAAGACTCGCAGCTGCCCGAGACAGCATGGCTGTCAGCTCTGGGTCCGACTCGGGCAATCCTGGCCTCCTTCTTGGTTTTCCTGGCAATCTTCCTCAGAGGACTCGAGCCCACCGTGTGATGCGGTGACCGACATTGCATCATCCTCCGGAGCGCCAAACGAGATACGCATGGGGGCCGGAGCAGGCCCCGCGATCTCCATCTGGACACTCACGGGTTGCGGAGCGCTAGAGGGGGGTGTGGCCCGAGGCATGAGCATCGGGGCGTTGTTCCACACCGTCACCCTCAGGTCACCCTGACCACCAGCCAAAGTACCGCCTCTCGTGGAGACGGTAGATTGGGGTGTGGTAGAGGGGACTCTCACTTCTTTACGAAGATCCTCGAGTCTCGACGGCAGCACCGCGATGGTCATATTCCCGCAGTGGGAACATGACGCATCCACAAACGCTGCTTGAGCATGCTGAACGCCCAAGCATAACAAGCAGTGATTGTGCCCATCCTGAAGATGAAAACAACCGGCCACACCCAGAAGTACACGGGCGAGACATCCTGAAAAGGACGTGCCACGTGCAAGCTCTTTTGTGAGAGGAAGCTTCGCAGAGAACGCCGAAGCGCCCAGGGACCACACACCAGCTGTCTAGCAGACCACTGCGCAGATCAGCAGGCAGGCAGTATGCGATCGCTGGAACGTGCTGTAGACACCAACGCCTCTGGAAAGCTGCTCGTCTCGAAGGCTGACAAAGACTCAGTTAGCAGGCTTGAAGGAGTCAAGAGATACTCTTGGCTCCAAAGCAGAAACATAATGTGATGTTGCCAGCGTACTTCCTTATATACCCATGAGGTGGGGCAGAGTTACGCATACAAATTTTGCATGCCCATGGCATCGGCACTGCCATTGGGCGCTGTTAAATTCTCTAAGGTAATTGACTTCCAAGCGAAACCCCCATTCGTTAGTCACTAACGTTACATCGTAGTGACTGAACGAAAGGGAACTGACTCCAGTCTTCAGTGTCACATGACCTGACCTTCAGAAATCATTCTAATATGCGGATTTGGTGCTCAAGAAACATCTTTATATTATTATCAATGTTGAAAACAGTTGTGCTGCTTAATATTTTTCAGGATTATTTGATGAATAGAAAGTTCAAAAGAACAGAATTCATTTTAAAAGATTTTTGTAACAATGTAAAAGTATTTACGGTTACTTTTTAATCAATGAAATGCATCCTTGCTGAATAAAAGTATTTAAAAAAATCTTACCGACTCCAAACTTTTAAAAGGTAGTGTGTGCTGGGTGGATTAACACTTCTTCTAGTAATAAAAAAGTAGTTTTCCAAACCAATCAAAGCACTTTCATTATGGACAAGAGAGACACTCAGACCATTAATGGTATAAAAAAGTAACACAAAATAAAATTTTATGAGTAAAGGGGCGGTCACACTACACATTTCATTCCATTGACTTCCATTCATACACATGTAAATGCCTCAGACCGCAAACATATGCGAACATTTTGCTGAGCTGTGGATTTGCATCACGTGAAGATGAGTGACCAGTAGAAGATTGAAACATCAAGTGACCTCTTGGCTGAATTAAAAGACCGATATTTTTGCAGTTAAGTTGAGTAGACTTGTTATATGCTGAATTCAAGTTTATATAAAAGATGCTTCAGAGCATGACTTCAAAGTCTAGCGTAACTGTGGCTTAACCCAATACAACATGTTATTTTTAAAAGTAATGTTCCTCAACACTGCGCTACAGTTGTGCTGAGAGCAAATGTGCTTTGACACTCCTAAAAAGGCCACCCAGACATGAGATTATAATTAAGAGGCAGAGCGCCATTTGCTTTTCTATGAGATACAAACTCATGTCCCCTCAGGGAATGCTCTAGAATGCGCCGTGTTTACAAGAGTGTTTATGTATCGCCATTTCTTATCATTTGAGCAGTTCATTTAACTAAACCCGCAGAACAAACTGTCCAGGACTGCATTCCCGGTCCAATCCCTCCGGATAATCACAGTGCGGCGGTAAATGGGAGGATTTAGGATTCCGAGAATACCTCAAGGTCTTGCTCTCATTTACACAGAATAATGTACCACTCCCTCCTCCTTCCCAACGGCAGTGGAGAGCATGGGGCCGCGCTCACACACATGCAGTTCGTATCCAGACAGGGTAATTTACATAATACCGCACAGCTATGTGAAGGACAAGGGCCCAATGTGGTGTCACCTCGGCTCAGCTCATATTGGGCCAGACAGTATTCTGGTTCCCAGTTCCTTTGATACAGCAACCAGCATGGATGAGGAGACAATGGAGTTGGCTAGGCGGCTAGCATCTGTGTGTTTGTGAGGGGTGGATTAATGTTCAACATACACAATACAGGCTGCTCTTTTGATTACCCATTGTGTTTGCAAAAGATGTAAACCAAATTAGTGGGCTGTAAATGTAGTCTATACTAGCTGTGTGATAAAGAGCAGCTAAAAAGGCTTGGAATGGCTAAATAATACGCTAAATAACAGCATGTCTAAAGGAAATATACAAATAAAATATAATGTAGAACAAATCATGTAGAACCTCAAATGGCAAAACAAACTTCAAAATGTACTTTTACGCAAGAAAAACATTTCCAATGTTAAATTGCATTTCGGATAAATACATTTTGTTTTGTAATATATATATATATATATATATATATATATATATATATATATATATATATATATATATATATATATATATATATATATATATATATATATATATATATATATATATATATATATATATATACATATACAATTTAAGTAACAAAAACAAAATATAAATGTATATTTATGAGTTTTGGGTGAAAATGTATAAAATACAAAATATATTGTAAAATTTACAATAGCTATATAAACGTTAGGCCATTTTTTTGCATACTGTGAACTAGTCTATATATAAAATATATTCATGTATATATTTTTAAAATCCACAATTGTTATACATTTTGGCCATTTACATTTGTTGATCATATTTTGAACATAAAATAACACAGGGCTGTAACCATAGATATCCATAATAAAGGCTAGATGTCTCGTCCGCGCTGCTGGCCAATGGAGGTCGATGTCCGCACCTGGCGGCCATCTTGTCACAGGCAGCTCGCTCACTCTTAACATTGTTTTTATGGGTGCTTGCAATTTTTAAATAACCATAACTTGCTACATTTTCTACCGATTTTCGAACTGTTTGGTTTGTTCTAAACGTCAGAGATGTAGTTATGACACTGCATACTTATGAAAAATTATTCATAATTTGTTCAAGCAGCCATAATTATAGCCACGTTAATAACGTTTGTAAGAAACCAAACCATTTGTAAATCTGTCAAGATTTCAGTGAGATAAGAGTATTTGTGTTCATGCAGTCACTCGCCTTACATCAGGTAACACAGAACCCTGCTTGTGACAAAGATGGCCGCCGGTGATGACGTTAGAGACGCCATAAGACATCTAGCCTTTATTATGGATATCTATGGCTGTAACCACCATAGGCATTGAAGGGGGCAAGTCCCCCCAATGATTGGAAACGGCCAAATTGCTTTAATTTGCTATTTCTTAAAACTGCTCTCCATTACACACTGCTCTGTTTGTTGTTAGGGTGGCAGACATTCAAAAAAGTTAAAAAGTTCAGTTCTGCCTCATCTAACAGTGCGATCTAACAGTGCTCGTCAACATCAAAATGATAGCCAATCAGATCAAAGAAGGCAAGGCTTAATGGTCACTGAAGATTAGTGTGAATTCAAACAGCACACTTTTAGTTTTTACAGTGAAAGTGTGCATGTGTGGCTAGATATAAGTAGCTAAATATTTAATATTTGACAACTGTTTTATGATAAATATGTTTAACGACCCACAGTAACATAATTTTTATGTTTATTTCAGTAACATTATTAGTGCATATTTTTAGATTACTTCATAACTATAGGCTATAATTAGACCTGAAACAACTTTTACCATTCATATTTACTCTTTATTCCCTTAAATCCCTTTTAATCATTTAATTTAATTATTCAAATTTTTTCCCCCCGGAGGAATTCCCCCTTACCCCCCCCCCCCCCCCCTTTTTTTTTAAATAGTATGTGATAATATGCATAAGGCAATACTAGTACATTTACATTTTAACTTTTGATTAAAAACTGTAAAGAAAAATACTACACAATGTATACATTACTACACAAAAAATACTACACAAAAATACAATGTAAATGGAAGGTCAAGTAAAGCACACTGCATCATGGGATACATATTCTACACTGTGTGCTCTACTGTCATCTGTAAAAAAAATGAGACTGCAGAAATGAGTAATAATAAGAAATGAGAGTAAGAGTGGAATGGTAGTGCACTACTCTGAACAGCTGGTACACACACACACACACACACACACACACACACACACACACACACACACACACACACACACACACACACACACACACACACACACTGTTGTTGTATTGTGTACCCGCTTCCTCTGCCATGTCATTCCCAATAGACAAGACTAAATTTAGATTCTATACATGTGAATAATACATGCAGGGTTTCTAAAGAGGTGCTAAATAATTGAGGATGCGTCTGGGAGCAAGGATTGATCTCGATGCAAGTGTCTTAAAGTTGAACCTCACGTACAAGCTTGCTCATTCTTCAACGCCTGCCGTTTCGATAAATGAGTTTTAATGTTTAATATGTTTATCTTCAAAGCACGGAGCAACTCGATTCAGCAACTTGATTCAGCTTTAGCATGCTAAAAATGCAAATGTTACTGAAGCTACATCCGCTACAAAGACTTACACAGAAACCGACTACATGTCTTACATGACACAGAATGGCAAACTTGTGTGCGCATGTTAGTACTGATATATATGCTATAACAGTCAGAATAAAAAATTGAACTCCCATATAAGTGCCTCTGAATAAATTCATAGACCATTTATCAAAACAAGAGAATAAAAAACAACATAAAAATGGACAGCATTTCGGACTTGACAGGAAATTCTGACTTGATTGTCACTTCCTGCACAAGGTCATCTTTGATCAGCCTTGAACATCCACTCAAGCTTGTAATATTTTGGGTAGTTTTACAAAGCTAACATTTAGCCATTAGCATTTAACTATTTGCCCCTAAAGGATATCTATAGTATTAAAAGAAGTGCAGTGCACTTCAACAAATCATTTTCCACTATTATTCTATTCCTCCTTTTTCATTCCTCTCACTGACCCTGAGAATTAAAAGGTCTGTATACTTTGCTGAAAATACTGTAAATGTTATCAAAAATTACTTTTCAAAATATTATACACTAAAATTTTTTTTAAAGAAATGTTATTCTGCATGGATGCATTACAGTAAATTGATCAAAAGTGACAGTAAAGACTTTTGCATTAAAAATCAATTTCAAATAAATGCTGTTCTTTTGAACTTTCTGTTCATCAAAACAACCAAATCAGCCTATTAGAATGATTTCTGAAGGATCATGTGACACTGAATGTTTAATGATGCTGAAAATTCAGCTTTGATCACAGGAAAAAAAATCACATTTTTAAGCAGTGTTGGGGAGTAACGAGTTACGTGTAACTGGATTACGTAATCTAATTACAAAACAAATGTAACTGTAATCAGACAAAATGTGTAATTAAATTACAGTTACTTATGAAAATGTTAACGATTACAAAGGGGGTTACATCTGAATATTTTCTATAAAAAGCTAGGATAATGTTGAATAATATTAGTTTGTTTATTTGCCTGTTTTTGATGAGCACGATGTCTCCTGTCATTTAAAGGCTGTTTCATAAGTTTGTGTGCCCATATAATCTTAGTGGTAAACAGATTTGGCTTGCTGTCTGCTATAGAAGGGCTCGGAGAGGATATTATACCCGAACTCGCAACGGGAAGAGGTAAGCTGCTTTTCTGATGCTTTTGATTGGTTGTCTTGTTTGAATTTGTAACGCACCACTTCTGGCAATTACATCAATCCACATTGGCACTGAAAGCTTTAGGCTACAACCTCTCTGAGAGTTGCCACCATGGCAAGTGATAAAAATGTGTTCTAATGCTGGAAATTTAGAAAAGTAATACAAAACAAAGTAATCAAATATAATCAGTTACATTACTTTAATAAAGTAATTACACTACTATTACATTTTAAATAGGGTAACTTGTAATCTGTAACCTATTACATTTCCAAAGTAATCTTCCCAACACTGTTTTTAAGTATATTAAAATAGAAAACAGTTATTTTAAATTGTAATAATATTTTACAATATTACTGTTTTACTGTATTTTTGATTAAATAAGCATAAGGCTACGTTCACATTGTCAATTTTTGGGATTGACAACCGCATTTACTTACAAGTGTGAGTCTCGAAATCTGAAATCAAGAAATCAAGTGTGAGTCTCGTTCACACAGAAACTTACAGTAGCGTCTCGAATACTGTCTGTATGAACGTACAACGGGATTCAAGCCTGTATTCTGTTACCAGTAACCATAGCAACAGTGACCAAAGTAACATCAAATCACTTTTGGCACTTTTGTTAAAAAACGCCTTGACCCCTCCACCCTTTTCCTGATCAAAAAAAAATATATATATCCGGGTTAAAGATTTAAAAATGTTTCTTTTCAAACTACGTAGAACATTAATAATTAATAATTTATTCAACATATAAAAAAAAATATAAACATAAGAATCACTGCGACGCCCCATGAACGTCGCTGCGCCTTGCAGAGCCGCAACTTATGGCGGACCCTGGTGCAGCCACAAATATTATAACTACTCTATCTATAATAAGCCTACTGTAATTAAGACATATATTCATACAATGTATTAAAAACAGAAAGACGGGCTTAGACTACTCAAAGGCCGCGGAAACAGACCAGTGGGTTCGTTACACATGTTAATACATTCCTGATGATCTTGGTTTGCTTCTTATTTATTAAATATACAGCCATTTAGTGGATGAAACCTTGATCAAAATTAAAATACAATTTATACGAAACGAAATTCACTTTAAAGAAAGAATTTCAACAAAACTCAATGAAGTCTCCAGGCATACTGCACATCTTATAATGAAGTTTATCTTATGCTGCTCACTTTTCATAATCAACATATGAAAAAAAAATAATAATAATTATATATATATATATATATATATATATATATATATATATATATATATATATATATATATATATATATATAATAGGCTAATATTTAAACATAGGCTAACTATGAATCTAAATAGGCTACATTTTCTTTAACCCTCTGTCCGACGAAAGCGCAGACGCATTTTTTCCTTTATGACAGCGGAAACAACTCACACTCCATAATTTTTAGCTATACAGATAAGTTCAAGACATAATAATTATAAACTATAAACTGTCTACTTTTATTTGTGTAAACTCACAATACCAACAAAGGCCGTGGATTCAGGGAACAGATTATTTTGCATGCGCTCCACCCCAAACGATGTCTTCATTTCAATATTAATTTTGTTTATTAAATGCAAAGTTTTTCATTTCAAAAGCATTTCTAAATTAAGTTCATATTTCCAACAAACTAAAAAATAACAAAATGGTAAAAAAAAAAACTTTGAGTTACCACCATGCAAATTCAAACATTTTGCCCTTCTCTCCCTAAGCGATGACTACAACCCGACAGGAGAATGGCATTTAACTAAATGTTCTAAATACATATGCACATATAGCCTAATAATAATAATAAACGGCTCCACTTTATATTAGGTGGCCTTAAGTACTATATACTTACATCAAAAAATAAGTACAATGTACTTACTGTGTTCAAATTGTATTGCAAAACACTTTTTCTGATATTGAGGTGGGATACAGGTGGTATGGCTAAGTTTAAGGGTAGGGTTAGGTGTAAGGGAAGTGTCAACTGTGTAATTACAAATGTAACTACATAAATTAATTACAGATGTAATTACATGCAGGTATTTTTTAAAATGTAAGTACAATGTAAAAACATGTACGTACACAATAAGTGCATTGTATCAAATTATTAATTAAAATGTTAGTACATAGTAGTTAAGGCCACCTAATATAAAGTGGGTCCTAATAAACAAATACACAACTTATAATAAAATTTTTTTTTATTCAAATATAGCTGCAAGCAGCCATTAACGGGGCCAAGCGCAACAGAAGCAAACAAGGAAGATAGCAGCAGACCAACTGAAAAAATGAGTGAAGACATTTTAAGCAAAAACGTTAAAACACCACAGTTGTATAGAGCCAATGTCATGTTTTGTTCTATTATAGCGCCACCAAGAGGCACAATCCTGCAATTTGTTTTATGTGTCATCGGAGTGAACCCATACATGTGTGTGTAAATTTTGGTGAAAATATTTCATTTTGTTATTTTAGTTATAGACATTTATATGAAAAAACATGTAAAAAATGACTGACACCTGACTTTGATTGGATTTTACTACTCCTTACTGTCAATATTTTGACATTTGGTATTAACACTTGGCTATCAACCTATGTTTCAGAACTTCTGACGCTGGATTCGTCTTGGTCAGACTAGCAGTTTTGAAGATATCCGCTAACATTTTTTTAGCGCTAAGTTACCACGCTGCGCAAACCATGCGCGAAACCTGGCAAGTCTGGTATCGTTGGACTTGGCAAGGATTCAGGAGACAAAAAAAAGTTACTCCTATGAAAACAAGTCAACCACATCCAAAGTTATAAGCATTTGGGGGAAAAAATTCTCCACTAGGTGGCGCTGTTTCAAAACTACTCAGGCTACCTCAGGGCATCGTGGTGACCCATACTGAGTTTTGTCAACCCTATGTCAACCTTAAATGTATTACTGAGACCACAAAATATGGCGGAAAATGAATACTTAAACAATAATACTTAAACAATAGGCTTAAACAATAATATTTTATACAGACTAAACATGCTCACACACAAAAACACACATTTTGTTGTAGATACAGATATGTGAAATATATGGTGGAAACAAAATGTTTACTGCAAGTCTTTTTCAGGTTTCACATTACTCATCATGTGGCACAATTGTCAATACCAATACTTCAATAGAAAGGAAGTGATGCATTTTACAAAATGTGATTGTAAATGTTATAATAGTGATTTTATAATATCTAAATATGAATTACAGGTCAACTGAGCAAGCCAAAAGCCAAAGGCAACGGTGGCAAGGAACCAAAACTCCTTCAGGGCCAGAATGGAGAAAAAAAAACCTTGGGAGAAATCAGGCACAGTTTGGGTGCCAGTTGTCCTCTGGCCGACGAACAGTGTATGATTATAATTCTGGCAACATTACAGTTCAGAAGTCATATTAGATAAATAGATATTCGTAAGATTATTCGATAGATTGGTGTCGTCGTGCTGGAGACGGGTTTATTAAGGATGTCGTTTCGATGCGATGCAGGGCAGAGTTTAGATGACACGCTCTCTGCAGACATTTCAGGGATGCATTGGTCATGTCCAGGCGCAGGTCCACCATCTGATCTGAATACAGCCCTGTAGCAGGAAGTGTGGCAAATACAAATGATTGATGTAGTCCTCCTATTTTTATATACTTAAATGAATATTGCCCACCGTGCTCTGTGTTCCTAAAGCCACAAGGTGGTGGTGGCATCGGTGCGAGGACCCTTTCATTGCTCTTGCAGCTTTAATGTAGTTTTGCATTTTTTACTTTTTGGGGCCTCATGAAGAGTAGTCACTGCCTAGGTACTGGATAATGGGGATCCAAATAAACAAATAAACTTAGATATTAGATGGGAAAGAGCATTCACAGCAATACAGGCAATTTAACTAAGGAAAAATATGTTTTTTTTTTGACAGTTATAACACATCTCTGCTCTTTTTTAGGTGTCCTCAAAGTGTGCACATAAATATATGTGTCAAATTTGTTGTAAATATCTCATTTTATTTTAAGGTTATAGCCACTTATAATTATGAGAGAATGGGCTGCATTGATTTTTTTTTTTTTTTTTTTGCCACTTCCTTCCAAAATGTTGGCTTTTTGTCATTATTTTTTAGCTATTGACCTATGTTTCCGAATTTCCTGTTGTGGTTTTGTTTTGATCGGACTAACTGTCTTGAAGACATTCATAAAGGTTTTATATGTGCTAAAGTTCACCTTTTCACAAACCATAAGGTGAAACCTGGCATGTTTGGTATCATTGGACTCGGCAAGGATTCAGGAGTCTAAGGAGGTGAATGCTGTGAAAAACGCTGGCTTGAGTTTTTTGAGATATGCCAGTGTCCTCATTGACTATCATGGAAACCTGGATGAAGACAATGAATGCCCATTTTCATCTGACTAATGTTTGGGTGCATATATTGCCATTTTCATGTGTTTTTCCCCTTTTTATAGCGCCACCAAGTGGTCAATTGTTGTGATTTTTTTCATGTAATCTCAGACTGAGCTCACACACTGTGAACTGAATTTGGTGAAAATATCTCATTCCATTCACAAGTTAAAGCCATTTTAGTAAAAGAGGTCCTGTTCACATCGAACATTTTGGCTCCCCTTAGCAACCATGGATCAAAATTTTTGTTTTTTTTGATAATTATTGATAGTCATTCTAGAGAGAACATTTCTGCAGTGGTTTGGTTCCGATGAGGCAAATAACCTGGGAGTAATTTGCAAAAGTAGATTTTACAAAAAAATTTAAATATCTCGAATTTGGCGCTTGCAGGACGAGCAAATCTGAGGTATGCATTTTGTCCATCTTGAGCCAATGATTCCAGCGATATAAGACACTCGAGGCTAAGCCTTACGGTTGAGGACTTATGAGCAGTTTCGTACGTTTGATCGCCATTTCGTACTTTTGATCGCTGTAGCGCCCCTGTCAGGCCGATCGGGACGGGCTTCGGTGACGTCTGTAGTCGTTGTGAGTACTACCAGCCCTGCAAGTTTCAAGTCTCTATGACTTACTGTTTGGTCTGCCCGATCAGTTTTAGCTGGAGAATGATGCATCATGGGAAAATTAACAGTTACAATTGGGTTTCAGCCTGACACCTGACTTTGCTTGGATTTTACTACCCCTTACTATCAATATTTTGACATTCGTGTCTAACGACCTATGTTTCCGAACTTCTGGGAGTACCTGGGAGTAATTAGCAAAAGTAGATTTTTACAAAACAATTTAAATATCTCGAATTTGGCACTTGCAGGACGAGCAAATCTGAGACATGCATTTTGCGCTAAATTACAACGGTGCACAAACCATACGGCGAAACCTGGCAAGTGTGGTATCGTTGGACTCGGCAACAATTCAGGAGTCTAAGGAGATGAGTCTCGTGAAAATAAGTCAACCACACCCAAAGTTCTAAGCATTTAAAAAAAAAAACTCCACTAGGTGGTGCTGTTTCGAAACTGTCTAGGACGAGTTCGCAAAAGTAGGTTTTTGGGAAAATTCCAAACAGAGGGAAATTTATAAAGACGGGAAACGATGTCATAGGGTGCGATCGAATCGGCATGAGCTCAGGAATCAGAGGAACAAATAATTTTGTTTCTAGCCCTTAAGGTTCAAAAGTTATTAGCATAAACATGAGTACACATTTGGACAGGTGGTAGCGCTAGAGGGATTGCGATAGAGACACCAAAATTGCTATGGTGACAGATCAGACTGTCCTCTATTAGTGTGCCAAATTTCACAACTTTTTACCATACGGTTCTATGGGCTGCCATAGACTCCCATGGCGGAAGAAGAAAATACGGGAACGGTTTCAATAGGTGCCTTCACACCTTCGGTGCTTGGCCCCTAAATATGCTAGGCCTACAACACAGCCTATAGACAAGCTACAATACCATAAATTAAGGAGTAGGCTAGAAGTTGTGACGCTGCTATAGACCTATAGGAAAATCCAAACTTCACAATCTATTCATCATCAAACCAAAAATGCAGTCAACCAAATCGAAAAAGTTATTTGACTCAATTTATATTTTTGCTGTTTAGTAGCAGTAATATGCAGTTATTAGCCGTGTCTACTGACCCCCCCTTGAAATGACCAGACCCCCCCATTGCCCCCCAATCAAAATTGTCTGGAGCCACCACTGCACTCGCGTCGAGTGCTTTGCAGCCTCTCGCGCATGACACGGCATTTGAGTCGCGTGCGCATAGAACTGACTGGATCTAGAAACTTCAGATGACACACAGCTCCTATCTCTGTTGCTGCAAGTTACCGAAACCTCACACGACTCTCTTGCACTGTGACAGACAACTAGTTGTCCAGTGCGGTTCGGTTCACACAGAGCGGGTTTTCTGAGAATCCGGTTGTGATTCCTGAAAATTTACGGGTGTGAGTTTGGTTATAGAATGCGGTTGTCACTCCTGTAAATAACCGTACTGTGTGGGACTGTAAACATAACCATATTAAGGACTCAAATATAGATCTGACACCCATATTCTGCTGCTGTGTGAACGTGGCTTAAGAGACTTCTTTCAAAAACAGTAAAAAAATCTTAGACCCAATGAAAAAATCATTGGAAAACTTTGGATGACTGCTGTTCTCATGTGTTTCTTACCGTTTCTTACATAACCTACTTTCTCTTTCACTTTTCTTCTGGGCAGAATCACCTGGCTTAATCAATTTAGTATGTTGACACAACATCAGTCAACCCATTTCTGTGCCAATGTGGATGTCTGCTTCAAACTGTGCTCTCGCACTTGGCGGCTTGGACTAATTCACATGTCCTTGACTTCCTCCTCGGCCGCTGGGCCTCTCTCCAGGTGGGCTGCTCACTCCTGGCTTTTATAGACTGCGCTAGTGAGCTACTTAACATGCCAACAACCACCCATGTTCTGATGCACCAAACGTCTTCTGCAATCTTCCAAGTGCAAACACTTATTCGGGGGCAGTCGGTGTGTTTTTTTTAACACCACACTCATCACAAATCAAGGGTGAATGCTTTATGCACTGTTTATGAAATGATTTAAATAGACTACCAGATAGAATGGCCGTGTTCTTGTAAAACATGGACAGCTGACATGAAGAAATGCTGATTATATTGGCGTTGGGGTCGTTTATAGGGTGAGAGGAGAAGTGATGTGCTTTTTATGACTCATCGTGGTAAAGTCAAACAGTTTTTTCAGTAAAACGGCCCTGTTTTAAAATGGACTGAGTGTTGCTTGGCACAAGCAGACAGAGCATCACAAATACAGCTAATGCCTTTGATTAGTTGCTAGCTCAAGGGCACAGATTCTAAAAATCTGACTTTTCAGGAGCTAGACTGCCTCAACTGACAAAATAAAAAAGACTGTTAGAATGAAATACAATACAAGGATATAATTAGTTCACCGAAATAATAATGCCAACTATCAACAAACACATAATTTCGGCTGCTCAAAATGAGGAAAAAATGTGAAAAAAAAAACTATGAAAAAAAGTGCGACTTATAGTACGTAAAATACAATAAAAAATAGTTTTTTCTTAAATTACATTGTTTCACTAGATAAGACCCTATTCTTCGGCTGGGATCGCGCAGAGCCTCTGAAGCCCTTCGAAGCCCTTCGAAGCCCTTTGAAACTGCATGATTTGGACCTTCAACCCGTTGGTTGCCATAGAAGTGCAAAATCCTGGAATGTTTTTCTCATAAAACTTCATTTCTTTTCGACTGAAGAAAGAAGGACATGAACACCTTGGATGAGATGGGGGTAAGTAAAATATCAGGACATTTTCATTTTGAAGTGAACTAATCCTTTAATATGATTAGCCTTTTGCTTGTCTATGTTATCAAACAACTAATACAATTTTGCTAATGTTACACAAACTATGTTCCCATTCGCCACCTCAGAATCAGACAGTAGGCTACTCTTAGAAACTCTTTAAACAACTCAGAACGTCAGTGGAGAAAGGCATATATAGTTCATCATAACATCGTAATATACATCATATACATAATTCACCTGCTATATTGCTAAATGTACCTGATTTTTCACATCAACAGAAAAATATACCAGGATAACCTGGCTTCTCTTGAGACTCCACTGCTCTAGAGTGGTCATAGTTAATGATATGCTAAAGCCCGCCTGTACAATGATATGATTGGTTACAAGGTAGTTTGAAACGTAAGGAACACTTTCGATTTCAAACCATATTTTTGAGACTGCCTTTTTTTCACTGTAGTTTTAAGGAAGTTTTATGAAAATACTCTGCAACGGTGTTGACATGAATTTGTTTGTCATAAAGCATATTAAAAAATGTAAGGGTTTGTTCAAATCCCTAAGTATTACACTTCCCTGCACAAATCATCTAATAGAGACAAAATAGAGACTCTATCTTTTGACTTGGGCCAGTAAGCAACCACCCGAAACATCATAGCAACACTATTTTATCACAGTTTCAATGGTACAGTATTTCACTTGTAAGTATGTTTTAATTGGATAGTTTGCTCTAGGCTACTGCAATACCAGCAGACATGCCGTCTTTGACCTTATAACTGTACCTCCACCAGCCTTAGAACAAAAAGAGACAAAGGAATGCAAGAATGAAACATTTAAAGCCTCATTTACAGTTCAGATCATCTCAAATAAATGTCGAGTATTTTCAATCTGAGGCACAAACACTAATGATTTGTTAAAACATTACAAATGATTTAGTCCTTGTGGTTTCAGATAGTCCCTTTTTGACCTATATGGAATATCCCCTCGCTGCCTTTTAGTCCTCGGAAGAAACCAATTTCAGTGTTGACCTCCTTGGGCTTCGTCCACCTGGCTGTTAATCTGAATTAGACGCAGTACATTAGTGCGGCTAAGGCCACTCTATCTATAGCTCAGAGCTAGCAAAGGGAAGTCTTGTTAGCAATGCTAAATGAACCTTTTTAGCTTTTTAATCATGGCTAAGAACTCACTTCATTCACTGCCTCGAGTTCTCAGCTCCCAAAGTGTCGTTTTATAAGAAAAAGGCATGCAAAGAGGGAACAGGGTTTTTTAAGACAAGCAAAATAAATATGATTTGCTGAACCTGTGCTACTATTGTAAATTAAATGATGTTTGTAAAATTGACTACAAAAGTAGAATGCTTTTCTACTTCATGGGGTCATTTTCATTTGAGAAAAAATGTACTTTGACATACACTCACCTAAAGGATTATTAGGAACACCTGTTCAATTTCTCATTAATGCAATTATCTAATCAACCAATCCCATGGCAGTTGCTTCAATGCATTTAGGGGTGTGGTCCTCAAGACAATTTCCTGAACTCCAAACTGAATGTCAGAATGGGAAAGAAAGGTGATTTAAGCAATTTTGATTGTGGCATGGCCAGACGGGCCGGTCTGAGTATTTCACAATCTGCTCAGTTACTGGGATTTTCACGCACAACCGTTTCTAGGGTTTACAAAGAATGGTGTGAAAAGGGAGAAACATCCAGTATGCGGCAGTCCTGTGGGCGAAAATGCCTTGTTGATGCTAGAGGTCAGAGGAGAATGGGCCGACTGATTCAAGCTGATAGAAGAGCAACTTTGACTGAAATAACCACTCGTTACAACCGAGGTATGCAGAAAAGCATTTGTGAAGCCACAACACGCACAACCTTGAGGCGGATGGGCTACAACAGCAGAAGACCCCACCGGGTACCACTCATCTCCACTACAAATAGGAAAAATAGGCTACAATTTACACGAGCTCACCAAAATTGGACAGTTGAAGACTGGAAAAATGTTGCCTGGTCTGATGAGTCTCGATTTCTGTTGAGACATTCTGATGGTAGAGTCAGAATTTGGCGTAAACAGAATGAGAACATGGATCCATCATGCCTTGTTACCACTGTGCAGGCTGGTGGTGGTGGTGCAATGGTGTGGGGGATGTTTTCTTGGCACACTTTAAGCCCCTTAATGTTTAAATGCCACGGCCTACCTGAGCATTGTTTCTGACCATGTCCATCCCTTTATGACCACCATGTACCCATCCTCTGATGGCTACTTCCAGGATAATGCACCATGTCACAAAGCTCAAATCATTTCAAATTGGTTTCTTGAACATGACAATGAGTTCACTGTACTAAAATGGCCCCCACAGTCACCAGATCTCAACCCAATAGAGCATCTCTGGGATGTGGTGGAACCGGAGCTTCGCCCCCTTGATGTGCATCCCACAAATCTCCATCAACTGCAAAATGCTATCCTATCAATATGGGCCAACATTTCTAAAGAATGCTTTCAGCTCCTTGTTGAATCAATGCCACGTAGAATTAAGGCAGTTCTGAAGGCGAAAGGAGGTCAAACACAATATTAGTATGGTGTTCCTAATAATCCTTTAGGTGAGTGTATACTATGATATTGAATGAGTATCATATTCATGTACCACATTTATATGGTACTCCAAGGTGCAGTAAATACCAGTCACCCAGTCAGATTCAAATAAAAGCTAAACTTATAGACAAAGCAGACAGTCTTTACTAGACAAAGATTTTGCCAAAGTGCACTTGCATCCAATAAGTAATTTCAATAATATTGCATTTATACAGAAATGAATAA
This sequence comes from Romanogobio albipinnatus, assembly GCA_023566225.1. Lineage (NCBI taxonomy): Eukaryota > Metazoa > Chordata > Actinopteri > Cypriniformes > Gobionidae > Romanogobio > Romanogobio albipinnatus. The sequence goes on from CM042256.1 coordinate 40,560,138, forward strand.
ATTAAATTATTATAATATTTACTATAATATCAAATATTTAAAGGTGCCCTAGAATGAAAAATCGAATGAACCTTGCCATAGTTGAATAACAGGAGTTCAGTACATGTAAATCACATACAGTGAGTCTCAAACACCATTGCCTCCTCCTTCATATGTAAATCTCGTTTGTGAAAAACACCACGGAAAAATAGGCAAATCTCAACATAACACCAGCAGTGATGCAATACACGGGATCATTAATATGTACGCCCCCCAACATTTTCATAAGCAAGCACATGTTCACCGTCAGGCGGAACTGCGCAGCCGCCGTATCAACTGGAGTTCTGCAGCAGTAAGCCTGACGCGAGGATAGCGAACATGACAGATCATGGAAACAAATGTTATGTTCCAGGCTGTGCAGGGGATGTGAAGACGTTTCATACTCTTCCCACAGATAAAACATGTCAACAGGCATGGTTGATGTTTATTTATAATCGGATACCGCAACAATTTAATTCAAAGTTGTTAGTTTGCTCAGCCCATTTCACCACGGACAGTTTTCAAACCTGGGACAATATCGAGCAGGCTTTGCTCAGCGTCTGACACTGAAGAAAGGGGCAATTCCAACCATATTCCTGCAAGCAGTGATTTTATCCACTTCTTGACTGTCTAAACCATTTCTGATTAAATCGAAAGTTTCTTAGAGAGACAACGTTAACGATAATATTCCCGTTGTTGTCTATATCCAACGCAAGATGCTATACGGTAAGAATAGGATAATCCAAGTGGCTTACATAACTAAATAGTATGTCTAATGACAAAGGTTAATATTATTTCATGCCAGTGTTGTCATAAATTAGTAAATGCAACCATGGGCGTCGGAACCATTGTATGTGGGTGGGACAAGACCCACCCACTTTTTATGATCAATGATATTGGACCCACTCACTTTTATCGTCTTTCAGCACATGTCTGTTTACGAACCCATAATCGATAAACACTTATTATTAAACACGTTAGACGCTTTATTTCCACTTTTCTAATATTTTCTTAATTTTTATTGAAAATAAATGCCTTTCTGATCTGATATGTGATGGGAAAAGAGAGAAGATTAAGTTTGGCGAAAGCTGGACTCGAACCGAGGTCGATTTGTGTCAAAACTAGATGCTGTGCGTCTTACCCCTACACTACTGCCACTCTTAATAATATGGTGATTTCCGTCATTTCGTCTTTCCAAACTATACATTTAGCAAGCAAAACAGTATATTTGTACTTAATGAGAACCCACCCACATTTTTTTTGCTTCCGACGCCCATGAATGCAACCATAGATACGTAACATACTATGTTAGTTTAGTTGCTTACACATAGCTCACTCGTTCCTTCTAGCTAACGTCAACACCTCCATCATTTAAGTTGAAACGATAGTAATTTGATATTTATTTATTTATATTTTTGACAACTGAAGTATGATTATATACTGATTGATATATATAAGGTTGAATGCCTAATCTCTCCATCGTCAAGACGGTCAGTAAAGTTGTGCCTGCTATCATTGAGCCGCAGTGAAACAGCCAATCAGAGCAGAACTCTGCATTAATATTCATGACCCTTCCAAATAAGGCAAAAACAGACCATTTCATCCTGGGGAAGATTTCTAGAGTTGTAAATGGACCTGTAAAACCGTAGCTGGACAATTATTGACCTTAAATAAGCCATATACCTTCTATGTAGATACCAGAGAACAATTTAAAATGTTGTTTCAAATCATTCTAGGGCACCTTTAATAGAATAATTCAATATTTTTTAATAAAATAAATTTAAATATTTTCTAAATAAATCAGCTATAGCCAGGCAGGCAAGGTAAACTTGTGGGGTAAAAAGTGTGGGATTTTCTTCAATCCCAATGTTGACTTGCGAAATGAGCACCTGACACAGCTTTAGCAATACCAAAATCCAAAATGCAGTCGACCCTCTTCCAAATGTTTTAGTAATTTCAAAAATCACAGATAAAAGACTTTAACTCTGTATCTATAGCTGCCAATGTTTTTCTAAAGGGCAACAATCCGTGAGTCAGTTACACGCCAAGAGTTTTCGCTTTGTTTGACAATTGGCAGAATTCGCCAGTGTTACTGGGGAAGGAACACAACAAAAGTGAGTAAAGCCGACACTTTCATCACAACTGCTTTGATTTCCAAACATCACATCACACCCAATTTTCCACTTTCACAATTGAGCAGGCACTTAGCCAGGGGGGATAAGCTTCTCTATGACACAGTGGCACCCAATGCTCATCGAAGAAGCTCTTCTGCTGTGCTTCTTGAGAAACGCACAACACAGACCTTCATAGACTACAGTGATCCAGAAAGCATATTAGTGATCTTCCGCACTAAACCTGCCATGGCAAGAGAGGAGCGAATGAAGAAATCACACCTCTATGAACTCTCCAATGTAAAGAATGTAGACTGGAAAGAAATCAATTTTATTCCACCCACAGTAAAGGCCTTTTTCTTGAGATGGATATTGTACTGTATGTAAGGAGTCTGACAGCAGGCTCTTTGCTATTTAGATTTTTTTTCTTTAAAGCTGCAGTCCGTAACTTTTTGCGCTTTTGCGGTTAATAAACAGAAATGCATGCGTCTTGTGGAAGAACATTGAAACCGGAGCTACTTCTCTCTGTTTATGTCTATGGTGAGTCACGCAGGGACTGTGCTCCTCCACAGCGGTTCCTACCAGACCAGTCTGAAATAGTCCCAATATAAACTCTTATTATAAGTGTACCATAATGATTCAGGGCAAGAAAAAAAACACGGTTTGGAAAATTGATTCATGTTGTAAATTCTCATTATTTCATTTTTGTAAATCATGAACACAAAAAAAGTTATGGACAGCAGCTTTAAAGGGTAACTCAACCCCAGTTTAGAGCTTAACTCCACCCACTGGCAATATTTGAAAAATGCCGAAAAGTGGGCAGAGTCCAGCGGAGACAGAGGGGAAGAACCGAGGGCGGGGCTGAGCGGGGGTCGTGCACCTGAGACACGCAGGAACGGATTGATTGACAGCTGTCAGACTCGCAAATATGGAGAATGACTGGAGTGACGCCAGTAGCTTTGCAACAGAGCGGTCATTCAAAGTAGAGGACTTTTCTCCCTCACCTTCACCTGAAGTGGAGGAGGGTGAATTGTCTGTAGACACAGGGTCAGAGCCTTATCAATTCAAGCCGCTGGTTCAAACTGCGTTAACTCCCGATGCCGACGATGCTAGCGAATATACATATATATATATATATATATATATATATATATATATATATATATATATATATATATATATATATATATATATATATATATATATATATATATATATATATATATATATATATATATATATTGTAAAATTACAACACTTTATACCCAAATGTCAAATCATTTACTCGAATCAATGAACAGCACTAATAAAGCCCCAGTCTTGCAGATCATTAACTAAAAAAAGTTGGTTAGGGTTTAGTTACCCTTTAATAACAAATGTGATTCACATAGCAATGTGTTTCTTTTACAACGAATCTCACGAATGCATATCTAGATAATATTTTACCCCAAAATTATGAGGAAAAAAAATACACATTTCTTCATTAAAAAATTAAACCAACTTATTTGTTATTTTTTAATTAATCATCATAATAATCAACCAATTGAAGGGGGGGGGGGTAATTAAATGCTAAAGAAGTACACACTTCACTTTTAATGCATTATATTACAGTAATGAGAATCCTCAGTGAGAATAATTAAAATTCCAAACAAATGAAAAGAAAAGAAAAACATCACAAGGAAAAACATCTGGATGATAATTTGGTGTTTTTAATGTAAATGGTCACAATGCAGTGGAAACAAAATCAAACAAAACAACCTTACACGGTTTGGAGAGGGCTCATTCTTATCTATTTTCTATTGAATTTGGGGTGAAATATGAAAAAGAAAATCCATTAAATTGACCCATTAAATATATAATATAATATAATATAATATAATATAATATAATATAATATAATATAATATAATATAATATAATATAATATAATATAATATAATATAATATAATATAATATAATATCTGAGCTTAATAAGTAGGCAACATGCTTTATTCCTACTATGAGCGATTTATGCATTTCAACTCTGGTTTCTTTAATTTTTACTGGCTTCTGCAGAGCTGCTTTTCCTTCACTTGATGCTAATTCATATCGTGGCCCTGAGCTCCCAGCTCCATTGTGCCTAGATTGATTGTCTGCTGTAAAAGCCGACTCTCCAAGTAAAGAGCATAATTGCTCTTTGTTTACAGTAATGAATTCAGACATCTCATTGATCTTGACAAAATAATGTTTGAATACCTGCTCTGCCTATACCGGCTGCCAAGAGTGCCAAAGGCCTGGAGCGTGATGGTGCACACTTGCTTCGCATTTCCGCTTTTGCACTCTGCAAAGTGACAAAAGCGCCGCCAGGAGTGATGCTGTTGAGTTGTGACTCAATACAGAATGGCATAGAACACACAAATCATAAAGGCAGCCTTATGAGCTTGTTCAGACAGCTGAAGAAAGCAGGAGGAAGAATTTGCACACTGAATAAGACACACAACATAACGCTTGGCAGACCTCACGGCCTCCTGACGTGTTAGTGCTCATATTTTAGAAGGAAAAGATGGGTGGTGGGCAGGTGTCCAGCTGAGATCGAGAGGTCAGGCTTCGCTTGGAGCAAAGCTGCAACGACTCTCAGATAATTGCTTCAGTGACCTCCCGAAGGCCTCCATCAGTAATAGCAATTTTATAACACACCAGAGATATTTCCTTGCCTGCTAGAGTATAACTGGGTAAGTGAAAGGTTCTATCCTGACAAACAGAGGAACAGACAAAAGGATTTAAAGCTGAAGCCTTCAGGTAGTGGGGTTGCTTGATATTAGATGACGAGGCTACTGGAAGGTACAGAGATGTGATTGCTTGGATCAAATAGTCAGATGGGCTCCAACACATCCAAAAAAAAAAAAAAAAAAAGAAATAACATTGCAAGTGATTCCAGTAAATAAAATGCTTGTTTGTTTTGACAGGGTTTTGGAATAATCTCTCGATGTCTTAACAGACGTAACAGAAAAAACCCTGCCTACCAATAACAATGACAGACATTTTATTTGGTTAAAGTCTGGCTTGGTTTGATTTCAGCCACTTATACCATGCGGTATACGTGTTGACCATTGATCTCGTCCAGACTCTGTGGTGTGTGTGATCTTATAGTTCTCTCTTATAGTCATTAATCTGTCAGAGTGGATGAGATAAGCCAAGCATTTGACCAATTATCTTTCTTGCTGGCTTTCTCTCTCAGTCCTGGTTGTAAAAACTGCATTGTTAATCCTTTTGACCTTTTATTCAAAAATTGAAAAAAATCTAACCTTTCATTGAAGTAAAAAAAAAGAAAAAAGAAAAGAAAATGGGTGGAAAACTCATGAATTAAATGTTTTTTCTCTAATTCACATTGGCCACAAATAATGGCACCTTGTTATTCCATACTTTTTGCAGCCTCCTTTTGCCAAGATAACAGCTCTGAGGGCTCTAAGGATCACGTGAGAGTTAGCCGGCCCGAATTCCAGGCACGCTTCGTCCACCGAAAATGCCTGCAGGTCCCTGACCCTCTTAACATAGGCTAATGCGGTCAGCAGAGCCGTCTTCATCGACAGGAACTTAATATCAACCGACCGCAAAGGCTCAAAGGGAGGCCTCTGCAGAGCATTTAGAACTACTGCGAGGTCCCAAGAGGCTACGAGAGGAGAGCGAGGAGGATTCAGTCTCCTCGCCCCCCCTCAGGACCGCAAAGGCTCAAAGGGAGGCCTCTGAAGAGCATTTAGAACTACTGCGAGGTCCCAAGAGGGTATGAGAGGAGAGCAAGAAGGATTCAGTCTCCTCGCCCCCCCCAGGAACCTGATGATCAGGTCGTGCTGACTTACCTTTTTGTCCCCCAAGAGATCGTGGTAGGCAGATATTACGGCCACATAAACCTTAAGGGTGGAGGGAGACAGCCTTCGCTGCAACCCCTCTTGGAGGAACGAGAGCACGGACCCGATCGGACATTTCCAGGGGTCTTCTTGGCGAGAAGAGCACCAGGTGACGAAGAGGTTCCACTTCAACGCATAGGCATGCCGAGTGGACTCTGTCCAAGTGGAAGTGATGGTGGCGACCACCATCCAGGAGCCACACGTGGAGGTTCCAAAGATCGGGACGTGGGTGCCATAGGGTGCCCCGTCTCTGAGTAAGGAGGTCCGGTCTCAGAGGAATAGGCCAGGGAGGGGCTGTCGCAAGGAGTATGAGTTCGGGAAACCAGGTCCGGCTGTGCCAGGGAGGGGTGACCAGAAGGACCTGCTCCTTGTCCTCCCTGATCTTGCACAGGAGCTGTGCGAGTAGGCTCACTGGGGGGAACGCATACTTGCATAGGCCCCGCGGCCAGCTGTGCGCCAGTGCATCCATGCCGAGCGTGCCCTCAGTCAGGGAATAGAACAGGCTGCAGTGGGAAGAGTCGTGGGAGGCAAAAAGATCTATCTGCGCGTCCCCAAACTGTTCCCAAATCAGCTGGACCATCTGGGGATGGAGTCTCCATTCTCCCGGGAGTGGCTGAAACTGAGAGAGCTCGTCGGCTGCACGGTTCAGGGATCCTGGAATATGGACAGCACGAAGGGACCTCAGGCGCTTCTGACTCCATAAAATGAGGTGGCGGGTGAGTTGAGACATACGGCGGGAGCGTAGACCACCCTGGTGTTTGATGTATGCTACTACGGCCGTGTTGTCTGTCCTGACAAGCACATGTTGACCCTTCAGCAACGCCCGTAAGCGGTGCAGGGCGAACCGTACTGCCAGTAACTCGAGGCAATTGATAGCAGAAGGTGCTGGGGTCCTGTCCAGGAGCCCGCGGCTGCTTGTCCATTGCACATGGCACCCCAACCCGTGGCAGAGGCATCCGTCGATATGACAACATGCCTGGAAACTCGTTCTAAGGGCACACCGGCCCGTAGAAAACTGAGGTTCGACCACGGGGTGAGTGTCTGAAGGCAGGGCCTACCCGGAGCGTGCCAGACTGCCATGCCCACCTCGGGACTCGATCGCGAAGCCAATGCTGAAGCGGTCTCATATGAAGCAATCTGAGCGGTGTCACCGCGGCTGCAGATGCCATATGCCCCAGGAGCCTCTGAAAAAGTTTCAGTGGAACCGCACTCTTGCTCTCGATTTGACGGAGGCAAGTCAGCAGAGACTGCGCCTGCTCGCTCGAAAACTGTGCGCACATGGCGACTGAGTCGATGTCCATACCGAGAAAAGAGATCCTCTGCGCTGGGCAGATAGCCCGAATGGGAGGACCGCGTACCGTAGGAACGGTCTGTGTCGAGGAAGGAGGGAGACATGGAAGTAGGCGTCCTTCAGGTCAATCGCTGCAAACCAATCGTCCGGACGAACGCATTTGAAAAGGCGTTTCGCCGTCAACATCTTGAACGAAAGCCTGTGGAGAGATCGGTTGAAGATGCGAAGGTCCAGGATTGGCCGTAACCCACCGGTTTTCTTGGGTACAATGAAGTAGGGGCTGTAGAACCCCGACTTCATTTCGGCTGGATGGACAGGCTCGATCGCACCGTTCGCCAGCAGGGTGGCAATCTCTGCAGCAAGCATGACGGGGGCGTTGGCCCCGATCTCGGTATAGCGGACTCCCCTGTAGCGGGGAGGAGCCTGCGCAAACCTAATCGCATAGCCGAGCCTGATGGTCCGCGCGACCCAGCGGGACAGTCCCGGAAGCTGAAGCCAGGCTCCCAGGAACTGCACCAGCGGGGTCATACGGAGCACAGACATACCCAGGGTGGGGCAGCGAGGCAGCGTTACCGGCCCGGACAAGAGAGGCTGTTGGGCGTTCGACAGAGGAGACCAGGGAAGGACGCACGTTCCACTGGGGTCTGCTCTGAGGGGAGGCTGGCGACAGAGAGGGATGCGAGTGGCAGGACCTGGAGGTGGCGCGCACCGTCATCACCGATCTCTGGGTGCTCAGGGATGGGATTGTCAGTTCTTTCTTTAACCACATTAGGGTGCTGATGACCCGGGGGCCAGCAGCTGAACAAAAGATTCTCCCCCGGCCCTCCACCGGGGGAAGGAGTGGCCCTGCTGCTGTCTCCTGGAAAGAACTGCCGAATCATCATCGTCGGATGACTCCAGCCCACCTTGCGATGCGGCGATAGACATTTCCTCATCCTCCGCCGCGCCAAACGCCACAGTCGGGACAGCATGAGCCAGCCCCGATGTAGACGCCTGAACACGGGGCGGGTCTGGTGCTTGAGAGGGGGGTGTGGGCCGAGGCATGAGCGTCGGCGCATCATTCCACACCATCACCCTCAGATCACCCTGGCCACCAGCCAAAGTGCAGCCTCCCGTAGAGACCGCAGATTGGGGTGTGGCAGAGGGGACTCTCGCTCCGGCATCAGCGCGAAGCTCACGGAGTCTCGATCGCAACACCGAGATGATCATGTGCGAAGAAACATAATGCGATATTGCCACGTACTTCCTTTTATACTCACGCGGTGAGGCGGAGTTGCGTATGCAAATTCCGCATGCCCCATGGCATTGGCACGCCATTGGGCGTTTTCTATATGCTCGAAGATGATAGGCTTCTAAGCGAAACCCCCATTCGTTAGTCAATAACGTACGTCGTAGTGACTGAACGAAAGGGAACTTTAACTTTGTAAGTTACTGTATTTTTTGTAGTTATTATTCCTTAATCAAAACAACTCAACTGCAGTTTGATTGATATTACTTGGAATGCACAATAAAAAAAACATGATTTATGTAATCTGTTTTTGCAAATGAACTCTTCACATGTCCTCCTCTATATGCAGATTCATAATGTTTCCTGTTAATTGGAACTTCTTAATTATTTCCGTGATGGTGGAAATGGGAAATTTTCAATGCTTTAGGTATTTTCCTACAGCCACTTTCTATTTTGTAAAGCTCAACAATCTTTTGCTGCATATTAGAACTATATTCTTTGGTTTTACTCATTGTGATGGATGATTAAACACATTTGGCCTTTGTGTTTCCTCATATTTATACTCCTATGGAATAAGAAGTAATGGCTGGACAATTTCATGTTCCTAGTCACCCTGGTGTGCTGAACATTGTAAATATGAAGTGGAATATTCTTCAGAGATGTTTTGCATGTAAGAATTTCTAGGGGTACCGATAATTGTGTATTAGAGAAAAACATGTATTTCACAATGCTTATTCCCCTACGTTCATTTGTTTTAATTTTTGAAGCGTAATTTTTTTTGTCATATTTTAAATGAAATATCAAAAGCATAAAAAATGCAGATTTATTTTCACAGCCGCCTTTGATAATATTTACCAAGGGTGCCAATAATTCTAACCACGACTGTATACAACTAGCTCTGCTCAGCTGACTCTTGTCAACTTCTTCCTTGTGTGGTGTGATGTTTGAGTAATAGGGCTCTGCTATTCAGCATTGGTAGCCGATTTCTCTGACTTATCAGATGAGATGCTCGGCCACGTCAGCCGCGCTGGCGATATCAGACCTCCTGTCACTCAACCGCGGCCTGCATCGTTACTCACTCTGGCAGAGTGACGGAGAAAATAGCAAGACAAGAAAGAGAATGAAAGGGGTCAACAAATGGATAAAAAGAAACAAAAATAGACTTTGAATAAGATCACCAGGGAGTTCGGCCTAGTGTTGACATTTACGAGAGCTGATGGCAATCGCCTGCTGCACTGGCATCTGCCAAGCTGATGATTTGCCGTGCACAACTCATCCTCGCCACCAAATTAAGTCTTGAATCGAAATTGGCTATGGCAATAAATTTCCACAGAGGTCTTGAGGGATTGGTATGTAATGAGGTCGATTGATTTTCTTTTCCTCCCGGGTGTTATGTTTTGTCAAAACAGTTACCTATTCTTCTTTAGGCGCTCTATAAATCGTTCTTGGACTGACAGCTTAAGAAAGGTTATTGTTGTTGTTTCAATATAAATGCAAAGGAATGGTCACATCTGCATAATAGCTAATGGGAGATGGATTCATCCATTTTTAAATGCCTTTTTAAAGAGTTTTAACATGAACGAGGGGTCAAAATGAGTGATCTGGACTCACTAGAGTGAGACTAGTTGAACCTTTTTCCATGTTGAAAAAGTTCCCATTATAAAGTACATTATAAATAAATAAGTAAAAAAATATATATTATATATTATATATATTATATATATATATATATATATATATATATATATATATATATATATATATATATATATATATATATATATATATATATATATATATATATATATACCAAGTCGGTACTGAAATGTAAAAAATTTGACAATACCAGCGTTTCCCTCTAGCATTTTGAGTGCTGTTGATAACCCCTCTCATAAACACCTCTGATTGGCCATCATATTCACACGCTCAATATATGTGTCTCTGATTGGCCATTGTGTTCAGTGGATCCCTAATATACCCGCTGATAGACGGACCTGTTGATAGACGTCTGCTTTAGAACGCTCCAGTGTGTATCTGTGTAAGCTATTTACAATATGTTTTTATATGTTGAGCACGTGAACACACTGGTCAATCAGAGACATACATGTTGAGCTTGTGAACATGATGGCCAATAAGAGGTGTTTATGAATCCATTCAACAACGCTCAAAATGCTATAGGGAAAAGCTGGTATAGTCACACTTAGTACAGAAGTCTGTACTATTGACAACATTAAGATTTAACGCGTTAATTAGATTAATTAGTTACGGTAAAAAACAATGCGTTTAAATTATTAACGCATTTAACGCACTTGTTACATTTCATACAGTTGATTGATGAAGAATATGACGCAGGGCAACAACTCACTGTGTGATGAAGCCTAGAAAGAATGGCCATAAAATTGAAGATATGGGGCAAAAATGTCCGTTTTAGGCGTTTTTACACTGGGCACAATTGTTGTGGTCCACGCCAGAGCGTGATTGTTCCCGCCGGTGCTCGAATACACTTGCAGGCTCACTCTTGCTCATATCCAAGGTAAATAATCAACACTATCATCCCTTACATGTGTTTTATTGAACTAAATACATAATCTGATAAAGCGCAGGTTACTTTTCTTGCGCACCCGAACGTTGTCCGTGTTGCTTTTACGTTCACGTGAATCGCGGCACAGTTTGAGCGCAAGTTGCGCAACCGAACGTTGCTGGAGAATTTGTATCCGTCGTCATCTATTTGCATGTATAACATGACAAATAATGAACTGCCCTTGAAGCTTTCGTAAAATGTAAAAATAAAACACCCAAAACTGTATATGGTACCATAATGTGTGAAATTCTGGAGGGAATGCATAGCATGGGGATGTAATGACGTGTGTCATTAATCAATCTATGTTTTATAACATGTACAACGGGAACATGAACAGAATATTCTAAAAGCAACTCATGTAAACACCGTAATCAGAATATTGTCTCAGATTAAAGGTCCCGTTCTTCGTGTTTTTTTGAAGCTTTGATTGTGTTTACAATGTGTTCATGTTTCGCGTGTAAAAAAACACAGTATTTTTCACACAATTTACTTATCTGTATACCGCTGTTTTCACTCTCCTAAAAACGGCTGATGACTTCCTTGTTCTATGAAGTCCCTCCTTCAGAAATACGTAACGAGTTCTGATTGTGCCAGCGGTTCCCGTGTTGTGATTTGACAGCAGCTTAGCGCACATGGCACGGTTCCCGTGTTGTGATTTGACAGCAGCTTAGCGCACATGGCCCGGTTCCTGTGTTGTGATTCGACAGCAGCTTAGTGCACGTAACTTGCATGGAAAGGTCACGCCTTTTAACGGGAGATATATCCGCTTAATGATCTCTACAGCGTCCCTGGGAAAGCCAAACAAAGGTGATTTGACTCCGGGATGAAAATAACAGCGTCTCGACGACATGGCGACAAACACACTCAAACGCACCACTTCCTTTTCTCCACGCGACCGTCCTCTTCTCCACGTGGGACAGCAACAAGACCACGCCCCCTTTTTCGCGTATTCTTGTGGGCGGAAGTTAGTCTGTTCTACTGTTCTACTGACGTAATTAATGAAGGAAGTACCAGGATGTAGTCCAAACCGGCCATTCGCTGTAGGCTTTGAAAGGGACTTCTGTTAAATAAAATATCTCGCTTGGCATTGAACTTTGATCTTTATAATTTTACAGGTATTATTTATGCTCTAACAGCAACATTACACACTAACTAAAGTTTGAACAGTGGGATCACGAAGAACGGGACCTTTAAGGTAAATAATTAGCCACCTACTGGCAGTTTCTTATTTAGAATATAACTTCATATTTCCATATTAATAAAAACAAATATTAAAGGTATAGTTTACCCAAATAATATTTCTTTCTGAATCTACTTTTTGTCATTTCTATTTGATTTTTACACAATAATGACTTTAAATTGTCTTTTGGTAGTAATTTCTCAGCCAAATTTGATGTACGATTAATTTGCGATTAGATTCAAATGTGATTTTAATCGGCAGATAGTGTAATTGATTAGATTGAAAAAAATGATCGCTTGACAGCCCTATAATATATATATAAATTATAAATATAAATATTTATATAGTATAGTAATATAAATTACATTCATTACAATAAACATTAATTTTACTTTAAAATACAAATAAATTATTAAAAAAGTTAGTAAATAAATAAATTAAAAAATTCTACCAGAGGACTTGGAATGAATGGATCAGAATGGTTTAGTTGACACCCAATAACTGAGTACTCAATTAGTGAGTACTTTTTTTAAATCTCTATTATTATGTAGCTGCTGTGCTTTGAAAGGGGTGAATTTAGAAGCAAAACTTCCCAGAGAGGCTTTTACTGTCAGTATGCTACAAGTAACCCTCTTTGCGTCTGCTTTGAAGCAGCACCTTTCAAAGCCCCTCTTCTGGACTCAAAGCAGATAAATAAACCCTTAATAATTTTCAGGTCAATTACTGTAGGGCTTCAAATATTTTTTACATTTTTGGTCTATATCATCATGTTCTATAAACGTTGCATTTTTAAGTTAAAAACACATCTCAAGACTCCTTTTTTCTCTCTGTCCAGCTGTTTTTAAACCCAAGAACATCGCTAACAAAATAAGTCTGATCGGTGTCTTAACACCATACTATGCACATTCTCACACTGGACCCGGCTCGCTTTATTTCAGGAAAAAGTGTCAGAGTTTGAAAAATTGCATTTGAGCACATAATCCTTTTATCCTTTCTGCAATGATTGCATTCAATTTGATTCAGTGTTTGTCTTTTCCCATTTGATGGGACACGTATTTTCCTCATGAACCTGGCACTCACCTTTCCTTCATTTTCTTGTCATTGTCACAAATAGCTCAGAACAATAGGTATCGAAATAAACAGTGGAAGGAGGAAAACGTCTAGGTTCAGCTGTAAAAATGAATGTGTGAGCGTGAGATCCCAATAAGTCATCCTGAGAATGCAGAAAGCAAGCAGTATTAAACCGGCTACACTGAGGAAATTGAGCAAGTAACGTCCTCCATGTATCTTAAGAGACGGCGCACAGGGAGAACACATAGGGGGTTATGCAAATTCAAACACTCAATCAACAGGCTTAATACAAAAAAGGTACATCAAACCCAGAAAAGTGGGATTATTAATAAGGCAAATATGATGCAAACAGCTTTAAGAGGGGTATAAGAATGTGAGGATCATCAAGTAAGCTCATTAATTTAATGTCGCCAATAATAGACCCTGGGATCAAAACTCCTCACTAAACAATTACATACTAATTAAGGCTATATATTCACAATATATTTGTGAAGATCTTGCTGCTAATATAAAAATTAAGCAACATTATTTGCTTTTTATTTGGACATCAAGTTACTTATGTTTGTTTCTAATTTAAACTTTAGAAGTCGCAAAAACAGGATCGGATCATTTTCAAATGAGTTCAAACTATTTAAAGGGGACCTATTATGCCCCTTTTTACAAGATGTAAAATAAGTCTCAGGTGTCCCCAGAATATCTGTGAAGTTTCAGCTAAAAATACCCCACAGATCATCTATTATATCATAGATTATTATTATTACTTTTATATTATTATCAAATAATTTATTTTTATATCATAAATGCCCAGTTTTGAGTAGAAGGAAAAACATGCTGTTTTCGTGCATGCATCTTTAAATGCAAATGAGCTGCTGCTTCCAACCTGCTTTCCCCGGAGTGGGCGGAGCCTGTACAGCTCATGCCTCCGATACTCTGCCAAAAACCAAAAAAAACGAACAAAACATCTGTTTGGTTTTGATTATCATCTCTATCACGGTCACGCTCACGTGACATTGGAGTTCTTCATCATCAAAGTTTATTATCTGCATGCATTTTAAAGCCACATAAGTTTACATTTCTGCTATGGTTTTCTGAGCGCACACACCCGAAGCATGTGCACAGAAAGCTGTCCGTCAGTTGGTGCATACCGTGAGTTTTAAACTAAGGGTGTATTCACGCTTGTAGTTCGGTTCGCTTGGTTTGTTAAAAAAAAAAAAAAAATTTTTAGGTCCGTTTAGCGTTCACTGTGGCATTTTTAACACCGAACCTAAAGATATCGAACCTAAAGATACCGAACCTAAAGATATCGAACCTAAAGATACCGAACCTAAAGATACCGAACCTAAAGGCGTAGGGATACATTTTTATGATGTATATTTTGAGACTGAACTTACCGAACACCCAAACCGATGCTGTGTGCTGGGCTAAATGCGCTTGCTGTATGTGCATAGGTAGCCTACATACATTATGATGGAATTCGCGAAGGAGTCGTGAAGAGCTTATAAAATGTGTAAAGGAGTCAAAAAAGCAGCAGGAATCCCTCGGTCACACACACAAACGAAGATCTGCTACAAGGAGACGCGGTTTTGATGCCTGTACCTGTGATGGCAACATCGCAATTATGGTGGGAAAAAATGACTTACTTGAATACTGCTGTGAAATGCTCTGGCGAGGAGATAAACATGGCAGACTGTGTACACCCAAGGGGGTAATCCAGCACCCGTAAAGCGTACCTTCCATAGGGGCAGCCATTGCTAACCAAGCCATCACCTGCTGTTAGCATTCCGTTGACTCCCATTTTTTTGACATCACTTTGACAGCGAATAAATTTACATCTGAGGCGTTTAAAGACTCAATTTGTCCATTGTTTATTTCTAAAGAAACACAACAATGTATAAAAGACTCCATTACCTTGTATCTTACACTATCGCCCCGTAGAAGCCGTTTTTGTAAAAATAGGCTAACAATTGCGTCATAACCACGCGACTCTGTCGCACAGAAATTACCGTATAGACAGGAGGAGAAGCTTGCAGGCAATCTTTTACTGTCTATGAGGCAATCGGGGGCACGTGGAAGCATAAAGTCCGATAAAGTCACGGGCGAAGCATGGGGAGAAGCCCATAGAGAGCCAAAAGCAACGGGACAAAATATTTCAACAACGTGATTCAGATTTCACTTTGCACAACTACTAGAAGATTTACAGCTGTCAGACAGGTTGCTCACGTCACATCTACGTCGTCAAGCTCAGTCTGAGGCTGCGCAAGTGAGTGCTTCTAATTGACTTCACTTTTTCCCATTGAAGTCTATGGGGTCGCTGTGTGTACAGCTCATTCAGGGCGGGGGCAGAGTCAGTGGGCAGAGTCCGTCAGCAGTTGTGGGCGGGGCCTAAGCATATGTGCCGTCACATAACTGCAAACTGCAAGCGGCTTAATCTGAGATACTGTTTATAATTTACGGGGATAAAAAAAGGAGTTGGTAGATTTGTACTATTACAGAGTGGTTGTGTACACACTGCCAACACACATTTATGTTCAAACGAATTTTACAATATAGGTCCACTCTAAATGAATCAAAAGATTCAGATGCATAACTTATATTTACAGCGGGGTCCGTGTGGCATTTCTCATGTATTGTTTTAGTAAAATGTAAAACTGTTTTAGTAAAAACATAGGTTAGCCTGACAAAGCCAGACCCACATCAAGATGTTGGGTCTGGAAACTCACCATTGACAGGGCTCAATCCGAGGGGCGGGATAAACGGTTGTCTTTCAAATTCCCTCTGCAGGCAATTGGATAGAGCCATGAGCGCCACAACCAACCAGAGCAAAGAAGGTGAGCCGCGTTAGTTGATAGACTTTCGCCTTGTCCGGCCGTGACGGAGTGACGTGCCATCATTATGTTAAGTCCGCCCACCGACTCTACACACGCTGTGATTGGCCTGACCAGAGTTTGGTTTTTCCAGCTCTCAGGTCTACCGAGAGTTGCTAGACTACACTCGCGGCAAAATACATTTTTTTGTATTTTTTGTAATATTGCAGTTTAATACTAAATAATGTTTTATGAGTTAATATAAATTTTACTTTTACTTCTTGCAATAAACACGTATTGAATCTACTTGGGAACTGTTTTGTTAATTAAAATGACTTGATTTATTAAATAAAAAATGCCATGAAAAAAGAAATGCAGGAGCCAGAGGTTTGGTAAAATAAATATCTTTAAAATATATATTTTTTAATTACAATTAAAAAAAGTTAATTATAACAAAAAGTAAATAAATGTATTTGTTTTACATTATATAAAATATATATTAATAAATAAAAATAATAATAAAACAAATCAAACCATTCTGCAGCAAACTGATATCAAGATATATTGAATATTGTTAAAAGGCTAAATAGTAAAGAGATTTTTAGTCTTGCCTCTTAGATCTAGTCTTGCAGAGCATAATGATAACCCTAGCATCAATACGATGATGCACTGTAATTAAACAAGGCTTGATTGATTATAAGTGTCAATGAACATGTTCTCAGAAGCTCATCAGTACAGCTGCTAATTGAGGCTTTCATTAAATTGTCTGACTGGACTCACGGCTCCGGCTTCCTGTTGAGGACGGCGCAGGTTTGGGACAAGAATAATAACGAAAAGGATGTGACTCAAAATCACCAGCTGTCAGAAGACAGCATAAGTCCTATAAACCCGGCATGACCCAGTCATCTTAGTAGAGGCCTGTTATAGTCCTCTGCATGGGAACAGAGACTGAGGCTTGACACAAACAGGGAATAGCTGAGATTTCTGTTAGCATATGTCTTGTCGCACAGTCATGACAGCTGATGTGGAGGCAACCACAAGGGATGAGAATACACCCAGTGCCAACCTAGAATAAATTATCATGATGTGAAATCTTAAGCTGCCTGAAACTGCTCACTATCATTACTGTAAAGTCTCTGTAACGGAGATGGCGTTTAATATTTTAAACAGCATGCAATATGAATAAAAAGCAATTGCGTGAGATACTAAAGCTCCGATCATTGCAGCTCCTAGTGAGCTGACTTACTGCCTACCCTCTGAAGCATACTAACCATAAAAGAAGGCTGAAACTTTGTTAAATGGTCACACAAGACCATTGGCTGACGGGGAACCCCTACATGAGCGGTGACTTCTTCAACCGGGTATGCTGGCGCGTCATGTCACAAAACACGCCCGATGCAGATACGTAACTTTGGATGGGTTTATTATAAGAGAGACGCTTTCTTTCGCTCTATAGTGTTAGATACTCAGTTGCTTACTCTTATGACACATAGCAACACAGCTAAAACTATTCTTAATATGTTGAACATTTTATTGAAACTCAAAAGTAGCCTACATTTACCTGTTGAGACCTGCCTTCACAAGCACCCGTAAGAGATGCGATTGTGATGTTTTGGGGAGGATACACTCTGAACAATACAATGCAAATGTTGTATAGGAAATAGGGACACACCCCAAACGTTCCTGCCATATCAGTCCTGATTCAATCAGCATAACAGTGTCATTCAAATGCAGAGATGCTAATCCAATCACTCAGGGGCTCCAAGAGTCATTAAAGACAAATGGTGCTCATTTTACTTACAATGAAGAGAAAAGGAACTTGCCTGGAAGATTTGCATAGCAGACTAATTAATCTGATATAATCATTTTTACATTGAATGCTAAATACAATGTAGTTTCTTAAATTTGTAATCTTACACTACATACCTTCAAATATAAATGCAATTCTATAAAAATCATTTCAGTTATGACTTTTTTTCATCAGATTTAGTCTATTTATTTCTGTATCAAATACAATCGAGATTGATCGAGATTTTTCCGCTTTTGGTGATCGATTTCCGGACAGCTTTCCCTGCGCATGAAATCCGCAGGAAAAATAGTTTGTGAAATACATAACTTACTATAAAGTAGTAGAGCTGCATGAAGTATCATTTTAACATCGATATGGCGATGTGCGCGTCCGCAATAGTCACATCGCAGGATGTGTGATGTGAAGTATAGGGATTGTAGTTGATCCGTGATTTGTACGGCGCAGCTGCACCCCGGTTCAGAACGCATGTGATTTGCGTATTAATTGCAAAGTTTAACCATCATAGAGTGAAAGTTTATCATTTGCCCTAACCCTGCGCACACCCAGAGCCGCGTTGACAGCACGTGAACGGCCAATTTAGTTCTCTTTCTCTTTCTTTTGAGCTTTAAAGGACACGTGCAAGCAAAATGAAGTCAAAAGACCTGTCTCTGTGAGTATCTTCGTAAACACAGTTGGTTATGTGTTGTATTCATTTTGGATATGATGAAGTTTATTGTTAAATTCTTAAATACCCTGCCTCCATTACATATCTTTGTCGCATCATTATAAGTGTTTGATCACCACATATACATTAGGGGTGGCACGGTACATGAAAAAAAACCGAACCGTGCGGTTCGCTTGTCTCGGTTCGGAGCGTGTGCGTCGCACGGTTTCGACGCATGCGCAATGTATCCTCGTGCCCGTATGTTACCTCAGACAGTGGGTGTCCTTTTCGCGTGAAATAAGAGGTTTGTGTGTGGACATACAGTAAAATAAAGTAAAAGTGGAGTGCTGCAGGTCACGTCACGTGTAGAAATGCAAGTGGGAAAGATAAGGAAGGCTGCCCGGAGTTGGAGGATGCGCCAGCGACGTATAGCTGGCAGGGCAGATGCAGTGCGTATGCGTGCGCGCGCGTGCATTCACACACTGGCAGTGTTTGTCTCGCGCAGCTGAACCGCGGCTCGTGTATTGCAAATACAGACAAATATTGTCCATTCTGTCACATTTTCCGGTCTTCTCCTCCGACCCCTGTCTGTCTCGTGCTTTGATTTATGATGGGCAGCATATATCTCCTGCAGATGCGACCGTGTTCCCCTCTACATTTACATTACATTTACATTTAGTCATTTAGCAGACGCTTTTATCCAAAGCGACTTACAAATGAGAGCAATAGAAGCAGCTAGAACAGTCAAAGGCAACAGTATGTAACAGTACGTAAGCGCTGGAACAAGTCTCAGTTAATCTAGCACAGAACACACAGGACAGAAGGTGTTTTTTTTTTTTTTTTTAGACAGACAGACAGACAGAAAATGAATAGAATGTTAAGTGCTATTCTTGATTGGTCAGGTGCTGCTGGAAAAGACGTGTCTTTAGCTGTTTTTTGAAAATGGCTACAGACTCGGCTGCTCGAATTGAGATAGGCAGGTCATTCCACAGGGTGGGTGCGGTCCAGGAAAAGGTCTGTGAGAGTGATTTCATGCCTCTTTGGGATGGCACCACAAGGCGTCGTTCACTGGCAGAACGTAAGCTCCTGGAGGGTGTGTAAGTCTGCACAAGCGAGTTTAGGTATCTTGGTGCAGAGCCAGTTGCTTTGAAGGCGAGCACCAGTGTCTTGAATTTGATGCGAGCAGCTATTGGGAGCCAGTGGAGACTGATGAAGAGAGGCGTGATGTGTGCTCTCTTCGGCTCGTTAAAGACCGCTGCATTCTGGATCAGTTGCAAGGGTTTGATAGTACATGCCGGAAGGCCCGATAGAAGAGCATTACAGTAGTCCAGTCTGGAGAGAACAAGAGCTTGGACCAGGAGTTGTGTGGCATGCTCTGATAGGAAGGGTCTAATCTTCCTGATGTTGTATAACGCAAATCTGCAGGACCGGGTTGTTGCAGTAATGTGGTCAGTGAATTTTAGCTGATGATCAATCACAACTCCAAGATTCCTGGCTGTCCCCTCTGTCTCATAAACACATGCATATAACATGCTGTATATAAGTAGTTCACATGATAAATGTAACATTTAAAAGTTAAGATGCTTCTAGTTTTAATAATTTAAACATGCCTTTGAAGTTTGGGCAAAAACTTCTGGCAGTGTTGTGTTTTCGTGTATTTTTTTTTTGCTTTTCACAGTGCTGGATGTCATATGGTGATTGTGAAACACTCACAAAGATTAAAAAAAATTTGTTAATCAGGTCAGCTGAATTAAATCCACAGTGCATTGTTCTGATCAAAATTGACATGATTAACATTAAAAATGTTACGCCAATGTGTCGGACTCTGTAGACAGCCAGTTAAGAAACAACTTCTACATGATATAACAATTTTTTAATACTGTATCCTAATTGTGGATGATTAAGCTATATATCATATGCTGAAATAAATTTCTTGAGTGTTAACGATAAAAAAACAAAAACAACAAGAACCGTACAGAACCGAAAACCGTGACCCTAAAACCGTGATACGAACTGAACCGTGGGTTTTGTAAACCGTGCCACCCCTAATGTATATATATATATATCTGGGAAAGTGGGAAACCAATGGGAAAGGGTCCAATGTCCAAACTTTTGACAGGTACTGTACTATAATATACACAAAGAATATTGGACGATATATTGATATGGGACTTTTTTACGCCCTAATATCAGTATAGGCCCCCCAAAAACCCATAACAGTCGGCTCTACCCGAAACCCTCCGTAACTGGCAGATTTGAAGAAAATTTGCGTAGTTTGGCAAATAAATAAATAACACATAGTTACGTATCACCAAAATGTTATCAAGTTAAGCTTTATGGCACATCTCAAACCAAAGAATTTATAGTAATTTATAATATTAATACTAATACTAATCAGCGAGACCACGAATGGCTTGGGTATGCAGAGCATTCACAGCTTATATGGACCGCATGCCCCTCCCCCCTCAGTTGAAATCGTGTTCAATGGTCTTGTGTGACCATTTATATATATTAGGGGAGTAACAGTACATGTGTTCATCCTGAACCATCATGGTACATCCAGGAGGCTAAATGTCGCTAGGTGGAACAAACTATAATTTGCACTACAGTCTGTTTAAAATAAATGAAAAGAAACCTAGCATTGGGGATTTGTTGTTTTATCTGTCGTACCAAACTCATAAGTAATCCTTACAGGTGTGGAACGACATGAGGGTAAGAAAATGATGACATTATTTATATTTTTTGGTGTATTGCCCCTATAATTCAAATTCAAAAATTGATTTGTAGTTTTACAATTTGTATTTATTGATTTGTATTTATTGATTTCTCAATGAAATTCTAAATGGCACATAACCCTGAAACGAGAGCAGGTCTTTTGACTAGACTATCTATGGGAAGCCCTTCTGGTTACACAGTCTGCTCATAGTCAGGCAGATCCCAGGGCTGTGTGACATCAGTGCTGCTCTGGTGTGCCGGACACAGCTCATTTACTGATGCATCCATGCATACGAGAGCCCCCCACTCTCCCCTTCATATCTGTGTTTGTGTGAAAGAGACAGAGTCAGAGAGATAGAGAGAGAGAGAGAGAGAGAGAGAGAGAGAGAGAGAGAGAGAGAGAGAGAGAGAGAGAGAGAGAGAGAGAGAGAGAGAGAGAGAGAGAGAGAGAGAGAGAGAGAGAGAGAGAGAGCAGAGGTTTGACCAACTGGCTGCCAACACTCTCTCCTTCTCTCTCACTGTGAAGGAGAAATCTGCCCAGGAACAGTTCCCAATGGCCCAGAGGTGGACTCTCGAAAATGAATATGAGCCAGACATTCAGCTAAACCTCACAAAGGACTTCTGTGGAGAATGTCAGTTTGACGTATGCTTTTTCAGTACATTTGCTTTGCGTATGGCAAAAGGGTTTTGTTTCAGGTGAGTCCTATTTTCTGCATATGACACAAGCGGGGACAAGGGAGCCTCCTTCTCCTTTGTCGACACGATGGTGGATAGCAACACAACAGACCTCACGAGTACTCAGGGCAGGAGGTGAGCGAGAGAGCATTAATCACAGATGAGAAGTGTTATCCCACCATCGGTGCTCTCTTCCCCTCTTTTCCTCTCTCTCTTTCCCACAATGCACTCACTGCAAGCAGCAGCAGATACAAGTGTGTACTTCCCAAGCACCTGAGGAAATTAACACACTCTCCTCTAAAGGACCTCCAAAGTTGGTGTCTGCAGAAGGGTTATTCAGAAATAAGTTTGAAGTCCACTGTGGCATATTTCACATGAGGGCTGTCATATAAAATGGCTATGGATTTAGCCATGGGCCCAAAGAAGAATCTTCTAAAAGATAACAATTAACTTAAACAGGTACTGACCATGCACAATGCAAAAAAGTGGCATGCAACAACATTTTTCTTTTATAGCTGTATTAAAGGGGTCATGAACTGGCTTTTTACATTTTTTTATACTGTTGTCTGAGGTCAACTTATGATGTTTGCGTGGTTTTTACATTAAAAAACATCATAATGAATAAGTAATAGGCTATTTTCTGCCATGGTTTTTAGACTCTCTCCACACACGCTCCGTTTTGATGGGCGTGCCGCACAGAAGACTTGGAAGTAAACGCCCACGGCTAGGATTGGATACAATTTGCATATTTAATGAGCTCCTGCTCCCCCTGTCAGTGAAAGCGTGTGGCAAACGGCAAACCCAGGGCTCGCAAAATGTCTTTATCAAACAAACACAATGATTCATCTCTCATCCACCCGCGATTGATTGGAATGTTATTCTTTTATTAACGTTACTTGGCCCGCCTAATCAATGAATATAACCGCAAACCGTACACACACACATACACGCACGCATGTGCGGGCGTGCACTCCCTTCACATGTCAAGTCAAGAGAGTGAACAACGCCGTAATGAACCAAGAACACCACAAATAAAGGATTATCCAGCCTTTGACAGCGTGCTACAGTATGTTCAATCTGTAACAATGCAATACTATCACATATAAAAAAATTTTTTTACTCACATTAGTGGGTTGCTTCATTCGTTCATGTAATCTCAGCCTGTCTGAAAATCCAATCTCGTTTACAAACAAATCCGTGGTTAAATGAACATATGTGCAATGTCTTACCCACGTAAGCTGGATATTCATTAAAAATAAAGTTCATCCATGCATTCATAATATTGGAATCTTATTGTTCTTCTTCTGTTAAGGCAGTGCTTCACTAAACTCAGACGTCATAGCCTGGCACATTCTGAGATCAAGCGTTTGCTGGGCCTGGTGTCTATAAAAGCTTTTCTTTGACTAACAAGGAAGCTCCGAAACTTACAGGATATTCTTATATCATGATTAACTATTATATATCAAAAGCTCAAGGAAAAGTTGATTTCTCAATTCATCACCCTTTTAAAACTGACATAAAACTGCATTTGCAACCAATTTTCAGGATGCTCGCAGCATCCTTAAGGACTCCTCTCACCCAGCCCACAGACTGTTTTCTCTCCTGCCCTCCGGCAGGCGTTTCAGGATCCTCCAGACCAGGACCAGCAGACTTAAGAACAGTTTTTTCCCCAGAGCTGTCTCTTTGCTGAACTCAAACCCCTGTTGATCCACTTCCCTCATAAACTGCTTACTCTCCTACCTCACATATGCCTTCACTTTGTTATTTGCACTACCGACTGTTTATTACAGTAACAACTGTTTACTTATGCATTCTGCACTACCATATCTTAACTGGATTATGCTCATTTGCACTGCCGACTGTATTTATAGTACCAACTGTTTACATTTGCATTTTGCACCGTACTTCTAACTGTAATATGCAACCACTTTCCACTGCACTTTTACACTTTTTTTTTCGGATAGCTCTGTCCATAATTTATTGCACTACCTTAATCCACTGATATTCCTCATATTAGCCTAACATATTGTATACCTCTATCTGTAAAATTCTGTTTATAGTAATAGCCATCTGTATATTATATTCATAGTACATATTCACCTGTAAATTCTGTTTATAGTAATAGCCATCTGTATATTTATTCACTGTACATATTCACCTGTAAATTCAGTTCTGTTTATAGTAATAACCATCTCTCTATGTATACATATTTATATATATACAGTACATATCCATGTCCTGCACTTACGTAACCATTGTATGTCCTGCACTTGCTGCTATTGCACTTCTGGTTAGACCTTAACTGCATTTCGTTGCCTTGTACTTGTACTTGTGTAATGACAATAAAGTTGAATCTAATCTAATCTAATCTAATCTAATCTAATCTAATCTAATCTAATCTAATCTAATCTAATCTAATCTAATCTAATCTAATCTTACCTTAATATAACGGCATGTTATAATATGGTATGGACATTATGGACAATTCTAATATAGTTTACCCCCCAAAATGTATTTTTCACCATTTATTGTTATTCCATGCCTTTATGACTTTCTATCCTCTGTGGAACACAAAAGAAGATATTTTGAAGAATGTTTCAACTGTTTTTGTCCATACAATGAGTTGACCTTCATTATATGAACAAAATAACCTTTTTCAAAATATCTTCTTTTGAGTTCCACAGACAAAGAAATTCTTAAAGGGTAACTTCAGTGATTTAGGATTAGGCTTTGTATCAGTAGAAACCCGGTAGTATATTCAAATTATGGTACTTTCCCCCCTCATATCCCTCTGAGATGAGAGAATTATGCATTTCATTTCTGGAAAAAATTCTCAGATGACGCAAATATCGTCATTTTGCGTCATCTGAGGATTTTTTGGCCAGAGGCCACAAGACTACAGCCACTAGATGGAGCTGTTCCGCATGTTATCAACCCGCCCATAGGGGAGAGTTCTCACGCACAGAATGTAAGACATGACAGACGGCCACACGGACATTCATAAGGGAGCAATGCAGAGCAAAGGCCTTAATTAAAGGCCTTCTGAAGTGAATCGATGGGTTTGTGTAAGAAAAATATCCATATTTAACCTTTTTAAGTAAAATATCTAGATCCACCAGACCGCTTTCCAAATTCAACTTACGAAGAAAGTGCAACGCCTCACGCAGTTCAAACCACTTACGCTCAGTCCGACGTCATCATCGCAACCAGCTTTTTCCGTAAGTTGAATGCAGAATATTTTTTTTTCCTATTTTAATATAGTGGTATGGTAAAGCTAAAATTTTAAGCATCATTACTAGAGTCTTCAGTGTTACTTGATCGTTCAGAAATCATTCTAATATGCTGATTGGCTGCTCAAGAAACATTTCTTATTATCAATGTTGAAAACAGTCTTGCTGCTTAATATTTTTAGTGGAACCTTTGATACATTTTTTCTTTGATGAATATTAAGTTAAAAATTTGTAACATTATAAATGCCCCCAATGTCTGACCCCAAACTTTTGAACAATAGTGTAAATGAACGACTAAAAAAAATATCTTTAATATGCAGAAATTACGTTTTTTATAGAATGTACTTGATAATTTATAGAACACAGCTAACATATACATCACATTCTGCATAACACCTGCTTTCTGCAGAAATAAGCATGTTAATTGCACCAGGCATTTATAAATAAAGTGCATTCTGTAATACGCTTAATTTGCATAAAAAGAGGCGTGTCTGCACTGAATGGAATGACACATGAATTAATGACTTCATTTAAATACGTATGCTAGTGCATAAACCACCTGGTCAAGTTGAAATGCAGGTGATTAGTGCACATTATCCACCATTTTTTCCACCGAAATATCATTCTAAATTGGTGAATTCGCCCACAGAGTGCAAGAGGAAGACGAGGAGAGCAAGAGAACCTGGGATTATCACGAAGCGATCGTTGTACGATTCCGATATTAGCTCACACCACAGGCCTTTCATTATCATACAACTCTACTTAATTACTTTCAGACTGACGCTCCCTTACTGTGTAATGATGCATGCAGCCTTACTAATGTCTGAGATGCTTGTAAATGAATGGTCGAAGGCTCCACATCCATTTCGGCTGGAAGAGAAACCTAATTAGCTGAAGGTGCCGCACTGTTGCTCTGATGCGGGAAAACAATGGGACCAAAGGCGCATCTTAGAGCCTGCTGCAGGTGCCGTTCGGGAAAAAAAAGAAGCACGAAGTGGCTGGCTAGCAGGGAAATGACAGCACTCCCTCCCAGATGCCTACTCTGTAATCCATATAATTATCTCTGTGTGTGAAGATCGAGCTGTCATTACTGTAGTTCACATCAACGCCCTTTCAACAAGCCACATCCATCTCCATATTACTGAATCGAATTAACCTCCAGGTTATTTTCATTAATAAATATGAGATAAGAAATTATTACTTGGACACTTTGTGTTCTGTCAAATGACTGTGTTTAAGTCAAAGAGAAGACGAGCAAAATTTGCTGATCAATTGTGCTCTTGTCAGCTAGATAAAACGTGAAGTACGGAGAGGGAGCGAGAGAGTGCTTGTCTCCATAGTTAACCGATCAAAGAGGCACTTATTCGCTTTAGGAGAAAATAATGAACGAGTCAATTTTTCAACACTCCGATTCCTATGTGGGGAACAAAGACCACTGTTATATATCTGGAAGCTTGCGGGGATGATTGAAAATGTTGTCTATGCATCCAGACATAACTGGGGAGGGTCTGAAACGTAAAGAAACACGTTGGCAGAACAGCACAGTCATATAGTTCTAGCTCAAATTATGCATTTCTTCTCTGAGATGTTGTTCCAAACAAAGATGCTTCCAGAGAAAACAGTATGAATGAGCATCTGAGGTCACTTGGTTGCATAAACAAGCGGCAAGACAAAGACTGTTGCAACACTGCAGATAAAGACTGGGCCCTGACAGTCTTGACAAATGATTTTAATTCTTGTTGAAACATTACTGTATGTAAAGATAAATAGTACAAACTGTACACATACCAGTAATATACACAACCTGGGCTTTTGCTCACCAGCCACTGTGGCTGTGGTTTTCCAAAGTTACTAGCCACTCAGCATTTTCACTGGCCAAAATGTTGTTATTGGCTATATGTAAATGACCACTGTACACACCCAAATTAGATCTACACGAAATGTGTAACATGACAGGTCATCAAATAGGTATATTTAGCTCTGGTAAGATTGTGTGTAAAGCTCCTTAATCTAGACAGAGAAACACTAACAGTTGCTTGTCTGAGAAAAATATGATTTTTTTTGGTGTAAATATAATTTATTCCTCAAGCAATATTCTCATCAGTGTTCTATCAGCTATGACAAATTTTAATCTAGCATATTTTGTGTATGAGCCCATACAGTAGCCTAGTGAAATACATAAAGGATTAGTTCACTTCAAAACGAATATTTCCTGCTATTCTACTCACCCCCATCTCATCCAAGATGTCTTTCTTTCTTCAGTCAGAGGAAAACATTCCAGGATTTTTCTCCACATAATGCACTTCTATGGCAACCAACGGTTGAAGCTCCAAATCAATGCAATTTCAAAGGGCTCTGGGTGATCCAAGCTGAGGAATAGGGTCTTTTCTAGCGAAATGATTGGTCATTTTCCAAAAAAAAAAGAAAAATTGTACATACTTTTTAACCTAAATTGCTCATCTTGTGCTGCTCTGCAGCTCGCCACGGATTACATAATCACATCGGAAAGGTCACACTAGACGTAGGCAGAAGTACCTTCCCATGTTTACAAAGCGCACATGCGAAGACTAATACCTCTGAAGCCTCATTCAAAGCTTTCAACCCATTGGTTGCCATAGAAGTGCATTATGTGGAGAAAAATCCTAGAAAAATCCTCAGAAAACTAAGAAAGACACGAACACCTTCACTCTCAGAAAAAAAGGTACAAAAGCTGTGACTGGGACGGTACCCATTAAAAAGGTTCTAATATGTACCATTGAGGTACAAATAGGCACTCTTTAGGTACAAAGGTGTACCTTTTTAAAGGGTACCGCCCCAGTGACAGCTTTTGTACCTTTTTATCTGAGAGTGTTGGATGAGATGGGGGTGAGTAAAATATCAGGAAATTTTAATTTTGAAGTGAACAAATCCTTTAATGTGATTTAACAGTTTATTTGATTTAATTACAAAAAAATCTAAAAGGTGTGCATCATACCTGACACCTAGATGAACACTTTACAGTTGGTTTTACGACTGTAAGTCATTCTCTTCAAATGCTATTGAAGTTAGAAACGTGTATACCAATGTCGTATGTAACTTTAGAGACGGCCTCTAAATTCATTAATATCGAACGTCCAACGTCAAGCCGACTTTATGCCAGTCACATCAGATGATCCTTGGATCATCAGATGATCAGATGCTGTGACTGGCTGTGATATTTGGAGATTCAAAAGATTTACGTTTCAGACTCTCCCCAGTTGTGTCTGGATGCATATAGACAACATTTTCAATCATCCTCATATGGTTCTGCTGTGATATTTGTTTGAAATTATTTCCGCTGCTGAAATAGAACAAAAACAGTCAATCACTGTATGATGAATGAATCTCCTGCGTATATCGCACATACATCTCTGCTCTGTTGTTTATGACGAGAGTGCAGATTTCAGTGAGTGAGAGTATGCTCTGAACAAAACTCCGGCGTTCCAGCGATGACTAATCTGAACGCCTCTGATTATTAGACATTGCATTCATAAGCTCAACAGAATCGCGTGTGATTGGTTATAATGCGCAACACGATTATAAAAGATGCCGTTTAGGGAAGACTATAATAAAATTCACCCTGCCAAAGTGGAAAGTGGGAGTGACCTGCAAATGGCAGGTTGGCCGGTGTAAGGGTCAGCATGTTATTTTTTATTTTATTTTTTTTACTTGTTTTTAAAAAAAATATTTACTTTTATTCAGATTGGAGGCATTAAATTGACTAAAAGTGAAAGTAAAGTCATTTATAATATTTGGAATAAATGCCGTTTTTTGAAGAATCCTTCAAAGTATAAAGGTTTCCACAAAATATTAAGCATTGATAATAAAAAGAAATGTTTCTTGAGCACCAAATCAGCATATTAGAATGATTTCTGAAGGATCCTGTGACACTGAAGACTGGAGTAATAATGCTGAAAAATTTAACTTTGCCATCACAGGAATAAATTACATTTTAACATATTTTAAAAGAGAAAACAGTTTTAAAGTGTAATAATAAGTCACAATATTACTGTATTTATGAGCCAACAAACTCAAACTCTATGTGAAGAGACTTTCAAAAACATTAAAACAAGTTACTGACCCCAAACTTAGCAGTGTGTATTTTTTGTTTTGGCTGATGAATGATAAATGGTTGATATTAGAATTGTATACTTTTTTTTGTCCCAAAAAGTAAAAAATAAAACATTATAAATTAAACTCGATTGTTCTAAATATTAGTACAAGTCAATTCAGGCATCACAAAAGTACAGCATGAAAATGGATATTCATAGTGAGCTTTGTATTAGATGATAGACACAAAAGTAATATAAATGAAATATGGGAAATGAGCACGGCTGATAAAATGTCCAATATTGGAGATTATATATTCAATACTGGTCAATACTGATACATTAAAAAACTCATACACCACTATATCGTACACTACTGAACCAACATGTTCCATTAAAAATGATAAAAAAAGAAACTTAAATAAACTTGGACCTTCAATAAACTTGGAGAAACTTATAGCAACTTATAGCAATAAAACTAAAGCTCGTCTCAGCTAGGTGGGTTTAAGAAATGACCCAAACAGTGGCTCTCTGCAAGGACACCATGAACAAAATGCTTGCAATAAACTTCAGGCCTTGATATTGTTTTACACTCCTTTGGAACGCTCTGAGCAGCCAGCGGTGGGACTCAACTCAGCACTTTGCTGACACAGACATATGTCTTGTCCCTTTCAATGCTTCAGAGAGAGCTTAATTCAATCATTGTCTTATTGATCCTGGCCTACTGTAACAATTTCTGTGTTTAGAAGACTAAGCATTATTGAACATGCAATGACTTCAACAGTTTCCTACATAATATCTGACAGCCCCTAACAATATTTCTTATGAAAGCGTGTGACCCATAGGAAGGAAAAATCACTAATGAGACCTCTTTAATATTTCCTAGACAGCGATGAAATTACACAAAGGGCAAATGGTGACTTTCTCGAGCTTTTATCATGAAATAAAAATCATTTCTCATTAAATTTGAGCTTTGACATTCACATTCATTCCATAGCTCTAAACTCTTTCAGTATGTCAACAACTGTCTCATTTCTATCGATTTTTAATCCTGTTTCATTTGTTATAACATTTTTAGCAAACCATTTTTGATTTGTCTGAATGTTCCCAGATTTGATACCACAACGTTCTCTGTTGTCAGGAACGCTTTCATTGCGTACACTGTAAAATAGATAAAAGGTGACAAAGTCATTTCAAGAACATATTTTAGTCTTCCTACTTCGAAATGTCATGTTTAATTCAACGTGTCACTTGCGTTTTCTTTGTAATTATCTGTGAGATTTACTAGCAATTTCTGAATTTTTTTCAGGTTTAGAGAATGTACCCCTAAAATAAAAGATATGTATTCAGATGAGCTGTATGGCAGTCTGAAAAAGTATTTTCTCATATTATGCACTACTTCAAAAGATACAAAAAAAAATTAAAAAACTGCTAGCGAAATCCCTCACGTTTACAGTCAGAGGTGAAGCCCCTTCAGGAAGCAGGTGTGCTTCAATATTGTCATTTCCACAGCGCTACATTCAGATCTGTTTCATCAACACACATGCCTAATTACATGGCATGTGTGAAGTCATTATAAAACACCTCAGCAGCCTTGGGATTCTCTCATACTTAAGCAATCTAACAGAGCTTCAGCTCTGTAATTACGAAACAAAATGAAATAGGGATTTTTTGTCTACCTATGTGGGTGTATAGCCCCGCCCCCAAACTGCACATAGCTTCCTGCAGTAGAATAGAGATCACACCATCAATAAGGGAATAGCGGTGCCTACTTTCCTCTCTGGAGAGGGGGCACCTAAAAGCAACTAAAAGGTCCCACCAGGCGCTCTGTCTGCACAGACAAGCAGCTGCCTTTCTCCTCCGCAATTCGCTATATAATATCTCAACAGGAACATCAGTCGTAACAGAGGAAGGTCTATAAATATCGGGGCGAATGGAGCCGATACCTGCCTGTGCTCTGTTACAGCTCTTTATGAGACACCGGTGGGCACCATTAAACTTACTGACCCCTGACATCACGGCTTATAAGGCAGACCAGTCTCACGCACAGCAAAAGTCACGCATGTTAAGCAAAAAGCATGTTATTAGTAATAAAACATTGTTCACAAATGTTGTCTTTGTTTCAAATGTGCAGTGCATTTTGGTAGTTGCCAAATAAGATGGGAAGCATATATTTGTATTGGTAACTGTGACATTCCTCTAAAAATGCATCTAAAACTATTAAAAAAAGATTTTGCTCATCTTTAATAATAATATAATAACAACAATACTAATACATTTGTAATGATTATAATTATTAAATAATTATTATGTTTTTAACAATCAGAAATATAAATATATATATATATATATATATATATATATATATATATATATATATATATATATATATATATATATATTATTTTAAAAAACTGCATTATATTACTATAAATAAATAAAAAAAACATTTGAATATAATAATAGTAATACTATACATTTACTTTTTTGTTTTGTTTTTGTATAGCATCTTTAATACTTTAAATGTAGATAATACATTTCTGTAATTATGACCTTTTATGAGTTCATATTAATTGAGAGAGTGCATGGACTATTTGTACAATTTGAATAAAAATGCATTTGTCACTGCAGGACTAATAAAAGAGTGAAGGCAAAATATTTAAATGACAAATTCATTAAGAGACTAGATTAAATTAATATATTCAATTAGAATTATCCAGATTAAATATGTATATTTCATGAGCTAAAAGGAGGTCGAAAGGTGAAAAACTTGAAAAACTGTGGGGGGATTTTTGCTTATACTGTATGGAATAATAAGGGGAAATACAATATTTTAACCTAAATTCTCGATGTTGATAACAATGGTCACCATTTGTTCAGATTTTCACAATTTATGACCACGATTTAGCTCATTAAGTACAAATATTTAATGTGTCTCTCATTTAAACTAAAAACTGTAAATAATGTAGACTGTATGTATAACAATTACACAAGAATTAGATAAAAAAGTCCTGTCATATTGCACAATACTGCAGTTGCTACATGAAATTTCATGTCAACTACCCATTTAACATCTGTAAATGATATCTTTCCAAGTGTAACATAATATTTATGAAAAGTAAGCTCTGCTATTACTGCTTCACATTTTTTCCTTGCCCCTGCGGCCTTGGTTACATCAAGAGAAAACAAATATCTTTTTGTTAGAAATCGAAAGGATATTACAGTTAGAATATGAAAACAAACTAAATAAAGTGCACTGATGAATCATGCAGTAAATAGGGTCAATTTTGATTTCATGTTGTGTTGGAAAAAAAAACATGTTTGAAATTAGATTTCACCGTATGAGAATGAAAGCCGAGGGAGAGTATCGTACAGGCTTGTAATCAGAGAATTGCTGTATCCACATTGGAGGGGGTTCACTTCACTATTGCATTAGAGACACTGATTGTGGAGGGGGGGTAGAAGCAGGTGTCGCAGGTAATGGAAGAGATAAAGAATAAAGACTCGAAAGAAGGCAGCGTGCTGAGCTCCTATTAACAACCCGCATTCAAGCAATATCAGCACTGGAGCTCGGCCAAACTGCTCAATGCCTCTCATATTCTGAAGCATTTCCTGAACTGTTATTTACAGACTTGGAGTAATCAACCCGTTTTCTTTTAAACAGACAAAAACAAATGTACTGCACCGACGACTGCCGAATTTTCCACACTCTAAAGCAGAGCTTCTCATCCGTGGAAACAGTCAATTATATAGTTTAGCTGTCATTGTACACTAATGTTTAATTGCAGAATTCCACGATCGACCAATCAGAAGAGACTAGGGGTGTAACGATACACTCGTGTCACTATTCGATACAAATCGCGATACTGAACTCACGATACAATATGCAATATTTTAAGTCAAAATAAAGAAGTTTTTTTATTTATTATTATTATTATTGTATTATTATCAGGACCCACAAATATTCCCCCATTGCATTATTATACATTATATTCAACATTATATATATGGTTATTTAATATTTAATGTAGTAATGTGACTGAAACTCATAGACTTTCACTCACACTTTCAATGCAGGCATTGGATCTCTTAAAGGTCGGGGTAAGTGGTATTTCAAAACTGCTTTAGAAAACTGTCTCGGGCCGAGTACCAAAACAAACTTATAGCCAATCAGCAGTAAGGGGCGTGTCTACTAATGACGGGGAGAAGAAAGCGCTCGGTGCATATCATTATTCAAAAGACACGACACAGGACGGACATTAGCCGAGCGACGACAGAAAGAGAGAGATGGCAGATAAAAAAACAAATGTGGAAGATCCGGCAAGAAGTAGGAACCGTGTAAATATCAGATCAGGTTTCCAGCGCTGGAGAGATCTCAAGGAGCGAAGGCCCAGGTTGCTTTATTTCTTCTCGATAGGCGAGTAACATTGATTTTGTTTTGTTTCACAGAACTAATATATGCTGGCTTTTGCTTGAATATGCTCATGTGTCATATTTGCTTGCTTGTCCATTTGCAATCGTATTGTTGTTCACTTCAGCGATGATAAAGACCCATTCATTTCCACACCGTATAAGCCTGGAGTGTCTAAACCTTCTCACTGTCTGTTTCAAGCGTCAGCTCCCAAAGTGTGTCCAAAAAGTGAGATAATATATTCCTAATATATGTGACCTGATCCAGCAAAATGAGTCACAGTGACCCGAATTTCAAAATTGTTTGAATTTTTATGGAGTAGAGCGAATTTGGCAAAGGGCGGATTCGAACCTTTTGACGGATTGCGTCAAAACTTTCTGCCATGTGTCTTACCCCTACACTATAGTCGCTCTAAATGATTCAGTGATTTCCGTAATTTTGTATGGCCCAAACAGACGTTTAGTAAACAAAGCTAAACAGTATTGCACTATCTTTCTGAGGAGATCTGCTAATTGTTTACACAGAGCACTGCTAGTCTGACAGGAGGATGGCTGGACCGGGGCTGATCAGCGTTTGTGTCACTGTTTGTGTTCATTTCTAAGCTTTTAGATTGGTTCTATACAACGTGACCATATTCGGAGAGCACAGACAGTGAAGTTTCAGGGGAGGGGATACCTGGAATATAGGGAAATGCTCAGAAGTGACGAGAGGAGTTGAGAAAAGCAATGTTCATTTCCAGCGAATTTAGTAAAACTTTGTCAACTTTAATAGTCATTTAAATACCTTTACTCAATTTAATCGGACTACGAAACTTTGGGAGATTATTTTTGAATGTCTGTTCTTTGAAATTAGATCGATTAGATTGAAATTAGATTGAAAAAAATAAATATTTTCATTGTTTTTCCACATTATCGGCCCGTATCTTAAAATAGAACGTTGCGACTTCCGACTCATTTCGCCAGAACGGGTCACATATGTTTGCTTTCACTTATTGATGACATCATACCCTCGGCCGGCTGGCACAGCAGATTCTGCCATAGGCGTTGCCTGGGTTACGTATGTGTGGGGCAGAGCTATCAAAATAGGGGTGTGTTTGTTTTGGTGATTTGAAATCAACATCGGTTACCAGAAAGCACTTACCCCACCTTTAAGCCACGCACACACAAACTCTCCCGGTGCACGCTATGTCCTGCCACTCCCGCTTTTAATGCACTATACATATAAGAATAAACCATCTAATCATACTACTAAAACTAAATGTGATCTGGTGATTTAAATGATGTTTGCGCTTTCACTTTGCAGAGTGCCGTTCCGGCAGTGCGTGCACTTCAGAGGATCAATGCAATCAGTCTAATCGCATTCGTGTTTGGAAGTTAATTCGAAACGACATAAGGGTGAGTACATTATGACAGAATTTACATTTTTGGGTGAATTATACCTTATAAATACAGTAAGTTGAGCCTTTGATTACCCAATCGGTAACACTTTATAATAACTACACACTATGAAGCATTAGTTAAGCATTTGTAAATAGTTAATTCATCATTTATAAAGCATTAATATACATTAATGGGCAGTTTATAAATACAACTATAAATGCGTTATTCTTGATTTATAAACATATCTATAATGTGTTTAATAATTGTATTTTCATACTTTATAAATGATCAAGTTATCATTTTCTAAATTAAGTATTACATTATTTACAAACCAGTTATTTAGGAATTGTCAGTGGTTCATATCATTTAGAAAGTGTAAGTAAATGATTAATACACTATTTAAATGTACATTTATACATTTTATTATTTAGACATATAGTAATAGTTACTCAGTGTGTTAATAAATGGTTTATAACATGTATTCCTACTGTAATTCCTAATTAATTCAGGTAGTTATAAAACATTTAGTAGTTGTCAGTTAACTCTTTTTGTGAGTTCATCTAAAGTGAGGGCTATTTATGCCTCATAAAGCTTTTACAAAGGAGATTTAAAGGCCCAATTCTCTTCTGAACATAAAAAAGGAAACAAACACAACACAGGAGGAATATAACACATATAAATATTTATTTAAAAATGCAAAAATGGAGACTGTACAACTAGTAACTTAATATAAAATTAAAATTAAACCTCTTCAATATCATATAAAATAGTATTCCTGTAGACCGCCAGAAACCATAACTGCAGTCAAATGATACTAAGCCTCTGCAATCTGATATAAATATACTTTTCTGTAAAGTGTAAACATTTCTGAATAAAAATGTACCAGTGGATCACACTGGATTACAGGAGTGCCAAAATACAACAAATACAATTTTGATAAAACAATAATAATATAATAAAATATTTTGCAGTGTCAAAACAGTAGTAACTTTAAAACATTAGAGAACAGCAGTGCAGAAGAGAACTGGGACTTTAAATCTCCTTTGTAAAAGCTTAAATCGTCCTCACTTTAGATGAGCTCACAGAAATAGTTAACTGACAACTACTAAATGTTTTATAACTACCTGAATTAATCATGAATTACAGTGGAAATGCACGTTAAAAAAGCATTTATTAACACACTGAGTAACTATTACTATATGTCTAAATAATAAGATGTATACATGTACATTTAAATAGTGTATTAATCATTTACTTACACTTTCTAAATGATCTGATGAACCACTGACAACTCCTAAATAACTGGTTTGTAAATAATGTAATACTTCATTTAGAAATGATAAATTGATCATTTAGAAAGTATGAAAATACAATTATTAAACACAGTATAGATATGCTTATAAATCAAGAAAAAAACATAGCTGTTTTTATAAACTGCTTAGTAATGTCTATTACAGGGTTCCCACTCTTTCATGAACACCAGATTCAAGGACTTTCAAGGACTTTTTAAAGCACCTTTTATTTTAAATCAAGCACAATAAATACGATAAAGGTGGGTGTGTTATTGCCAATATATCAAATACCTACTGTACCGGTGTCTATCATTAATGCAGTAATGCTAAGGCATATACTGACAACTAAAATACAATTTCCAATGAGGAAAAATTTGCAATTTTACAAAATCCAATGAGGAAAGAGGCTGGTGTACAAGAGCGAGCGAGCTTTAACGAGAGATGCAGTTTGCAGCTCTTATTCCTGCTTTTAACATTTATTTCACACTAGTTTGAGTTTTCTTTTTTATAAATCATTACTTAATTAAAACATCAAAATATAGAAATAATATTGTATACATGAATTTTCCAATTAAATGAAAAGATTTCAGATGTTTACGTGCTTTTCTTCTTTTTATTTTTTGCTCAGTGATGAAATATTGCCCTTGTAAATACTTGCCAGCATTTCAGTAATGAAAGTCTAGATCTTTAAAATGCATCCAAATTACAGCAAAGCGCAACCATACGGTGGCCTGCAGGGGTCAAAAAGGATATAAACAGTGCATTTTGAAGTGATCTCATCTTGAAAACTCTGAGATGTGGATTCGGACGGCAATTAAATGACCACACGTCCTTGGTGTTTGTCTAAAAACAGTAGGTAATTCGGCCGGGGATTTTTATGCGGGTGTGGGAGAAAAACACTGACCTTCTGGATTTGGGCGGCAATAAAATCTCCGACTA
This sequence comes from Romanogobio albipinnatus, assembly GCA_023566225.1. Taxonomy (NCBI): domain Eukaryota; kingdom Metazoa; phylum Chordata; class Actinopteri; order Cypriniformes; family Gobionidae; genus Romanogobio; species Romanogobio albipinnatus. The sequence goes on from CM042256.1 coordinate 40,597,468, forward strand.
GCCCCTGTCAATGATGAAAATACCTTATGACCCCACGAGAAACAATTACCATCCGAATAGGGCTCTGAACAGTAGATGGTGCTTATGGAACAGCAAAAATATATTCCTTCCTCCCGTAATGCTGTTTTGTTCTGGCTTTGGCAGCGCATGAAGGCCAATTTTTGTAATAGCACCATGCTACTCTAACAAAATGCAGTTCATGCTTAATTCAAGCACTTTCAAGGACCCATGTTTGTTTTCAAGTACTTTCCAGGCCTTGAATCCATGTGTCTGAAATTCAAGAACTTTCAAGTACATTCAAGAAGCGTGGGAACCCTGCTATTAATGCTTTGTAAATGATGAATTAACTATTTACTAATGCTTAAAGGGTTAGTTCACCCAAAAATGCAAATTATGTCATTAATTACTCACCCTCATGTCGTTCGACACCCGTAAGACCTCCGTTTATCTTCGGAACACAAATGAAGATATTTTTGTTGAAAGCTGATGGCTGAGAATGGCCTCAGCAAGCCCTCCATAGGGATTCAGTACATTTACACTCACAAGACCCATAAAAGGCACTAAAAACGTCATTACAAAGTCCATCTCACTACAGTGGCTCTACAATAATTTTACAAAGTGACGACAATAGTTTTTGTGCACAAAAAAAAAAAATCTAAATAACGACTTTATTCAACACGAACTTTGGCCTCTGCCGTGAACTCATGAAGCACCACGACGCATGCGTGAGAATATGACGCAGATCCGGCGTTAACTAATGCTTCAAAGCGTGTAGTTATTATAAAGTGTTACCAACAACGCTATATCGCGAATCATATCGTTTACATCAACGATACATTTTATATCGCGATATATCGATTAACGATGTATCGTTACAGCCCTAGAAGAGAGATATAATAAAGGTCCGTAAATATATTTTTAATACCAGTTGCCGCGATCACAAGCACAGCAAAATGAAAGAAAAGCCCTGTAAAGGATTAGACTGTACTCACAGCCAGGATAATCTGCAAGGAACTGTGGGCCACCTCCACATACTGGTACTCCAGCAGGCAGCCGGCGATGCTGATGTAGCGATGGTCCTCTGGGGCCCAGGAGGGAGGAGGGGTCACGGGGGTCACCCTGCACCCCGGGCCGTTCTCCATCCACCAGGAGCGATGCATGGAGATGTTAAAGGTCATAATCAGGTCTGTGTCCTGCGGGAGAGGAAAAATTGGTCAGAAAAGAGCTATACCTACTTTCAAGTGAAATCTGAATGCTTTATATGCTTCTGTTTCATCATAAGAGTATATTCAGAACAAATGCCAAATATCATCAATCCAAGCACTTGCTTTTACAGTCAAGTTAGTCCATTTCCCAGCAATCAAATAATTTAAATGATGTATTCAAGCTTACGAGATGTAATACTCTGAACGCTGACTTATTTAACAATGTAGGTCAAATAGTAACAAGCACTCTGGAATATTTTAATCACGCTAAATCCAGTCCACTCTTGTTTAATAGTGGCTAAAAGAGTGATGGATTTCTCCCTGCTAAGACACCTCGAATTATAACCTCTAACCTCTAATGCACAATTTCATACATTAGTTCATATTAAAACAATCATATATTCTGGCTTGCGATCATTCTAATGCTTACACCCATGATTTAAAAAGTCAGACATTGCCTCACACTGGAAATAGGATCTCTAGCAGCCAGTGAAGGGCTTGTGTTTTGTTGTGTCATTAATCAGTTTGAAGCTTTTAACATTTTGAGGAGCAATTATTTAAGTGGCTCTTATGTGGTTAATTTTGAGACGTCAAAGGGACCCGCAGAGCAATAACCAGCCAACACATACTTATAAGTGTGGCATGAGATTAATTCCACAATCAAGTGGTGGAAGAAATCACATTTCTCAAATCCCAAATTTGCTTTTGTGTGCCATTTTTCAGCCTTAATGATCCGCACGCTGACGACTGAAGTGTTTGCAATATCCTGGGTCATTTGAGTGAATGCCAGTTACACAAGCGGAGGACTATTCACCAGGGCTTTGAGTATGCAATGAGAACATATTCCAACAAATCCATCAGTCTTAAGATACGCATGCCAAGCCTAGACACAAAGCAGAAAGAAAGAAACAAAACTCTAATTCTCACACCTACAGATGCACGACTTCATAAATGTGATGCACGCATCGGTCGAGTGCTCCACGAAATCCCTCTAAAGAGCAGCGATCGTGCATTTTAAAGCCAGATTTCAGGACCTACATGTGTTGAAGCTTGGCACTGAGCGTGCTTTTCATGTAGGAACCAAAAGCTCCCCATGAGACATTTCCTTCTGAGAGAAAAAAACAGCACATAGGAGTATAGTTGTCTTAAGAAGTGCTTAACGGAATAAAAATTTGAATTTTGAATTTTTATCTACAAGCTAGTGCACTCCTAAAAACGGACAAAATGAACCTTTATCAGATAGTTGCATTTACATATTAGTCTTTCTCTCCATTTTGATGACTCATGTTGCACTAAACAGACTTTTGTCCCATTAGTGCTCCAATAATATGAGATTAATTCTTTGCAAATGACTCTTTTCCTATAATATAGAAAGGTAGCTATACTGTATGGACTACCAATCAAAAGTTTGGAGTCAGAAAGATGTTTTTTTTTAAAGAAATTAATACTTTGATTCAACAAGGACACAATAAATTGACAGCAAAGACTTGACAAAAAAATAAAAATAAAATAAATGCTAAACTTTCTATTCATCCACATCCAAAATCCACAGCACATTTTTCTTGTTTTACTTTGATATGTCTGGTCCAAACTTAAGGCTGATTTATACTTCTGCGTCGGACCTACGCCGTATCCTCTATGGCGCAAGTTACACGTTGGTTTTCATTTATACTTCTGCGTTGTTGTCTGCGTCAATGTGCAATTACACATGCAGACCGCTAGGAGGCAGTGTCCTCGGGCATGTTGATGGTAACCCACAGTATCAAGGCAAAAGCCGAAGAAGAAGCAACTTGTTTACATTGTCAGAGTATCAGCAGCCGTCATGGCATCGGATAGCGGCTTTTCTTGCAGCTTGAGTTGTTGTGTGTAATACAAATTAAGCATCTCTAGTTGATTGGTAGAGTTACATAAGAGGCGATCTGGCGCTGGAATGAGTTTTTGAAATCATGCAGAGTGCTCGTGACGCTGTTTTCAGTATCGTGGCTCGTGCAGACGAGCGCTTCTATCGATTGCTGTTGCGGAGACTATTCATTCCGTTGAAAACACAAAACGAAATGCACCCATTGTGATGTGTCCCTGTTCTTGATATACAATCACTGATTAACATCTTTGGTTTTAATGAGAAAATAAATCAACTATACACAGCGGATCTATGTTTTTATTCACTAGCATAAAGAATCTCTGCACTACAAAATATTGTGTTATATAGCAGATAAGGATGAAACTATCATCCCATTTCTGGACACACACACACACACACACTCCTATCGCAGATTTTTTTATTTTTTTTATTGACCTGAGGGAGGGGTTCTGGCAGACCAATCACAGCGATTGCAGTCCGCGTAGAATTGACGTGTTGTTTTTACATTTTTGGAGAGGTGCACGTCAGGGTACATCGCAGGGTACGCGCGCATCACACAGCCTACGGCCTAGCTATGGCGTACACTCAACGCAGAAGTATAGTGTTATCTATACTTATATCTTGTATATATATCTTGTCCTTTCGGTCATGACCCAAAGCTCATGACCATAGGTGAGAGTAGGAACGTAGATTGACCGGTAAATCGAGAGCTTCGCCTTACGGCTTAGCTCTTTCTTCACGACGACAGACCGGTACATCGACCGCATTACTGCAGAAGCTGCACCGATCCGTCTGTCAATCTCCCGTTCCATCCTCCCCTCACTCGTGAACAAGACCCCTAGATACTTGAACTCCTCCACTTGGGGCAGGAACTCTCCACCAACCTGAAGTGGGCAAGCCACCCTTTTCCGACTGAGGACCATGGCCTCGGATTTGGAGGTGCTGATTCCCATCCCAGCCGCTTCACACTCGGCTGCAAACCGTCCCAGTGCATGCTGGAGGTCCTGGTTAGAAGGGGCCAACACGACAACGTCATCCGCAAAGAGCAGAGACGAAACCGTGTGGTCCCCAAACCTGACACCCTCCGGCCCTTGGCTGCGCCTAGAAATTCTGTCCATAAAAATTATGAACAGAACCGGCGACAAAGGGCAGCCCTGCCGGAGTCCAACATGCACCGGGAACAAGTCTGACTTACTGCCGGCAATGCGGACCAAACTCCTGCTTCGGTCATACAGGGACCGGACAGCCCTCAGCAAAGGACCCCGGACCCCATATTCCCCCAGCACCCTCCACAGGACACCGCGAGGGACACAGTCGAATGCCTTCTCAAAATCCACAAAACAAATGTGGACTGGTTGGGCAAACTCCCATGAACCCTCCAGCACCCTGTAGAGGGTATAGAGCTGGTCCAGTGTTCCACGACCAGGACGAAAACCACACTGTTCCTCCTGAATCCGAGGTTCCACTATCGGCCGAATTCTCCTCTCCAGTACCCTGGCATAGACTTTCCCGGGGAGGCTGAGAAGTGTGATCCCCCTATAGTTGGAACACACCCTCCGGTCCCCCTTCTTAAAAAGAGGGACCACCACCCCGGTCTGCCATCCCAGAGGCACTGTCCCCGACCGCCACGCGATGCTGCAGAGGCGTGTCAGCCAAGACAGCCCCACAACATCCAGAGACTTGAGGTAATCAGGGTGGATCTCATCCACCCCCGGTGCCTTGCCACCGAGGAGTTTCGGATCTATAATGTGTAAGGAAATTACAAAAACCATACCACTCTGAAACACCCCGTGAAATCCATGCTTGCAAAATCAGTGCATGAAATCCATTCTGCATGATCCTATTGGTCGTTAACATTGCCAAGATCTGAATCGGGCTCGAATTGGTCTGAAATTGACGCCATCTGTAGAATTTACTCTAAAGAAGAACTCGCAGTTATGGAGGGGTGGGACATTTCCTGAAGATGCGATGCCAAGTGGTGCCAATCACAACACTCTGGTCCAGCTAACCAATCACAGCACATTTTATATTTCGGAAGAAGGGGCTTCAACGAAATCGACGAGTTTGAGCCAGACTGGGGAGAGAGGTGCTGTAGTAATGTAAAATATGTGAAAAATAATGCATTTTTTAACAATCCAGCATGAAAACATATTCTAGTACACCCCAAAAACAAAACCAAGACTTCGTAAAAAGGCATAATAAGAACCCCTTTAAATACATACTATCTGGAGGAAAAAAAAACAACCCCTGATAATATTGGTTTATAAGAACAAAATGAAATATCCATGCTAACAAAAGCGTCTCTTTAGCATTTGTCGAAAACTTGCCTCTAGTGTTTTCTGAGGCAGAGTGAATCATCTGTGGGCCCAAGTCACAGTCCCTATTATGTTTTCTTATAGGCCGCTGGAGGATCAATCACTCGCCCGCCTCCGTAAATGGCTTCACTATTTGCCCAGCCAGTGTGGGTGATGTGATAAAGCACTTTTAATCCATTTCAAAACGCACACTAACGACAGACATTTTTGCTGAAGACTTGCCCAACCTCACACTGCGGTGTCTATCTCAGTGTGAGAATGACATTGGCTGTCTGAAAGGCTCCTGCATTACTCTCCCTGAATAAGCTCTGTTCCTCTTTGGAGGGATGCTTAGCACTTCTCGTTCTGTGAAATACAAACCGAGGCCTCAGTGCACCCTTGCTTCTTATTAAAACATATACAAAGAACCTGAATGGTTGGATTGATTTGTTTCCACCAAATCAATACCACTTTTACAGCAGTGCAGGGCAAAGCCTTGTTTATACACACAAAACACATGTATCACGCTCCAATGACGGACATAAATAGCCATCATGATGCAAAAAGTGAATCATGGCTTTGACTGAATGCGGCCTTTGGCCTCTAACTTTTTGAAGGAACTAATTGCTATACAACATTAACATGTTACATGTAAGAAGGATCAACTAAACGCTGGATTTTCAAAAGCTCCATTATTGTTGCAGTAAATTTGTACATCGTTCTTGAATTAATAATTTATAGATGCACGCTGGTCTGTTATTGCAGGGACATCGACTTTAAATTTCCACACCCCTAAACATGACGTGGAACAAATTGAACTGTGATTGGTTGCGTTACATGTTAGTCAAATGTCCTCTTGGGTGATCTTTGAACAATGAAAGCTGCTTATAGAGTCCAGACCTTCTGCCGTCAGTCTAAGGTCTGGCTACGAGACATTAGATTAACAATGACTACAGCAGTGTTGGCTACTGTCACTTTAAGAGCTGCACGGACCCAATAAACTGTTACACACATACTCTTTCTCAGAGTTTACATTAATTTAAGACATAACCGTCTGTGTTTACGAGGATACTTACCAAAACGGCATTTCAACATATTTGTGTGTAGGCTATTTGACCATTTAGGCACGTATCTGAAGCCCACAGTGTACTTCGCTTATGCGCATGCTCCATCTCAAGCGCTCAAGATCTCCCTGAACCAAAACAACATGCTTTTGCTGCATTCGCACTTAAGAGATGGCAACTCGTGATGTTCTTCCCTGAGCTGTTACGGATTTATGAGTTTCTTTGCCAACACTATCAACACCAAAATGGCTTTGCTCTGCTCTGATGGGAGAGTGGGATCTAAAGCTAGCTAGCATCTCCGAAATTGCCTACCCTAAATATATAGCTGCCTTTATATTTTAGAAGGAGGTCCCTTTCAAAGGGTTTATTTATTTGAGGGTCCTTTTCATTAAAAAGTTTGAAATGCCTAGTCCGACCCCAGATGTGTTGGACAGGCATCTTCCTCTTACCACTGAAAGAGAAGGACATGGGCTAAATAAAGTGTACATGTTGCCTTACTCTTCCGCTCTGTTGCTTCCTGTCTCTCTAACAGGTGTAATGAACATCAGCCGAGTGGATAAACGCGATCCATCAGCAGTCAAATAGCAGGACAGACTGCTCAACACATCAGCATTTCAATCTGCAAACCGGCAGGGTTCCCGTAGACAAACACTCCTCCATTACTCTCCTTCAGTCCATGCCAGAGTCACCGCGACAGGAAACACGGGCTGCCTGAAAGAAGGCCTGACAGTGAGGGGTTGTCAGGACAGTGTCTGGAGATGGATGAGACCATATTTCAACAGGAATTATGAGCCAGCATGCTTTACAGTGAGTGATGATGGATGGCGGTAAAGGAAGTAGTTGATGCCCTGCTAGGCCAATCAAAACAAAGAACATACTGTGTTTAGGATCCTGTAGCTTGATACTGTTGTGATGTTTTGATCACAACACAGTAACAGTTAAACATCTCTATTAATCACCACAGTGTAAATTAAATACAATTATGTTTTTGATATAAGTCTCTTACCGTATACTCACATAGGTTGCATTTATTTGATCAAAAGTACAGTAAATAAATACCACAATATTCTAAAATATTATTACAATTTAAACGTACACTTTGTAACTTTTTATTGTCCAAAAATGAACATTTCAATAATGAGTGAATACATAATCAATCCTTCTTCCAAAACATGTTTTTGTCTTACCCTGATCCACTATGTCATATCTGTCGGGTAGGGGTGTAACGGTACACAAAACTGACGGTTCGGTACGTACCTCGGTTTTGAAGTCACGGTTCGGTACGAGTTCGGTACAGCAGATTTACAAAATTGCTTTGTATTTATTTTTTATATTTAACAGTGGTTTACTGGGGAAAAAAAGTGTCTGTCCTTGAATGAATTAAATTATATCTAAAAGTTTATTTAAGATATTTCTGTAAATTATATAGGGATCCCTTACTTGTACATTAATATTAAAGATTAACCACAGAGCCCAAACTATTAGCCTAAATTCAGTTGCTATTTATTTTTAGGTATAATAATCAACACTCAAATAACACATTGTGTGCAAACATGTAAACTTCACATAAGGCAGTTTTTGCATTAACTTCTAAATCTAATTATAAAATAGTTTTTTTTCTCCAAATCGTTGTTGAAATATAATATTTATTAACAGTGTATGTCATTTTCATGACAGGTTTATTTAACATGCATGAAATAATCAAGACATCACTAACAGGTTCAGTAGAATATAATGAATATATAGGCTAATATAGTGCATATATTTAGTGAAAGAGTTGATTTCTCTAGTGAATATAATTCTGTGGACACTGAATGACTGCCTGAGGTAAATGTGATGCTAACGTTACATGACATTGTTTAGTTTACAGCAGTTATATTGACGTCTTTCCGCCGTTGAAACACTGATATAGCGAATACACCACATATATACATGACAGTAAGTTGTAATGTATCCTCAGCATACCTTCAGATCGTCATTCATGTTTATTCTTTAGGAAGAGATGATCGATCGCCTTCACAGATGATCGCGTTCACGCGCGTGCGCGTCGCGCGGCCGCTTGAACTGTGATCAGTGACCAGTCACGCCACATAGAGCGTCAAAATGGCATTTATCGTTTGAATTTCGTGATAAAATTAACTGAATACTTAATATGTTTGTGTGGGAACTCGGATTGAAGTGTGTTCCGCACTTACAACAAGCCGACTGTTAACTGTTAAAGATTACATTCATAACCGTTCGATACACGCGTGCACGTTCACAAATGATTGCGTTCATGCGCGCGCGCGGCCACTTGAACTGTGTTCAGTGATCACTGATCAGTCACGCACATTAAAGAGCATCAAAACGGCATTTATCGTTTGAATTTCGTGATAAAATGGACTGAATACTTAATATGTTCGTGTGGGAACACGGATTGAAGTGTGTTCCGCGCTTACAACAAGCCGACTGTTAACTGTTAAAGATTACATTCATAACCGTTCGGTACACGCGTGGACCGAACCGAAAGCCCTGTACCGAAACGGTTAAATATGAATACGTGTACCGTTACACCCCTACTGTCGGGATGATTTTTTTGCAGGAAATTGCGTATATACGCCAATTGCCTGTGTGTCTCGTCACATCCATAAAAAGACAACAGGTGCTCCGGCTACTTTGACGTGTGTATGGTGTGGGAGAGGCAAATGTTAGTTGTCACAATGAGCGAGAAAGGTTGATATGAAGAACGCTAAATCTCAAACCTCTGGGGAATAACCGTTTAAAAAAATGCCAAACAGAGGAGAGTCTGCTGGCAAAAAGAGAACGTGACAGAGCTTGTAATAAAACGAGAATCAACATTGGCTTGGCTTTTCAGAGATGGCGAGAATGTTTTGGTTATTGTTGTAATCCTCGCTCCCTGAAGGAGGGAACAGAGACATTATGTCAATATTGGTCAAACTTTGGAGCCCAATCACCTTCAGGTAGTAAGAAAACACACCAATGAAGATTGGCGAGTGAGATTTGTAATGTCAAACATGACTGACTGAAAATGGAATGCCTCGGTTACTGTTTATATTTATGCATTTGGCAGACGCTTTTATCCAAAGTGACTTACAGTGCCCTTATTACAGGGACAATCCCCCTGGAGCAACATGGAGTAAAGTGCCTTGCTCAAGGACACACTGGTGGTGACCGCTGGGATTGAACCAGCAACCTTCTGCATATCAGTTCCATGGTTTAACCCACTGGACTACCATCTCACTGTTGTCACAAATACACCACCTGCTGAATGCCGGGATCCCATCTCGGCTCCTCAGCACAAACCTGAATGAGCGAGTTGCTGGTCAGCTTATATAATCATATGTCCGGGGGAGTGGCTTGGCGATGCAAATCTCACTTGCCAATCTTCACTGGCCCGTTTTCTTGCTACATGAAAGTGATTGGGCTCCCAAGTAAGACCCCATATGTCAGTATCGACGTAATGTTGAACGTGACTGACTGAAAGGGAACTGAGGGATTTAAAATGTAGCTCTCTAACAGAGTTCATTGTAAGCATTATCTATCACTTTGGATAAAGGCGCTTGCCAAATGCATAAATGTAAATGTAAAAAAAGAAAAGAAAAAAAAGCTAAGCTTTTTCAGTGGCTTCAAAGACAAGTGATTCACTGTAGATGCAAATCAAATAAAGGTGGAATATTGCAGCAGCAAGCTCTATAGTTTGGGTTCATCGACCTCATGCAAGTTCAATATAAAAAGATTCATGAACATTCAGATCAAAGGAACAAATCATGATTTATATTTGTTGACCTACGACTATGCTTGAGCATATTTGTAATGTCCTGCTGTGAAATGCAATTCAAGACACACATATTGAGCATGGATGACTAAAGATAAAACCCTGGTGTTCCACTAGAAACAAGAGATTTGATTTACTCAGTGAACAAAGGAACATGTACACACAGAGAGAAATTATGACCGACTGAATGTCCCCTACGGTTTCTAATATAATCATTTCAGCTGAAACAACGTCCTACCATTACTAAAACACAGAGGACTGTCAGTGCTTTAGGAAATAATATTTGCTGATAATTAATGGTGTTTGCTAAGGCAATTACTATTGGTCAAACTTAGGGTTTTTGAACAAAGCCAACGTTTGCCCCATTTTCTATGCACAAATGAAATAAAATTAAATAATGTATATACACCGATCAGGTATAACTTCAAGGCATAGATTCCACTAGACCCCTGAAGGTGTGCTGTGGTATCTGGCACCAAGTTGTGCAGCAGTCCTTTAAGTCCAGTAAGTTGCGAGGTTGTTTGTTCAGCACATCCCACAGATGCTCGATTGGATTTAGATCTGGAGAATTTGGAGGCCAAGTCAACGGCCATTTTCACCAGGTTCACCCATGACCCTGTCTCGTTCAAATCCTTACGCTAGCCCATTTTTCCTGCTTCTAACACATCAACTTTGAGGATAAAATGTTCACTTGCTGACTAATATATCCCACCCACTAACAGGAGATAATCAGTGTTATTCACTTCACCTGTCATAATGTTATGCCTGATCGGTGTATATTCCATTCTATGGAAAAAAGGATTCAAAAAGATAAGTTGCTATATACGTTTTAATAAAAACAATATGAGGGTGACATAACTTTTATGTAAGGGTGATTTAATCCTTTAAAGCTATAGACATTGACAAAAAGGGCCAAGAACGATATGCTCTTCCAAACCCCACAGTAAAAGGCCTTGTTTTGAAGTCACACTAGTTTTCTTATACATGCAATTTATTTATGCTTACAAAACCCAGTGGTCGTGTTGGGATAATTCTCCATCATCAGGGATTGTTTGTTGTCGGAAAGCAATCAGAGGGCGTTTGGAGGGGATCAAGATGGAAAGACTCGTCCCCAGGATGACTGTCAATCATCTATCCATCAGTAATTGGGTTTCTGCAGGCGAGAGCTACAGCAATATTTCCCTCAGGCTAACACTGTGATATCTAGACTGGGGCAGAACAAAATGGAAGATTAAGACTACCATGGATGGACTTTATTTATTTATTTAGACAAGCTAAGCCTTTTAGAAGTGGCTAAAGTTTCAGAAAGTGTGAATTTGAGATGGTTTGTTCTTTGTTTTTTTCCCCTCAAATTTATTTTCTAGAAGCGTTGTTTACACTAAGATGACAATAAGCACTAAGGACTCCCAAAATGCCACATGGCTTTGAGACATCTCAAACGCAGCTAGCATCCAGTGTCAGCATGCTATGAAGTGATGTCACCACATGAGAAGTGTTTCGAAATATTCACGGCTTAATGTCAGACAGATATGAATATTTAGCCCTCAGAAAGGTACTTAAACTTCTCTGATGCTCCAGCTATGTTTTATTACTAAGGGAAAAGAAGCAAAAAGTTTCTAATGAACCTGCTGCCTACTTTTACCCCTTGGTAATCAACTAGCATGGAGCTTCACAGTCGCAGAGCATCAAATGCTCAATCTCTGGAAAACTTTGCTAAAATGTCCATAACTTATATACACGTAAATCACAACAAAAGAAAAGAATGGCACACTGTTGCTACACATGCTCCCATAACATTTATAATAATAATAAGTAGTAATAATTCAATGAACATATTGATAAATATTTTTTATTTGTTTTATTATTAATATTATTATTAAATAATTAATAATGTAAATTAATATAATGAATTAATATATTGCCAAATAATTTACATTTATTATATTATTATAAATAAATGAATTAGTTCTGTCAAAATTTGATTAATCACATCCAAAATAAAAGATTGTGCTGTGTACATAATATATGTGTGTGTACTGTGTATAATTATTATGTGTATACACTGAACAAAATTATAAACGCAACACTTTTTGTAACGCAACACTTGTTTTTGCCTCCATTTTTCATAAGCTGAACTCAAAGATCACAAAAGGCCTATTTCTCTTAAATATTATTCACAAATCAGTCTAAATCTGTGTTAGTGAGCACTTCTCCTTTGCCGAGATAATCCATCCACCTCACAGGTGTGCCTTACGCTGGGCCACTCTAAGGCCCCGTCCACAAGAAGCCAGAACTTTCCCTATCCGATCTTTTTTTTCCCTTGTTTCAAGAAATATCTGCGTACACACGAGAGCAATGAAAACAGAAATACACTAAAAACAGAGAAGAAGAGTTGTGACTAGAAGGGTTACAGCAATGGTAGGAAGTGAGGCAAAATCTCACAATAAAATAACAATAAATAAATTTGCTACTTACCAGATTGTGTTTTATTCACGCCTGCACCCTAAACCTACCCATACAATAATGCAAATACAGTAATTCAATTATATTGATGTGCGCATGCCCATTGCCCGTAGCTGTATCTCTTACTAGTCCTTCCCGGACGGGACGTGGTGTGATGACATCACCGTTTCACAAAATATACGGATTGGCTGTACACACGAAAACGCAAGGGTTTTCAGATTTATCCACTCTGGGACCCGGTTTCCAAAAATATCGGTTTCATGCTCCCAAAACGCTGGATCCGTGTGGACGAAATGCTGATACGATACAAAATTTTTACGTATACAGCTAAACGCGTTTCTGTGTGGACGGGGCCTAAAATGTGCACAGTTAATCTCTCTTTGGTACGAATCATATTTGAAACCCATACTAGATGTTTGTGGCTCTTTTGTGACAGGTTACAGGTTTCAGCTCTAGTGTCTGTTGAAGAAAAGATCAGAAGACATATTGAGCACGGCATTTGCTTGGCATACAGATCTCACTCTCTCTGCTGAGTCCTGGAGTCTCTGTTATTGTCACAGCAATTACAGGACCACAGGACCGGCAGAGGGGTCCGGATCATCACATACGCTCTAATTGGCTGTCTTCACAAGGAGGTTTACTCTCGGCAGACTGACACACTGGGAGGTCAGCAATAAATATAACATAACAAAATGAAATATAAGCGTTTAGGTCCATGGACACCAATCCAATATTTATGTTAATGAAGGCTAGAACTCTCATTGGTTAGCGTGGAAGTATGGATGAAAAACCTGATTCCAGGTATTATATCGAGCATTGCTGGTTGCAATGCATTATGGGATTGTCTTATTTGCAAAGTGATGCCATAGAATTTTTCTAAAATCTTAAAGTCTGCATACGTTTTTTTGCCTACTCTTTGGAATAGTCTTCACATTGCAAGCACACTTACGATGCCTTAAAATGTTGCCTGTGTGGGAAGGTTCTGGAACAGAGTCAATAGCGAATAAGTAACTGTTAGAGAGGAAACCAGATTTGTTCCTGCATCCAGTGAACACGACAGCTTCCTTGTGTAATGAGCGTGTGCACAACCCACTGTGCCAAAGCTAAAGCAAAAGGTGCATCATTTGAATCAGCATAATCACCATGGCATCATGTTTCAGTTGTTTTGTTTATATTTTTGCAGTCAATTATTTTCCTATTCGATTTTTTTTTTAGCTACCATAACTGTCGTTGTCCAGTAAGAGCTGTGTGTGTAAACCTCACTTCCCTGATCTCAAGACAGGCGGGCACAGGCCCGCCCATTATGATGAGTAGGCCCAACCAGTTTATTATACAAATATAATATTTGTTAAATAACAGTTGTTTAATTTATTTTAACGTAAATACTAAAAATTATTATAACATCTCAAATACTAAAATAAATAAAATTTGTTTTTTTTTAAATGCTTGATGAGTTTGATTGACAGCAGTGTTAGGCCATTAGGTGTCAGGCTGTCTCATGCATGTCGCGCCTGTGAGTTCATGAAGTGTGTTTGTCTATTTACTTAGCCTATACTTTGCAGTTGTGTGATAGATAAACAGCAGCGATGCAAAATTCTATAAAAATGACTTTTAAAAACTCACATTGCCGCGGGAAAGAACCCATCCATCAGCCCGCAAGTAACGGTAAGACTTCAATTCCAAGCGCAGGTTCATTCTGTAAACCCGGTAACACACCTTCAGAAACTGTCAGTAGTGATTGTGTAGGGGTAAGGTGTGTGTTATCAAGTTTTGACGCAATTTGACTGAGGTTCGAATCCGCCTTTTGCCGAACTCCCTCTACTTCCTTTCCCCCATCACATATCAGATCGGAAAGGCATTTATTTTCAATAAAAATGAAGAAAATATTTGAAAAGTGGAAATAAAGTGTCTAACTTGTGTTGTAACCTCTGGTCATGTTTTGTATGTGGTGCCCCTGAAAGTGCCTGCTCACTTTTGCCCAAGCCCGACCAAAAATAAAATTCTGCCTCTGCCACTGCTCAAGAGGCACTCTAGGTAGAGGCTGCAGTCTTAAAGGGCATATTGCAGGTTAGAGACTCCAGTGAGTCAATGTATTGAAAAATAATGTAGGAACTAGATTTTCTTTAAAATATACTTTAAAATACACTAATAAGGCTTTTGGAGTCGTTTTTGTGAGAAAATTTTACTTCCGCATCTAAAAATGCCAAAACCGGACGTGACATAACGAGAGGGAGTGCGGTGAATCTCAACGATAGGAAAACAATGGATCGCAATGACAGCTTGGATGCTGAGGACATTATAAATGTTTATTAATACTCATATGGCAGACCACAGCCATACAATTATGACACACAATTAGGGACAGACCAGGATTAGACAGAACAACGATTACAGGAGACAGATTGAGTATTTGTGTGAGGAGAAACAGTGGAGAACAGCGGCAGGTGTCTCGGAGAGAGACCAGTGTTAGCTATAAAGCTAGCTAACGATATGATCACTGTGCTCAGATTACAACACTGTACTGATTATTATCATGTATCAGGCAATAGCAAAGCTGGTAACGTTATTGTCATCTAGTAAGTTATTGATTTACTTACCAATAACAGAAACGTATAGGCTTTGACCATCAGGAAAAGTCACACTCTCCGTCCACACTAAACGTTATGTGATAAAACGTTAGCGGTTTCTCATCACGACTGATTTGGTAACTTACAAGACTCACGCCACGGAGCACAGTTCACGTTTTCTCCGAGCTGCATCTCCCGCCGGATCCGGGACCGTCACATCTCCCGCCGGCCGCCGAGCCACAGACAGTAACGTTGTGTTATTGTGTTTATCCTTTATTCATTAATTCTGTATTATGGGTTTATTTCGTGCCGATTCACCGCTAGTGTGAGGATGTATATGACGTTATGTATTTGAGTGAACTTGAATGTGCATACATGGCATGAATAAAATATCACAGAACTTTTTTTCGAAAAAGTGTGAGACTGTATTCATTTGTGTTAATGTACATACTTTGTATTCATTAATGTAAACACGACGGCAAAGAAGCATCGCGTGTGGATGTTTATTCATCCTTTAGGCAAGGTACACACTGGCTGCGTGACACGTGTGGCTCGAGCCGCGCCGAAAGCGCGTGCTAGAAATAGAACCGATGCCAAACGCAAGAGTGTTGGAAGCGTTTCCAGGCAAAATAGAATAGGAAAAGCTGTTTGTCATTTTGACACGAATACATATTAATAAATGACATTTTTATGTGTGAAAGTCTCTAGGTTTTGACATAAATGCAGATATAATTGTAATTAAAAATATATATATATAATATCGATTTTCAAATATTGCACCTGCCAATGCAGAGCAAAATATTTTGTTGCCTATTCGGCCGTCAATACTGCCGAGTGCTGACGTTGTCTTTGCTGTATCAGTAGGCTATATATTTATATAAATATTTATTTATATATTTTATGTTTAACATGAAGTATAGGCCTTCCACTACGTCACCTAGCAGCAGCAGCGCCGCGTCAGACACGCTTCGGGTGTGCAAAGACACAGAAAACGGCACGCAGCTGAAACGCAACAGAAACGCCACGTTTGCAGTGTGTAGCCGGTCTACAGATAGAAAACGCCACGCTCACGTCACGCAGCCAGTGTGTAGACTTACATGAGTATAACAATGTTTGACTCCATCATATCGCCGGGATGATAATCCTCCGGTCTAAAGCACTACACACACCATCGCGTGTTTCCAAGCAGATGCATGAAGGGAAGTCCCGTTTCTTCACCTGCACAAAACGCCACCATGCAGAATTCCTAACTTTTTTTTTTTTAGGAAACCTGTGGACTCGATGCCCTGACAGCCTGGATAATAATTTACCATGACAATGATAAATTGGAATAAAAAAAACTACCGAAAATACACAGACTCGTAATGAATACCAACCTATTCTGCACTGAGCCAACGCAGAGCTCGGCGAACCACTCCCTCTCGTGACGTAATATGACGCGATGTTGAAAAAAAAGCGCTTTTTCCAAGCGGCCAACGAAATGGCCACTTTATCTACTAAATTTGTGCTCTTATGTCTTTTTAAAACATTTTAAATCCTGCACTACCTTTTCATATGGTATTTTCATACAAGGTTATAAATTAATCTAGAAAAAAATTTAACCTGCAATATGCCCTTTAAAGGGATAGTTCACCCACAAATGAAAATTAGCCCATTGTTTACTCACCCTCAAGCCATCCTAGGTGTATAGGACATTCTTCTTTCAGACAAATGCAATCAGAGTTATAATAAAAAATGTCCTGGCTCTTCCAAGCTTTATAATGGGAGTGAATGGCTATTTCTGTTTTGTCCATAAACAAGCTTGGAAGAACAAGCTTCCATATTTTCCTCCCCATATGGGAACAAAATGACAAAAGAGATTTTTAAAATAGTGTTTCAGAAAAATCTCGAACGATGTCTCAAATTGTGCTCAAAGACCAAAAGTGTGCAGATCTCTTATCAAATTCTTCCAAAACGAAATTATCTGTAATATGCTAACTTCATTCCTTTTATGGCTCTATAATCTTAGAGTATGTCACCAAATGTCTCATGTATCTATTTTATTTCTCCAAAATTCCAACTTTCTGGGATTGATAGCTAAATGAAACATAACAGAGAACTGATTCTCCTGAACTATTTGCTTTTTCCTACAATTTTCCTATAGGTCTTCTGAGAAAACATCCCTGAAGTAACTGTACTGTTGCTAGGCAAAAAACACATACATCAGATGTCTCTGCTGATGTCACTATCGGCACTGAGAAACACCTTGTCGAGGAGATTCAGGGCACTGGCTTAGGTTCTAATACAGCTCCCCATGTAAACAAGGGCCCATCACAGGCATCCATTGTGTTCATTTTCCAGATGCTGCACAACAAACATTGTATGCCAGTTGAAGAGTTTTGTCTGTCCACAAGAGCATGAAATTAGCCTGTTTAGCAGAACTGAATTCATTTGGAGCTCCTAAAATAATAGTGCATGCTGCCATGACGCTCCAAAAGGAGCTGTTGCTAATCGACAGACTTCTTTTCTCACCCCACAGAGAGAGAGATGTTTGGAGTGAAAGCAGATGCATCTGTCACAGACCGAGATGTGACATTTCAAAATGTGCGTTAGCAGATGGAGGATTGTTTATATTTATGAATACTGCAGTGCGATGACTACACATTTAGCACTGGAGGGAAGCACACCCGCGCCACACGCAGAAATGTCAGGGAAAGAGCGTGGCACCTTCGCTAGAGCCAAATCTGAATCCTGGCAGAGCAACTGAAAGTTAAAAGGTGCAGCTTGGTTAAAGCCTTTAAAATGAACAAAATGAAACGATTTAGATGGGGTAAAACGAGATGAAAAATGTGAGCTTCACGACATGTTTCTTTCGATCGTGCCTTGTAGAACAGACAGCTTCCGGTTTCAGTCACAAGGGTTTTTGTGTAGAAAAGGAAGCTATGTGTTGTTCTGTATATATACGTGTACACTCTAAAAAAAAAAGGTTCTATATGGCACCAAAAATGGTTCTTGGCTCGTAATCATAGGGGAACCTTTTTTAGTGCTATATAGCACCAATTTTGGTTCTTCAGTGGTTCTTCAGAGGTTCTTCACCGGTTCTTTGACTAAGGTGCTATATAGCACCTCTGAAGAACCGCTGAAGAACCACTGAAGCACCAAAATTGGTGCTATATAGCACTAAAAAAGGTTCCCCTATGATTACGAGCCAAGAACCTTTTTTGGTGCCATATAGAACCTTTTTTTTTAGAGTGTATATAAATATATATATAAACATAAAAAAATGGGTAAGATTTTACATATAATATACATGAGACCTAGTAAAAGTGCTACCCAATTTTTATTTTATTTTAAGAAGACTCTTATTCTCACCAAGGCTGCATTTATTTAATCAATACACAGTAAACACCGATCAGGTATAATAACATTATGACAGGTGAAGTGAATAACACTGATTATCTCGTCATCATGGCACCTGTTATTGTGTGGGATATATTAGGCAGAAAGTTAACATTTTGTCCTCAAAGTTGATGTGTTAGAAGCAGGAAAAATGGGCAAGCGTAAGGATTTGAGCAAGTTTTGACAAGGGACAAATTGTGATGCTAGATGACTGGGTCAGTTGTGGGGTGTTCCTGGTCTGCAGTGGTCAGTATCTATCAAAAGTAGTCCAAGGAAGGAACAGCGGTGAATCGGTGACAGGGTCATGCGTGGCCAAGGCTCATTGATGCACATGGCGAGAGAAGGCTGGCCCGTGTGGTCCGATCAAACAGACGAGCTACTGTAGCTCAAATTGCTCAAGAAGTTAAAGCTGGTTCTGATAGAAAGGTGTCAGAATACACAGTGCATCGCAGTTTGTTGTGTATGGAGCTGCATAGCCGCAGACCAGTCAGGGTGACCTTGCTGTTCTCTGTCCGCCGCCGAAAGTGCTAACAGTGGGCACGTGAGCATCAGAACTGGACCTTGGAGCAATGGAAGAAGGTGGCTTGGTCTGATGAGTCATGTTTTCTTTTACATTCCGTGGATGGCCAGGTGTGTGTGCGTCGCTTACCTGGGGAACACATGGCACCAGGATGCACTATGGGAAGAAGGCAAGCCGGTTGAGGCAGTGTGATGTTTTGGGCAATGTTCAGCTGGGAAACGTTGGGTCCTGCAATCCATGTGGATGTTACTTTGACAAGTACAATCTACCTAAACATTGTTGCAGACCATACACACCCTTTCATGGAAACGGTATTTAATTCCCTGGTCGCTGTGGACTCTTTCAGCAGGATAATGCGCCCTGCCACAAAGCAAAAATGGTTCAGGAATGGTTTGAGGAGCACAACAACGAGTTTGAGATGTTGAGGAGTGGCCTCCAAATTCCCCAGATCTCAATCCAATCGAACATCTGTGGGATGTGCTAAACAAACAAGTTTAGTTACAGGACAGGACAACTTACAGGACTTATAGGATCTACTGCTAACATCTTGGTGCCCGATACCACAGTAAACCTTGATGGGTCAGGGCTGTTTTGGCAGCAAAAGGGGGACCACCACAATATTATGCCTGATCTGTGTATTTCAAAATGTAATTTATTCCTGTGATGGCAAAGCTGAATTTTCTGCTCAAGAAACATTTCCTATTATGATCAATGTTGCAAACAGCTGCTTAATATTTTTGCTTGAAATCGTAATACTTTTTATTCAGGAATCTTTGATGAATAAAAAGACTAGAAAAGAACAGCATTTTGAAACAGAAATCTTTTGTAACCATAAAAAAGACCCTTTTGATCAATTTAATGCATAATTGTTGAATAAAAGTATTAATTTATTTTAAAAAATATTACTGAAAATCTAAATGGCAGCCATTCATAAAGATCAAATCAGAATCGGGTGCAGTGTGAACAAAGCCTATGATACTTATGAAAAAGTACCATGGTATTCTTTGAAGTACTTTGGAATACCATGTAAATGAAAGCTTTAGCATAAGTTCTGCCGGGAAAACTTAATTGTCACGTCACTTCAACTTTTTACTTCAACTGGGGGGGTTGGCTGCGCCTCTGCCTTCGTCTTCAGGCAGGATATGCAGAGTCCGGACCCTCAGATTGCGAGCTACGGACGGGGCCTATGCCAAAGTACTTTATTGCTTGCTAGGTTGTTAATAAATGGATAATTGTCACAGTATTTATTCTCCCGAGTCTTTCTGGTAGATACTGTGGTATGTGTGAATATAATCATTCATGCCCATGGTATCAAGGTATTACCCTTCAGGTGAGTGAGAGAGATAGAAGGGAGACAGAAGAAGAAAGAAAAACTGAGAAAATGGGAGGGGGGTGAAGGAAGCTTCCAAAGCAGTCACCGCTCGTCAGTTCCTTGGGCGCTATATTGATCGGCTGAGCAGGTTGGATATTAGAGAGGTAATTCACTTTTTAGATAGAAGGCGTAGAGGAGCATGGACTGCCCCATTTGTTACCCAGGCTGAGGAAATCATTGATACTGCCACACTGTCAGGGGGACCCCTGCGGAGGACAGCAGTTTGATGAGGTGGGACACTGAGACAGAGAGATTCTTCTTCTCCTACTGAACTCACATGCAAAATGGATCAAGCTGCGCACTTTAGTTGTTAACTAGGGACAATAGAGAGTTTCTCTTAGAGATGGTAATAGTAAGGAATGGAATGATTCCAGTTTAGTACTTTGAGAAAGATATATTTGGAGTATATAGCAAACCAGCAGTAAAGTATAGGAGCAGTATAGCAAACCAAAAATAAATGTAAAAAAAAACAAACAGTTTTTTGACAGTTTATACAGTTTTTAATGGTGGCATAAATGTAATCTAATCATTATGTTAAATAAAATACTACACAAACAAAAACGGACCGTGTCCTTGCGTCGTCTGTCAATGACGTCATATCCACGCTATATCCCTTGATTTCCATAGAAACCATGGAAATACCAAATACGTATTTTATTAGACAGTCCAGCAACTGTTTGTATATACATTTGTCAACAGAAAACTAATCATTGTTATACAACGCAACGCGGTTAGTCTTGTTTGAATCGCTTGTTTTCTTGATTCGCTGCAAGTAACGTTTTTACCATGCCTCAGAGACAACACTATTTTGTCAAGTGGCTAACATAGCATACTCAGAGAGTGCTTTCTCTATCATACAATATATTTTTTAAATTAATTGCATTTCATTTAACAGTCATTTAGTCAACCTTTTTTTATTAATATGATATTCTAATATCGATCTAGATTACTGCAAAGTGCAGCAAGTGTCTCATACCAGCCACCGAGCGAACGCACAGAGTAACGTTATTGCATAACTTTCAATGCACTCAAATGCATTTATTGTTTGAACCATGTAAAACAGCACTGCGTTACCCAACATGCGCAACGAAAAGAGCGAAAGCAGCCAGATTCGCGCAGGTGTCTCCCATTAGCATTCGCTCCCAAAGGCTCTCAGCATGTCCTGCTTCATACCACCATAATATAATGTTAATAAAACTTTAATACATTTGCTCATTCATGAACATGATTTCTGCCCGAGTCAGTCAGATTCCTTTCCATCGGCTTTTCCATCCTTTCATCAGATTCTTTTCCATTCCTCCCATGATTCCATGCTCATTCACAACGTCATCAAGCTACACCTTGTTTTGAATAAGCGACCTCTAGCGGTGAAACTTACATACTGTGCCTTTAACTACCAAGGAATCAATTTGTTTAGGAACTACACTGTTTGTGCTGTATGATTTTGATTCACTAAAAAGAACCAGCTCATACACTCTTAATAATAAAGGTTGCAGAAGTTTTTTGTTTTTTTTGTGATGCCATAGAAAACCTTTTTTTTTTGGTCCAAAAAAAAAGAATGGCATTCGACATTAGACCAGCACCAGGGTGAGTAAATGATGACTCAATTTTAATTGTATGGTGAACTATACCTTTAATTATTCTTTATGAAAGCATCAATGCCAATAAAGAACCTTTATTTTTAAGAGTGTTAGAGCGATTCATCCAGGAATCAGACTAGTTGCGCTATATGTTTTTGATTCACTAAAATGAACCAACTCAAAAAAGGGATTCATTTGCTCTGGTGCCACTGCATGTTTTTACTGGGAAAAAAAACTGGATCATAAGGAGGATTCGTTCAGGAAAATGGACTACACTGGTGTGGCTAAATGTTTTTAAACCACTAAAAGAACCGGCTCATTAATGTGATTCGTTTTGGAATCAGATTACACTGGTGGTGCTATAGGTTTATGATTCACTAGAAAGAACTGGCCCAAAAGAGCCGTTCTTTCGAGAATCGGATTAGTTGTAGCATCACTGTCTGATAATCAGTGATCTGTGATGCAACTGTTAAAACATTTGTCTAGCTTATGTTTACATAAAAATAAACTATTGAAAAGAGGAGTAGAGGAACACAAACACATTCTGTGTGAATTTTAGTGAGTGTTTTAGTACGGTGTTATGTCTTCAGAAAGAATGCATTAACGATATGTTACATTTATTTCCTTCTGTATAAGAAACGGTTCTGTAATGTTTAGCTCGCTGCAGACTGTAGACTCTGAACACCGCTTTTATAAAATCAGCCATCAATCACCAAGCATGTCTTAAAATGCAGTTTCATCACAAACAACCTCAGGGGAAACATATTTGGTAAATATTAAAATCAACTGAATGAATTACATTTTCATTTCCTTACATGGTACAGATGAAAACGATACGGACACGGGTTTCAATATCCTCAGCTGTGTGTGCAACACAATAATGTGTGTCCAGGAAAATAAACAATAGTTCACGCATTCGTTTCAATATTCACAATATCAACGTTAGATAGCAAAATAGTTGTTTTGATCTCTAAATCTGACACATTGTAAGCATATTTACGGATATTTCCAATTACAATGTGACAGGTGCCATTGCATAAGTGCCAATAAACATTTTCCAAAAGTCTTTTCAAAAGAAAACTGGGAAAGAGAGAAAACAAAAAGGGTATTAATAATAAAATATTGCTGATCACATCAGAACTAGGTATTTCAAAGCAAGAAAACATTACAGGGCGGCTTTTGTGCCATGGTGTAATTTGCTTTCCAGTGACATAAATGAGAGTCAAAATGAGTTCAATTGAGAGGGAATCACATGTTATTTAGCGAATGATGCAGACAGGACAGAGGCACCTTGTATGTGACACAAGCTTTTTTTTTAGGTCATTATGGAGAGCAGACTATGGATGATCAAAACAAAGGAAGGGAGCGAAGATGAAAGTGAAAGAAATCAAAAGCCACTGAGTCTCACATGAAAAATAGGGCAAGTTACGGCAAAATTCTTATTTGCATGTCATTTACACAGCAAATAGGAAGAGAATGATAGCAAAGAGGAAGTGGAAAGGAAAATAGAAGAATGGAAGGAGTATGAGGGCTTCCTCCGTCTGAAGTCTGCGACTGCTTTTTGGAGGGCGAACAGAAAAAGTGTAGGGGATGAGGGTTATAAATGAGACAAGGGCAAAAGGGAAAGAGCTGAAGATATGGGTTGTTTAATGGATGATACATGGCACTGGCCGACTAATTTCTGTTGAGCTTTCTCTGTGCTTGCTTCTGATTGGTTGCCTGCCGACATTGAGCGTCCGTCATTAGACAGGTTACACACAGGCCAAAAGCGATAGACTTTCGGACACAGCCACCTGTGCCGAGAGCAAATTAAATTCCACACTCCCTTTAACTGGTGCGGCCCTTTTCCCTAACAACCCATATGGATAGATGAGCTGGATGCACGTTGTTGAGGCATCGGAGACATTATCATGCTCCACTAAAGACAAGCACCATATGCAGTTGTTGTAAATGCACTCAGGCTTTGCTGTGGACTCAAATAGCGATAAAACAGCTGTTGGGAATGGAAGGGAAAAGCATTAAAGTCACATAGCCTGCATGCTGAACCAATAACTGACAGCTTTCTGAAACAGAGCGAAGTGTGAATAAACGTCAGTGTTTCTTTCTTTTGTTTTTGTTGCAGTGTCAAGGCTCAATCCGGTAATTTGGCCATTTAGGGGGGAAGAAAACAAATGGACCATTACAATGAATGGAAAGATCTGCAGAGACAAACAGGGGAATCGTTCATATGGGAGGCAGGGTAATCAAGCAGACAGTAGAAGAAAGGAAGGTACAGATGAAAACGTTTTAGTGTTGAGGCAGGTTAAATACGTATCCAACTTGTGTGCTTGTCAAACTCGCATACACGGAAGACAAGGTATGCCTATAACACAGGGTCGTAACACTGTCAGTTTAACTTAAAGAAATGGACAGGGATAAAACCGATATCCAACAGGGTCACCAGCATCTGAGGAAAGTCTTAAGACTTGTCTGTAAAAAAAAAACATTATTGTATGTACATGACCATTCAAAAGTTTTGGGTCAGTAAAACATTTCTAATTAGTTATACAAGTTTTATATTAAAATAAAGCTGTTTTCAACATTGAAATGTTTCTTGAGCTCTGAAAATCATGCAGCGCCATTATCGTTAACAACCTTACACTAAGCTAAGTAAAAAATGTTCAGTCAAATATCCAAAAACCACTAGGCCAGTGTTATATATTTTGTTCAGTTGAGTACTTACAATATCCCAAATGTTTCCAACTATTTGTAAATCGTGAGAAATTGCTATTTTAACCAAGGAACCGGGACGTGTGAGGGAGTCGCCTGCCGATTGCGTCATATCTGCGTTACCCTCGGTTTACGGTTTTATTTTGCAGAAATGCTTTACTCTCACTGAAGTGTGAACAAGTGTCATAGCAGCCGCTATGAGAATACAGAGTAACGACATAGCTTCATTTTCAACACACTCAGATGTATCTAATATGATAAACAGAGCTGCGTTACCTCATGCTCATGACCGGAAAAGCGGAAGTGGCGCCGGCGACTGCGTCATAAAAAAAGTCCCGCTGCTCGCGAGGCTTGTGTTCCGCTCTTCTTATTAACAATCGCTTCAGCGGTCTTTGCTCAGCTCCACAACACTCTGTCCTGCTCTGCTTCATACTACAGTAACGTTAATAATCACATCCATGAACATGATTTCTACCCGAGTCTAATCACGATTCTTTTCCACCGGCTGTGAGGTGAAGACCACACGTCCAAAGATTCTGCACTCAAACGTGGCGTCATCAAACTACACCTTTGTTTTGAACAGGCGACCTCTAGTGGACGGAAAAGTTACATAGTGCACCTTTAAATAATTTTTGTTAAAGGTGCACTGCGTAAATTTTAGTGGCATCTAGCGGTGAGGTTGCAAATTGCAACCGCCCACCGCTCCCCCCCTCCCTTTTGAAGCACATAGAGAAGCTACGGTGGCCAACACAGGACAAAGATTTTGTAGAGAGTAGCTAGCACTCAGTAGAGCAGTTTGTCCGTTTAGGGCTACTGTAGAAACATGGTGGCACAAAATGGCGACTTCAATGTAAGCGGACCCGTGGTGTAAGTAGATAGAAATGGCAGCAGTTCATTATGTAAGGTCTTTATACACCACTGAAAACATAGTTATGTATACTATATTGCATTTCTGTAGATACAGATCCTCAAAAATACTAAACACTGCACCTTTAACTGAAATAAAGCATTTTATATTAAAGGGTTAGTTCACCCAAAAATAATGTAATTAATTACTCACCCTCATGCCGTTCCACAGCCGTACGACCTTCATTAATATTCGGAACACAAATTAAGATATTTTTGTTGAAATCTGAAGGCTCAGTGAGTCCTGCATAGCCAGCAATGACATTTCCTCTCTCAAGATCCATTAATGTATTAAACACATATTTAAATCAGTTCATGTGAGTACAGTGGTTCAATATTAATATTATAAAGTGACGAGAATATTTTTGGTGCACCAAAAAAACTAAAAAACGACTTATATAGGCCTAAAGGATTATTAGGAACACCATACTAATACTGTGTTTGACCCCCTTTCGCCTTCAGAACTGCCTTAATTCTACGTGGCATTGATTCAACAAGGTGCTGAAAGCATTCTTTAGAAATGTTGGCCCATATTGATAGGATAGCATCTTGCAGTTGATGGAGATTTGTGGGATGCACATCCAGGGCACGAAGCTCCCGTTCCACCACATCCCAAAGATGCTCTATTGGGTTGAAATCTGGTGACTGTGGGGGCCATTTTAGTACAGTGAACTCATTGTCATGTTCAAGAAACCAATTTGAAATGATTCGAGCTTTGTGACATGGTGCATTATCCTGCTGGAAGTAGCCATCAGAGGATGGGTACATGGTGGTCATAAAGGGATGGACATGGTCAGAAACAATGCTCAGGTAGGCCGTGGCATATAAACGATGCCCAATTGGCACTAAGGGGCCTAAAGTGTGCCAAGAAAACATCCCCCACACCATTACACCACCACCACCAGCCTGCACAGTGGTAACAAGGCATGATGGATCGATGTTCTCATTCTGTTTATGCCAAATTCTGACTCTACCATCTGAATGTCTCAACAGAAATCGAGACTCATCAGACCAGGCAACATTTTTCCAGTCTTCAACTGCCCAATTTTGGTGAGCTTGTGCAAATTGTAGCCTCTTTTTCCTATTTGTAGTGGAGATGAGTGGTACCCGGTGGGGTCTTCTGCTGTTGTAGCCCATCCACTTCAAGGTTGTGCATGTTGTGGCTTCACAAATGCTTTGCTGCATACCTCGGTTGTAACGAGTGGTTATTTCAGTCAATGTTGCTCTTCTTTCAGCTTGAATCAGTCGGCCCATTCTCCTCTGACCTCTAGCATCAACAAGGCATTTTCGCCCACAGGACTGCCGCATACTGGATGTTTTTCCCTTTTCACACCATTCTTTGTAAACCCTAGAAATGGTTGTGCGTGAAAATCCCAGTAACTGAGCAGATTGTGAAATACTCAGACCGGCCCGTCTGGCACCAACAACCATGCCACGCTCAAAATTGCTTAAATCACCTTTCTTTCCCATTCTGACATTCAGTTTGGAGTTCAGGAGATTGTCTTGACCAGGACCACACCCCTAAATGCATTGAAGCAACTGCCATGTGATTGGTTGATTAGATAATTGCATTAATGAGAAATTGAACAGGTGTTCCTAATAATCCTTTAGGTGAGTGTATAAGTCGTTATTTCGTTTTTTTGGCTCACCAAAAATATTCTCGTCGCTTTATAATATTAATATTGAACCACTGTACTCACATGAACTGATTTAAATATGTTTTTAAGTACATTAATGGATCTTGAGAGAGGAAATGTCATTGCTGGCTATGGAGGCCTCACTGTGCCATCGGATTTCAACAAAAATATCTTAATTTGTGTTCTGAAGATGTACGAAGGTCTTGGAACGGCATGAGGGTGAGTAATAAATGACATTATTTTCATTTTTGGGTGAACTTACCCTTTAACTTTCATTAATAAATCATTAACAAACATTATATAAAGCTTTACAGATCTTTAGTTAATATTCCCATAGCTAGAAATATGAGACAATGTTCTTGTTGACTAATGAACTTATACAATGTTACATGTTTATTGACAGATCATTATTTAATGTAAATTGAAATGCTCATGTGTCATTAAATTTCAGTTCATATATTACCTCATTACAAAAGTACAAATACAAAAAGTGTTTAGAGTTACCTGGATGTAAGCAAAACAACCATCCCATTCTCCCCTAATCAGTTGCTGGGTTCAAGTTGAGCGGAACTGAGAACTCTAAACAGCCTCATAGTCACTTACACAGAGCGGTGCATCTAAGCCAGCCTTTATATGATATGAATGGTCTAATTGAGGTCAGAACGTTGGGCAAATGAAAAGCATGCGATTTTTGTTTTCCTTTCGCAATGCTCTTCAAAGAGCGCTGATGATTGTGGTCTATTGTGCTTTTGACTTTGACCATAATGGCCAGTGGTATTAATAGACATCTGCGGAAAATAAAAGCATGCACAAATGATTAATTATATTTCTGAAAAGAATCTTAAAAGCACTGCCAAAAGCTGATGCTTTTATCTACTACCACTGTTTTTTTTTTTTGAAGTCCTAAGTGACTTGCTCAAAGGCACGGTCACTGTAGAAGTAGGAAGTGACATCAGTAATCCCTCATCTTGTTCACTTCAAATTCTTTTCAGTATCAGAACACTAACCTTTTGGCTGACAGCCCAGATCATTAACCACTAAGCTACCTGTGACACTAGGGTACAATTGGTGAAGAAAACTCCATTTGAAGAACACTTAGAAATTGAGAAAAAACAGTTAGCCACTCAATCATCACACTGTCCTGATGAGTCTAATCCGTTCCAAGACGTTACTACAACTTGTTTTCGACCTTTCAAAGCTAGACACCGAATGTTAGATCTGCCCTTTTCATCATTGATATCTCAAATAGCACTCATTATGTGAAGCTGTGTGATTGCTTGACACCAGGCAGACATCTGAACCCAAGGTGGCAACCAGGGGACACCAGAGGGCAAAGGGTCAGAGGGGGCCGCCCTCCGGCTGGCATCTGTTTCGTAGCTCTGAAGCCCTCTCGCCACAAAGAGATGACAGATTGGGCAGGTGGGGCTTTCAAAATAGAAAATGACATCTTAAACACAAGGTTTAAGCTATAAAACCAAATCAATTGAAGAAAGAACTTCTTCATCCCCTAACTCTCGAGTCTGTGCACGGCTCGTTCTGGAGCAGATGCTTAGATGTGGAAAGTGGGTCAAATGGATATAGCTACTCTGGAGGGGCTCTGCTGCTTTTCTGAAGTTTTTCCCCTCCTTGGGGGTCTCAAGAGACCCGGCTGCTATGACCAACTCGTGTGCAAACCTCAGTCTTGAAACGCTGCCAGGTGCTGTTGGACATAATGGACAGAAATGTCAGACACTTTTAACTAGCCCGTGACCCCTCTCACATGAATATCTCACTTACATTGCGAGCTGAGACTGTCCATCGTCAATTCTATTCAAATAGCCTTCAAACTTGGCTTTTCAGTTTCATTTCACACAAACAAATGACATTTACAGTACATCCTGAATCACTATTCGTTCTTTTGAGGAAATTACATTTTTGGATTAAAATGACAGACTGCTTTGTCTAAGAACCACACAACATGTCCTTCAACCAATACGCCTATTTAGGTTGTTTGTCACTTGCCTGAAATATGGCCCATAGGAGAGTTTACTGAAGTGGCGCCCCTATAGACAACAGGACACTTTCATTGATGACTTTCTGATGAACACAATTGAAGTTATATTTATAAATATCCCAATCGATGGGTTTTTGTAAGAAAAATATCCATATTTAAAACTTTTAAAACAGCCTTCCGTATAGGGGTTGGAATCTCTAGGCACCTCACGATTCGATTCGTTTCGATTGCGATTCAAAGGGCAACGATGCGATTATGAAACGATTATTGATGCATCTTTTTTGTTATACAGATTGTTTGGCCCCACTTTATATTAGGTGGCCCTAACTACTATGTACTTACATCAAAAAAAATAAGTACAATGTACTTACTGTGTTCAAATTGTATTGCAAAACACCTTTTCTGATATTGAGGTGAGATACGGGTAGGGTTAGGGACAGATGCGGTGGTATGGGTAAGTTTAAGGGTAGGGTTAGGTGTAAGGGAAGTGTCAACTGTGTAATTACAAATGTAACTACAGAAATTAATTACAGATGTAATTACATACAGGTATTTTTTTAAATGTAAGTACAATGTAAAAACATGTATGTACACAATAAGTGCATTGTATCAAATGATTAATTAAAATGTTAGTACATAGTAGTTAAGGCCACCTAATATAAAGTGGGTCCGATTTTTTTTCTCACTTTGTACTTTTAAAGCAAAGTATTTGTAATGACACATAATGAATTTACTTCCAATATATTTTATTAATAAAACAAATGGAAGTGATTTTACAAGTCAACAGGTCAGGAAGGTTACATTTGCCAGAATATTAAATACTGGATGACGTGTAATTTTCTGCTATTAAATTCAGATAAAACGGAGGTATTACTTATTGGTCCAAAAAACTGCCCACAAAACCTCTCACAATACAACTTTACCTTGGAAGGATGTCCTGTCACTTTATCCACTACAGTAAAAGACCTAGGTGTTATACTAGACCGCAACCTGACATTCGAAAATCATATTTCATATCTTACAAGAACGGCATTTTTCCACCTTAGAAACATTGCTAAGCTACGTAACATGCTATCTATTCCTGATGCAGAAAAGTTAGTTCATGCATTCATGACCTCGAGATTAGATTACTGTAATGCTTTATTAGCTGGTTGTCCTGCATCCTCAATAAACAAACTACAGTTAGTCCAAAACGCAGCTGCTAGAGTTCTTACTAGGTCAAGAAAATATGATCATATAACACCAATTTTATCATCTCTACACTGGTTACCTATTAAGTTCCGTATCAATTACAAATTATTGCTACTGACCTATAAAGCCCTAAATGGTTTAGCTCCAGTGTATCTAACGGATCTTCTATCGCCCTACAACCCATCGCGCTCTTTAAGGTCACTAAACTCTAGGCTTCTGGTCATTCCTAGGATATCCAAGTCCACTAAAGGAGGGAGGGCTTTTTCACATTTGGCTCCTAAACTCTGGAATAGTCTTCCTGATATTGTCCGAGGTTCAGACTCGCTGTCCCAGTTTAAAACTAGATTAAAGACACATCTCTTTAGCCAAGCATTCACATTATAATTACCTTTTATACTACAGTTAAATCGGAACAACAGCATTAATATAATATTCTGAACAGCAGCTACGCTAATTATTTCCCATCTGCTTTTCTGTTGTTATCTCGGGACACTAGTCCCGAGGTAAATAGTTCGTCAGCTCCGGTTGGTATCCAGCCTCTCATGAAGACTTTGGATGCCCCAACACCTGTGATGAGACGACTCCACGCCTGTGAAGAGACGACTCAACGCCAGCGTTGTTATGGCCTAAATTAATACACGACTGATTATCTTTTTCGAACATTGTTCTTTAACATTGTGTTTTTTAACATTTTTTATACTGTTCAT
The DNA here is from genome assembly GCA_023566225.1 of Romanogobio albipinnatus. Taxonomy (NCBI): domain Eukaryota; kingdom Metazoa; phylum Chordata; class Actinopteri; order Cypriniformes; family Gobionidae; genus Romanogobio; species Romanogobio albipinnatus. Next base: position 40,628,690 of record CM042256.1, read on the forward strand.
CTATGAAATGCACTTTCTGTAAAGCTGCTTTGAAACAATGTGTATTGTGAAAAGCGCTATACAAATAAATTTGAATTGAATTGAATTGAATTGAATATGTCCCAACATTGCAATTAACCAACAGGAAAAGTGTCTGTAGCAGCATACTTGTAGTAAATTATTACAGACTTCTGTATATTCTGAATCACTAACATAAAGTAATAACCAACACCCCTTTAGACAAAAAAATAAACATTTTGCTGTACCAAAATCACAGCTTTTATAAAAAAATATAGCATTCTGTACCAGCAGCTCTCATACAAAAGTAATGCTTGTGGCATATTCTGAATAACTAGTAACATATAAATAATATGCTGCATCCCAATTCGCCTACTTATACTACGACCTAGAAGTATGTACTCTTTTTGTGAAAAAAAGTACATACTTTTGAGTGTGTAGCAGAAGAGTATACAAGCTTTGGGACATACTACTTCGTCATCTTTAACGGACTGTGTTGCTTAGTTACGTGCATCCCATCCCCGTTTAAACTGCCCAGTCAATCATCGTCACAGTTCAAGTCCTCCACATTCAGTTTAATTTCCTACCATATCAGAGAGAAATGTAGACGCACGTTGAACTGCCATTCGCGGCTCTTTAATGCAGAGACTCCTCTAATGTGTTTGCAGTTTAAATAATGATGCATTTAAAAGTTAACAGCCAAAAGTTTCATTACAAAAGTTCACAATGCTGCTGCAGGTGAAATATAATAATGCGGATAATATTGAATAAATATCTTTTTGTCAGGTTAAATACTGATAATTGCTCACTCAAACCCCTTTATCTAATCCTCGTCCATCTCGCAATGGGTTGTGGGCAATATCAGCCGTTAGAGTGCGCATCGATCTGCACTTTGAATTCTGACCGGAAGTAGTAGACCATCCAGGAATCTTTGAAATACCCTTTTCAACATACTACGATTTGGGACATACTAATTATTTTTTCGAATACTATTTAGTACGGATAGTATGCGAATTGGGACGCAGCAATAGAGTCTAAGACTTATGACTTAAAACTAAATGCTGAGCACAGACACATTTTTTGTTGTATAGCACAATCAAAAACAGCTTTTATGAAATGAACATCTGAACACTTAAATTAACATCTGCAGAGAATACGGCCGCAAATCCTTAACCATCAAATTTGCGGTAGAGTTTGTGGTCCTCTGGTTGGCAGTAACTAACGTTACCGGTACAACCGAGCGTGGGCATTTTTGTCAATTTCTCATTTCGATCATCGATAAGTCTCAAAAACGAGTACTCGGGGGCGTGGCATGTGTAGGGGGCGGGTCATGCCCGTTATTGAGATAATGAAAATACTGTTATGAAAATGGTTGTTGATAAATACAAACGTGACATGAAAACAGGTATATGAAAACATGAACATATAAAACAAAAAATAACTGCTAGATTATGATGCATAAATGTCTTTGAAAAAGAAACATCTTTATAAAATGACCGTCTCAAATAACCAAGTCAATAATATCGAGCATTGCCTTTGAGCTGAAACTGTGAAATAACACCTCCCTGCAGAGCTTGCTAGCTGGTTAATAAACTCAACCAAACGCACCCTATAGGCCTATCAATATTATACTATTACAACTTAAATCAACACAAAAGGACGTGAATGCGCACGTGAACTTCAGCGTGCTAGATTTTACAGGCGATGGTTTGAAACGGAACGTTTTGAATGCGCTCTTCCCTTAACAACGCTGATACACGGACAACGAAAGTATACAGAAACAACATTTTAATAAAATCGTGTTCTCATTATAATGCTATGTAGGCTATGACAGATTGGCGCTGCACATCTCGCACTAAACATTTAATGATCACAGTGATTCCAGACATCACTGCAGTGCACTCCTCAGTTTCACTTTATTTCGCCGCGGTCTGGAGGCGTGCTGTATAACGCTAACCAATCAGACCTCCGGTACCGCGCAAAATGACGCAATAACCAATAAAAAAGAGACAAATATATTTTTTTAAAGTCAGGGCGATCATCGTTCTCATGATCGATGATTGCTGTCACGTTCGAGTACTCGATTACTCGACCACTGTTGCCCATCCGTAAAACGTGTAATATGGTTTCTCATGTTTGTCGTGTTTAAAAAATACCGGTATTTTAGTTTAGTTTGATACAACTTGCATATTGGCCTAGTGTGGCTCTTGTCCAGGTCATTTTCCCCTTTGACTTCATAGAAGCCAAAGTGCTTCCATACACTAGCTTTTAATGCAGAGGGTCAGCTATCATGCGTCTCTGTTATGTGCCCCCCACAGACGGCCCGGGCGCTGCACTTCCCACTTTTCAGAGTTGCGCCTTTTGCGTTCCGTCAACATTACGTTATCAACATTTAGACAATCAATTTTTTGACATTTGTGAATCGATTCAGAATCATCCACGTCCGCAATGCGATGCATCTAAGAATCAAAATTTTCCCCCACCCCTACTTCCGTGTAACTGCCGTAACGTATAATGTCGAATGTAGCATAAGCGTTTTGAGCTGCGAGAGGCGTTACACTTTCTTCACAAGTTGAAAACGAAAGGCGGTCTGGCGGAAACTAGCTATTTTACTTTATGAAGTTTTAAATATCAATATTTTTCTTACAAACACCCATCAATTTGCTTCAGAAGGCCATTATTAACCCCCCGGAGCTGTGTGGAGTATGTTTATGATGGATGGATGCACTTTTTGGAGCTTCAAACTCATGGGCCCCATTCACTGCCATTATAATGCTGGGAAGAGCCAGGATATTTATTAATATAACTCTGATTGTGTTCATCAGAAAGAAGAAAGTCACCTTGCATGGCTTGAGGGTGAGTAATTCACGGGGTAATTTTCACTTTAAATTGAACTAATCCTTTAAGATTAAAAAGTCTGGTTCTTAACAAGTAAATCTATCAAATCTATACATAAAAGGTAGTAAAAAATGATGGTATGGGAAAAAAGTTTTAAATAGATAGATAATAGAAAATAAGAATCAACCCCAGGGTTATAAAAGTGTCCATAGTGGAAGAACCACCCAGATCATTTATGCAAATCATTGTATTTCTGTTCTTCCACATTTTGTTTGTTGTTTTTCTTGTCAAAATGAAGTATTAATTCTCTACCTGCAGGCAACCATTAGCCGTATATGCAAATGACATGGTAGAAAAGTGAAAACTAAAAAAGGCTCAATTGTACATGTGGGAAGTAGAATAGTTTTACATGTTGTTCTGTAGATGAAGTGTCAGCTCCTTGAAGTGCTGGGCAAAGTCATCTGAGACACACAGAGTAATCTCTCTCCTGTACACACACAGCTAGGCTCATCAAAAACCAATAACACCATCTCATCATTAGCCTTCTGTAAGATACACGGCTCACACACCGACTAGGGCTCAACTACGTGCCTCTAGATCTCCCAGGGAGACGGCAGTGTCACACTGACGAAGGGGATGAGAACTGCTCTGAAATGCAGCGCCAGCCCCGGAGACTGAACTTATTCCAGCGGCAAAGGGCATATCAGAAGCTGCTTAAGGTCAAACTAATGCCCACCAGACGAAGAACAAAAGGATTTACAGGCACTTGCGCAATCGCATGAATTACGAGCAGCCGGTCTAATACAGTACAATGCGCTGTGCAATTTAAATAAATAATCGCTAAGCACAATCGCATGGTGACACAATCCAGAGCAAAGTTCTGAAATATGTCTTACATATTTCTTCCAAGGGAATGCATAATGTTGTGTAAGGGCATTTTATGCTACTAGGCCTGCAAGGGTTGTTCTAAACCTTAAAAAATACATGATATTCAACAAACAAACGCGCACAGACACAGATATAAACATAAGTACACTCTTACCAACCTACCATAAAAATGCTAACTGCAATATTATGCAAATGTCAGACACTTGGGAGCAAATGATAGTAACAATGAATCCTAAGAGAACCGACTCAACAAGCCATGAATATCTGATATATATATATCAGATCATGTAAAGATGCAACACTTAAAGATGAATCACTCCATCTGTCCTATATATGAATTTCACAGTATTTTTCATATTCAGAAAGCTTTTGTTCTAGATGTGAACAAAGGCATAACAAAACGCACATGCACATGTTTGATATTCATGATGAAGAGTCAATTATTCGGCTTTGATTTTTATGTAACATATTGGACCTTAAAGCTGTTTTGTACCCCACAAAGCCCCGTGAATACAAATCACATAACATAATGTTCATATCGTAATCCCATTGTAATCTCTAGATCTTGAGGGGAAAAACAGGTTTCCATTTGTAAATAAGAATCTAACGCTGTCTCCAAAACTAAAATGAATCTCAGTAAACAAACTCAAATAAAAGCGCATTAAGTAAAAAGAAAAATAAATATTTTATCCATTGGTGGTGCTTGTTTTTGTTCAAACCCCTCAAGTCAAGTCAAGCACTTTACACAATACAGATGTTTCAAACCTGATTTACAGTGATAACAGGAAAATGATTTAATGATGCAAACAGAGTTAATTTCAATGTCATTGTTCAGCTGAAGTCAGTTCAGTGTTGATATAGTTCTTTTGTAAAAATCATCAATTATTAAATTAGTAGTTCATTTAATCTATAAAGCAGTTCTGCAGAAAAACAGTGCTGTCGTCGACCAGCTCAGTTCAGTTCTCAACCAATAGTGTCAGTGCCGTCAAACAAATAATATTGTTGAATATTAAACCCCTGACCCTAACTAACTATTAAACATCAGCATTTAACTTGCCCTGTTTGTGCTACACACATGAATAATCTCTCAAATCATGCAGCATTTTGAGGAACGCTGTGCTATTCATTTATGATTTTCACCTGGCAGACAATAATAAAAAATTAAAACGTGTAAAATTCATTATTTAGCTGTTTTAACTGAAAGCAACTTACACTGACTAATCTTAAAATATGTCAGTGCCATTGTTTTGTCTCAAGATGTACACCAGTAATGTGTTTTTCTAAGACATAAAGGCTACTTTAATGTCCTAATTGAACTAAAGCCTAATCCTGGCTTAATCTAAGCCCTGTCTGTGAAACCGGGCCATTGAAGGAGGGATACTAGTAACAGGGTTCCCACTTTTCATTTTCCAGGACTTTTCCAGGACATTTTCAGTTTTACTACAGCGAGAATAAAAGACAAGGATCATGGCCTCAAGTAATATATTGCTCTATATAAGTTCACACTGCCCGATTTTAGCCCTGATTTCGACTCGCCGACAGGTTTCGCGGAATCGCGGACAAATGCCTGAAATTATAGGCAAATCGGTGCTCGTGTGATCGATCAAAGATGCGATCTGAGAGAATCACAGACGAATCGCCGACGTCTGTGAAATATTTGGCATGCTAAATATCTGGACCTGTCTGCGATTCAAAATCCTGCTGTGTAAAATGAGTTCTGACTGAAAATGACATCGACGATTACCTACAGCCAATGAGAGAGTAAGATACAGGGCAGCGGGAAGTTCGGGGAGGAGTTATAGACCAGAATATCAGTATTTTAATAGATCTATTTACAATCCTATCAAAAAGAAACAAAGCACAAACATTTGCTTGACCAGCCACAACAGCAGCACATTGCAAATAATTTATTTACCACAAACTCTCTTTGCAGAACACAATCCTTGCTCCATGTGTCTCCCCAACCATTTTCTCCACCATCATCTTTTTTCTTTTTCACCTTTTCGCTGCAAATCAGCGCACAGAGAATTTGGATCGCAAACTTTCTGCAGTTATCATTTTTAATAATAATTTCAGTCTCGCGCGAGAACTCCGGTCTGACGCACGTGTTATCTCGCGTTGTTTACTTGTCACGTCTCACGTGTGTCTGGTTGTGAAACGTAGTTTGCTCGATTCTTCCTATTGTAAAGTCATGCAGTGTGAAACCTCCTGTTACTGATCCAACGTGCAGTGTGAACACAGCAGCGACTGAATGATACCCCAGATAGTCATGCAGTGTGAAAAGAGCAGTGATCCGTCGAGTTTGAAAATCCGTCAAAGTTTTTTTCTCAGAATTGGACTTATAACTCGCCAATTGCGAGTTTATATCTCACAATTCTGAGAAAAGTAGTAAAAATTGCAAAATATAAACTTGCAATTGCGAGAAAAAAAAAATCTGAATTCACAATTTCTCTTTACCAGTGTCAAAATCAAGGGAATATCAACTACTCTCACGTGTCAAAACTCAGTATTCCTGAACACTTTCTGCAACCAACAGTAATTGTTTTGGGCCAATGATAATAAAACCTTTGTTTTTTTACTTTTTTAAAAATAATTTCCCAGGACAACAACAAGTTTTTCCAGGACATTTTACATTTTTAATTTTCCAATTTGTCATCAATTTTCCAGGTTTTCAAGGTTATCCAGGACGAGTGGGAACCCTGTAGAAAGCAATTACCCACCACCCAGGGCATCCACCCTAGTAACTCCCTAGCAACTACACAGAACATCAGGAACGACATAGCAACACCTTGGCAATTTTTAGCACATTCAATGACCACTCACATTTTCTTTAGAAAAAGTTAAACTTTTTAGTTTAAGATTCTACTGACTGAATTCTGCTGACCCTAATGCTGAACTTTAATGCAACTAAATTAATTACAGAATATTGTCATATAAAATATACTAATTACTTCTAGAAACACTCTTTGCCTACCTATGTTGTCTACAGCTTTCTTCTCGACCAGCATCCGTCTGCTCTGATAGATCTGGTCTTTTTTTCCTAATTGACCTCTGGCTGCATTTTAATCTAACTAACGTTGCCAATTATTCTCCTGATGTAATGACGTTATTTGTGCCAGAAATAAAACCTACCTACCAAAAAAAAAAAAAAAAAAATCCCAACTCAAGTCTGTTATCATAATTTGTTAAACTGTATTAATCAAAATGGTCTATAGTCAATTGAGGTAAAAGCTTTTCCGCTCCCAGTTTGGACTGGGGCCCAATTTATGAGTGCAGTTTAGGAGAGTGAATGGATCAATAACGGCTGTGAACCGGCGCATGGGTTCAACATTACATCTCTAGAGGTACAGGAGTAAACCACAAACTAAAAAAGATAGTGTTAATATAGTCTTCTAAATTGCTGACGAAAATGTTTGTTAAAGTCTTTTTCGTCAACGATAACTGAGATGATAATGAGTATCACCGCGATAATAAGTATTTTAAATCAAGAAGCTTAGACAACTATAAAGATCATGGTAACACTTTACAATAAGGTTGTATTAGTTAACATGAACTAACCATGAACAACACATCTGATCTGCATTAATATTAACTCACACATATATTAATGCATCTATTAATGTTAACAGTGCAATTAGTTAACATTAGTTAATGCATTATTTAACATGAACTAACCATGAGCAATGCCTGTAGCTTTACTGGTTTTGTAAGGTTATCTTACTGTACAGATTTACATTAGTTTACATAGCAGTTGACACTCACTAAGGATGAACATTTCTAACTCACCATCTCACTCTAAAGGTAAAAATGCTGTTGTGTACTTCATACTCAGAAAATACTTCATACTGAAATACTCAGACCGGCCCGTCTGGCACCAACAACCATGCCACGCTCAAAATTGCTTAAATCACCTTTCTTTCCCATTCTGACATTCAGTTTGGAGTTCAGGAGATTATCTTGATCAGGACCACACCCCTAAATGCACTGAAGCAACTGCCATGTGAATGGTTAATTAGATAATTGCATTAATGAGAAATTGAACAGGTGTTCCTAATAATCCTTTAGGTGAGTGTGTATATATATATATATATATATATATATATATATATATATATATATATATATATATATATATATATATATATATATATATATATATATATATATATATATATATATATTTATTTATTTATTTATTTTTTTTTTTTTCTTCTTAAAAAATATATTGTTTTATTTATTTATTTTTCATTTCATTTTTTTTTCTCATCAAAAGACAAAAACAATGACTAAAAAACTCTAACTGAAAACTAACTGGCTCCACACAATGTGAGTGTTTTTGGAAACCCCTTTAAAAACAGTAATTTTATTTGCAACTCCATCTATTGGCACTAGTGGCACAGAAATTACACACTTCAGTTTTAAACTGGGACTGGGACTGAGAAAGTATTTTAACATGGGGGAAAATTGCACACATCATCTTTAACCATGCAGAAACAGTCTATAAACCAGAGGCGATGATTTATATGGAGCATGCAAACGTGTTTATTTCTAATGAGGCAGAGAGGATAGACTGTTAGGTGAAGATGAAAGATGGAACATACAGAGTGTGTGGATGTGTGTTTGTCCAGGTGGGCTTTAGGTAGGAGAGTGGGATAGGGACACAGCTCATTAATTGGGAAATGGGACTCCTGGCGATGAGGCTAAGGACATCTGTTCCCCTGACAGGACGTTTGCGGCCAATTCTGCACCACATTGCTTAAGGAAATGTTGTGCTTCACACCAGGAAATGAAATAGATCAAGTCTCTTGGCATTCCTACGTTAAAAAGAGCCGGAAACATCGTAAATGTGCTATCATATCTGTTGCCTGTTTAATCTGCAGCTATTGCGTAAGGAAGGTGTGAGTGGTATGACATTGTGGCGGTAAGTAAATATATTCACATACATCCACATAAAAGGGATAGTTCATTAAAATTCTGTCACCCTCATGTTGTTCCAAACAAGACTTTTGTTCATCTTCGAAACACAAATGAAGATCTTTTAGTGACATCTGAGAGCTTTCTGTCCCTCCATTCACAGTCCGCACACAACTTTGATATTACAAGAAGCTCATAAAGAGATCATAAAACTAATCCACATGAGTTGAGTTTAGTCCAAATTTTCTGAAGAGACTTGATCGCTTCATATGATGAACAGATTTAATTTAGGCTTTTATTCACATATTAAAATTAATTACCACACACATCAGTTGCATGCTTAATAGATGTGTGAGAACCAACGAGGTTCATTCACGTGTGTTACACAGCACGTTTAAGCTTCCACAAGAACCAATGAGGTTCATTCTTGTGTTGCGCAGCACGCTTGAGCTTCCACAAGAACCAATGAGGTTCATTCTTGTGTTGCGCAGCACGCTTGAGCTTCCACAAGAACCAATGAGGTTTGTTTGCGCGCGTCAAGCAAGTATGGTTGAGCTTCTGTTTATGTTCGCTGATCAATATTTATATGTGAATAAAAGCATAAACTATATCTGTATATCTAATATCATATAAAGCGATCTATCACTTTATTTGGACTAAACCGATTCATGTGGATTCGTTTTAAGATTTCTTTATGAACTTTTCGGAGTGTCAGAGTTGTGCGTGGATTGTGAATGGAGGGACAGAAACCTCTCAGATTTCATTAAAATATCTTCATTTGTCTTTCGAAGATGAACAAAAGTCGGCAACACTTAATTTTCATTTTTCAGTGTCCTTGTTGCACGTTACATGTATTTACTATAGTAATACACATTATGCATAATTACATGCAACTAACCCTAAACCAAACCCTAATCCTACCCTAACACTATAGTAAGTACATATTACTATATTACTTAAATGTACAGGTTAAAATAAAGTGTAAGGAAATGTACATTCTGAATAAATACCGTACCTGAAACTGAATTTGTATTCTTTCCTTTGTTATACTTGTAATAACAAAACTCAAATAAACAATATAGTGAAATATATTATCAAGAAATACGGCATTTTAAAAATGTCACCCCCCGCAGCATACATTCGTTTCCATGTGTTTTATTGTAGTTGGTGAACCCCTTAAAGGCGACAGCTGTTTGCATTTAAAGAAAACATCTTTTGTTCATCAAGTTAGCGTTAAAGTGACCTGGTAAAGCAGGCAAATGGAATAGGCGAGACTGGCAGGTTTTATGCGACTGCCGTTACGTCCCCTTCCCTAACCCCACTTACATCCAAATTGCTGTCGTGGGAGACCTTATGAGAATAATGGTGAAATGGCTACACAATCATGCTACTAACACTGCTGACCTACAAATAATTGGGAAATTAGTTAGCTGGGGGCCTGCAAGGGTGTGCATGTGTGTGTGTGTTAGCAAGAGAGTTTGTGGTTTGGTTCATTTCGCTGATCTGAACTGCCTGAAGTATTGTGCATCCCTCCTCCAATCACCTTCCAAGGAGCAGGTGCAAGATGGGAAATGGAGAGCTACCCCCTAACCATATGCCACACACACACACACACACACACATATCGCCCCCCCCCCTAAAACTGTCTCTCTGTGATAGGCCAAATGAATAAGCCCCAGCAGCCACAAATGAAGGGCTCTGGTGTGTCTGGCATAGAGATGGAGAACAAGAGGGCGTCTGGGCCATGCTGCACCCTGCAGAGACGAGTTGGACCCCAAGGCGGTGAGGTCAGCGCGATTCTATAAGGAGGCAGGGGAGTGTGCCGGGACTATTTGCACGGCAGACAAAGTGACAGGGGCCGAGCGCATCCAACAAGCCCAACCGACCGGAAATGACACAAAGGCAAACAATTTGGTTTGCTGCCTGAGTAGCACTGGCGCGCGGCGAGCTGTGCACCCTGTTTTAATGGAATCACAGTCGTGCACAAAGAGAGAGAGGGGAGGGTGGGAGGGGGGGGAGTGGGGGTAAAAGCAGCGCGTTTGCTTTCTTGGCCTCTGTCAGGGTTTGAGCTGCTAGATAAAATTATACCATAAAACAAATGAATGAGTTTAAAAGGGTGAAAATGAAAAATCTCACAGTTGTTTAGAGGTAGATTAAACACAAACATTGCATTCAAATTAAGAGTATGCTCACTTTAAATATATGATTCATGAAGAGATTCACATTGGTTCACTACAAAAGTGAACCGAAACAAAACAATAGTAGTACAAATTCAAGAGGTACCTGGCGCATCACGTTGAATTTATGAAATCTTAGATAAAAATTTGTGCTCGGCAATCAATTAATCGCGATTAATCGCATTCAAAATATATATGTTTTATAATATATGTGTGTGTACTGTCTATAATTATTATGTAGATATACTGTAAATACACAAACATGCATGTATATATTTAAGAAAAATATGTTATATTAATATATAAAGTATTTATATTTATATATAAGATAAAATATATAAATATATATATAGTATATACATGCAAATATTATATATATATATATATATATATATATATATATATATATATATATATATATATATATATATATATATATATATATATATATATATATATATATATATATATATATATATATATATATATATATATATATATATATATATATATATATATATATATATATATATATATATATAATTATACACAGTACACACACACATATTATGTAAACACAAACTTTTATTTTGGATGCGAATTATCGATTGCCCAGCACTAATAAAAATAAAAACACAATGAGATATATGAAGAGGACAATCATAGAGAATATTTTGGGCATTATGGGTATTGCATTGCGCACACAAATTTACAGTGATCAAGCTGGGGTAATCAAACGCTTTCTTATTAAATGTCCTACTGTATATACAGTACTTTAAAGCTCCTGGGAGTTTGTTTAGACAGCTCATGTCAATCTAGCAATTCAATAAAACGATTATTCATCAATAACTACGTTAATGTAGCTAAATAATAAGTTAAATGCTGCTATTGATTCTATTTTTTCAAATTGTATAATCATATATAATTAGTATTGATTAATAAAATAATATTAAAATGAGCATTTTTGTAAATTTACATTTATATGTTATGCTGTCAACAACAAATTATATGATCTGTATAATACACACACTACTGTACATACGCTTGGGGACAGTATAATAAAAAATAAAAAAACGACAGTAAAGCCATTTATAATGTTACAAAAGATTTCTATTTCAAACAAATGCTGTTCTTTCAGTTAAAAATGTATCACAATTTCCAAAAAAATATTAAGCAGCACAACTGTTAATAAGGAATATAAAACCAGCATAATTAGAATGACTTCTGAAGAATCATGTGACACTGACGAGTAATGGCTGATGAAAATTCAGCATTTTCCATCACAGGAATGAATTGCATTTTAAAATATATTTCATATAACAGAATACAGTTATTTTAAATTGTAATCTTACAACTCGTATATATGTGTGTGTGTGTGTGTGTGTGTGTGTGTGTGTGTGTGTGTGTGTGTGTGTGTGTGTGTGTGTTTGTGAGCAACTTGTAGCTTGAGAAGCTTCTCCACCATCAATGTTTAAAAATGTATACAGTATGTGCTCAGAAAGTATCCAGCAAGCCATGCAAACACACCAGTAGCTCTTCACTTGAACCCTCAAATCAAATCAACACTTGTTTGCAATCATTTATGGCACATGTGCATGTTGAATGTTTTTTGTTAAGTTTAGACGAGGATAAACTTCTCGCTAACAAATAATACAGTGCGTCTAGCCTGAGCCTGTGGGACAGAGAGCAGGTTTAGCCAGAGATCTGCGAACCTGAACCTGGATCATCAATCGCATGATGTAACGGCTTCTGCTGTTGCTTTTAATTTCCCCAGTGCCTCTGAGTCCTGACTCCGTACCGCTGGAAGGAGTTTCACTTTAAAGTGACAAAGGCATTTACTGAGGGAGAAATAATATCAGTCGATGCCGGACTCTGAGACGACCGCTCCGATGGGAGAGAGGGTCATCTCTTTGCAGGAGAATGCAAAGTTCTGATCTAAAGCCTCGAGTGTCAGGATCATTTGCATTTAATTGCAATACCAAAATCCGCTCACATGGTGGAGGTTTAGCCATCAGAGTGTGTTATGGGAAGTCATTAAGCCTAGATCAGAACAGCGTGCACTGGCTGAAAAGCCCAATATGGCCGGTCACCATCTTATGTTGTTTTGGTTGCTGGTGTACTGGTGCAGGCTTCTTAACTAGCATGACCAGCCCAATTTGTTTCCAACTTAATTCATGAGATAGGGGAGTTATATCTCACATTATTCTGAATTACCATGCTGGTCTAGGTAAGTTGAATCAGTACGGCCATGATGTAAACCAACCAAAAGTGGCTTGTCAACCGGGGATACTGGTGAAATTGGCTGAATAGTCACGTTTTGCTAATGAACAGCATGGGGAGATGAGGGAATCAACAATACATTTGAATTCAGACCGATTCATTCTAGTGAACCATTCACTAGATCAAAATTCCTTTGGCCAGAAGAAATACATATCAAAAAATTATTTGACCCAATGGCAGTGATTATTTTAGGTGTGACTACCATGTAGGAAGGCACATAATGGCCATATTCCAGGATGACAAAGTCAAGATTCATCAGGCTCAAATTGAGAAAGAATTTGGGAGGGAGCAAGAAGAATAAGAAATATATTTCCATCAAGAGGCGCAGATTAGGCAAAACAAGGCAAAATCAAGAAATCAAAATCAAGAAATCAATCAAGAAATCAAAAAATTAGGCAAAATCAAGAGGTACAGATTAGGCAAAACACTGTTAACATCACTTGCCCACCGCCGCACCGCCCCGCTGTATAGTAATAAAATCATTTAGTTCAGTTAGAGAACTGACAAAACAATTAAAAACTGAACGTGTCTGCTCAATACAGCACGAGCCGAACGAGCAAACCGCTGACAGACAAGATTATCGAAGATTTGGTTTCAAAGCGTAGAAGCGCCTATTTAAGGGAGTGTGTCATTGAACTGTTTTGTTGTTGTGTTTTTCATTACGAATAATAGGCTAATGAACCCAAAATTCAAGCAACCCGCCCCCAAATTCTAACAATTGGCTAATTCTAAACCGAAAGTTCAGTCAGATCTGTGTAGGGTTTTGCTCAATATGATAATAAGTGGCAGATCTTAATATCTGAATATCTGATATCTAAATATCTGAATATCATAGTATAAAATACTATGTGGAGGACGCAAGATAATTGAATAATTATAATATGACTGCGTGGTGAACCTTACTCATATTTAAACTACTATCGCTTTGTGTTGTTGGTCAGATAAAATGACAGAGAAAAGAAAAACGGACATTAGATCATTTTTCAGTTCACCAAAACGCCAAATAAGTACTAAATCTTTTTTTTTTTTTTTTTTTTTTTGTGGTACACATATCCTTACAAGTACGATTTTGGCTGTATTATTTGTGTCCCCTTCAAAAATTGTTCTTGAGAAATTTCATGTTTATTGTCCCCCCCAACTTTTAGATGAAATTTACGCCCCTAGTTATGAGGTAATGTTTCATAAAAAAAAGGCTGTCAGCATTCATCATAATATCCTCCATGTGACTCTTAGCTAGCGTGTCAGTGTTCCAATGGGTATTTATCTATCTATCTATCTATCTATCTATCTATCTATCTATCTATCTATCTATCTATCTATCTATCTATCTATCTATATATATATATATATATATATATATATATATATATATATATATATATATATATATATATATATATATATATATACACTATATATATACACTATATATATAGATAGATAGATAGATAGATAGATAGATAGATAGATAGATAGATAGATAGATAGATAGATAGATAGATAGATAGATAGATAGATAGATAGATAGATAGATAGATAGATAGATAGATAGATAGATAGATAGATAGATAGATAGATAGATAGATAAATACCCACTGGAACACTGACACGCTAGCTAAGAGTCACATGGAGGATATTATGATGAATGCTGACAGTCTTTTTTATGAAACATTACCTCATAACCAAGACAACAGATGTAGAAAGAATGAATAAATCAGATTTCATTCAGTATACTTTGCTAAATGTATATAACAATCCTTGAATAAGCGATATCCATCTCCTTACACGAAGCAGATGAATGTCAATTACAGGTTTAATTCTACAGATTGAAATCCACTTGCCAGCCTGATAGCAACATTTTGTGCTGTCGAAGTCAGTTTAAGGAAAAAAAATCCTAATTTTAACACTGTTTATCCTTCAAATTTCAGGCTGCCAAGTCTCGCATTGATTTCCATGAAATCCATAACAGAGTGGTTGTGCCTAAAGAATACATCTAACTTTCACACCTAACGTGGCAAAATCACAAAATCAAATTTCATATTCATAACGAAGGCCAAACATCCATAACTCAGTGACATAGTGAGCACGTAAGTCATCTGAGTCCTCGCTATATTGTTTTGACAAAGGTAATCAATCACTCCTTTGTGCAATTGGCATTCTGGTGCGGACTGGTGGTAGTGTGCAAAGATAATAAATGAGAAGACTGGAGCACATGTCCCGGCCCCAGGAGAGGAACTGTCACTGAGGGGATGTGACGGGGGGCGTTTGGGCCCGGCTTGAACGAGAAGGGATCACATGACTTGTCTTGTCTGCACAGCTAAAATGAGAGGTGAGGAGAACAGCTCCTTAATGGACTCAACTGGACAATGATTAAACAAAGAAAATGGTATTAGGACAGATATGATAAAGCATGAATATTTGATGGATATGGATATATAAGATATGGATGGATAAGAATGTTAGTAAGAAAATCTTTATTTCATAGTATTGTACACTGATTAAAAATTTTAATCAACTGGATTACATGATATGCAGATTAATTAATTTACAATTAAACGCATCAATATTTGCTAAGAAAAACAATAAATAAATAAATATATATATATATATATATATATATATATATATATATATATATATATATATATATATATATATATATATATATATGCATATATATGCATATATATCTAATATTTTTTTATCATTTAAACAAATAATATTTTATATAAATAAATAAACATAATACACATAATTCATGTACATTTATTTAAAAAAATGTAAAAGTGTGAAGTCGGTAAGGATGCATTTATTAGATTAAAAATGCAGAAAAACATTAATATTGCGAAATATTGTTAAAATATAAAATAACACATTTTTATTTTAATATATTTTAAAATGTAATTTATTGCTGTGATGGCAAAGCTGAATCATTACTCCATTCTTCAGTGTCACATGATCCTTCAGAAATCATTCTTATCAATGTAGATTTTTTTTTTTTTTTCAGGATTCTTTAATGAGTAGTTCAAAATAACAGCATTTGTTTTAAAAAAATGTATCAATGTAAAAGTCTTTACTGTAACTTTCGATACATTTAATGCATCATTGCTGCTAGACAAAAGAGATTTAAGATAGCTAAGTTTCCAATGCTCTTTGTCCAAACAGAATTAATTTCAAAGCACTACAGTATCCTTGATTAACCCCCTAAAGGCCAACTCATATTCATCTATAATGAGCTCAATTGCTGAGCCAATGCTAGTAGAAAAAAAAAAAGTTAATCACACCTCTAAGGACATATTAAGCAAGTAGAAAAACTGAGGCGCTAAAATGACGGCCCACTGATACCGCCTCAGGGAACATGGAGTCCCAATTTGACGTTCAAATCAAATTTGACTGTATAACAATGATGATTGCAAAATAATGGCCTTGAACCCCCTAGAGAACAGTCCAGGTTTGCTAAACTGCCTCTCAGGCAAGCTGAAAATTGGCACAGACTGCGGTGTGTCTCTCAGTTACTTGATCAAGCATTACAGGCAACTTAATGTTATTTATTTTTTGGAGCACCGGCTTAATTTAGCTCCGAAAACTGTAATAAGATTTGGTTGAATGTGAGGTGTAGGTGGTCTATCAGGGAGTCTTGGATCATTTCCATACATTTACGCACAGCTTGCTCTAGAATTACACTCTTTCTCTCTCTCTCACCTCATGGCCAAGGCTGTGGTATTAAACTCCTTGGGGATTATTGTTATTTTCCACCCTCAATATGAATGCAGGAGATGCACAGATGAGGCACACGGCCCGCCACATGCACACACAATGAGGATATTATGCTAATGTGTGGCATGTCCGTTTCCCATGGTGCTCCTCTCATTTACACAAAATGCCATGTGAAAGAAGGGAAACTGCAGTGATGAGTGGGACAAAGAGACTCTGTGCTGCTTGCTGAGACTTGGTTAACCCAAAAACAAACATAAATAGCTGTGTCATGCTAGTGAAACTAGCTGAGATGGGTCTGCTCTGCAGTCATCGATTTATTTGCAGCTAGTATATGTTGCTTAACTCTGAAATTCTGATCTTGGAGCCGCAGGCACCACGAGTAAGTTAGCTGCTGTTGTCTTAGATAGGCTAACGTGTATCAGAAACTTGGATTAACTTGGTCTAAAATGGGCAATGTTAGTTTGTTACTGGCACAAGCTAGAGCAGCTTAACCAGTCAAAACCAGCATCAAAGTAGTCAAATCATACCAAATGTTTTTTGAAAAATAATTATGACTAAAACCCGCTTTCATGTAGCTCAAACAGTAGAGCATGGCGCTAGCAACGCCAAGGTCATGGGTTTGATTCCCAGGGAAAGCAAGAAATGACAAAATGTAAAATGTGTACCTTGAATGAAATGTAAGTCGCTTTGGATAAAAGCGTCTGCCAAATGCATAAATGTAAATGTAAATGCCAAGGTCAGGCTAGTCGGCTTTGCTGATTTAGGCGGGCACTTGTTACAAACTAAGCCAGCTAAACCCCAGTTTTGCCAGGTTGGGAGACTAAGTAAACCCTTTTAAACCAGCAAGCCATTTTCGACGGGTTTAAGATATTTTTGTTAGCATTTTAGCTAGTCCAGACTGCCTTTTCATAAGAGAAAGGGTATGTAAACATCTGGGAGTGCTTAGGCGAATAACTAGTTTTGCTCATCAGTGGGATTTCTATCAAGGGCACTAGTGGACAGGAAGACATATGCACTGGGTTCACAGTAAATGTCAAGCAAGATACAGCTGCTGGGTCCCAGATGGATGATCTTTAACTGCTGCCATCTCCCATGACCTCACCTGGTAAGGTGCCCTCTGGGGAGTCAGGGCGCCCAATTTCTATTCCAGACCAAGCAAAGACTGAATATCCACTGTTCCAGGCCAGTGGCATCCTCAAAAAGAAAAATGAGTGTAGATAGAAGGAAAAAAGGTAGTTGTACAAGTTTGCAGCCTTTGAACCACATAAATAAAAGGAGGAAAGGGTAAAAAAAAGGAGTGCTAAAGGATAAAGAGAGAAAGGAACAGGGATGGAATTCAGTTGCATCATCTAAACTAAGAAAATGAGAAAGAACAAAATATGCAGACTTTTTTTAGTCGCTCCTCTCAGAAAGACAGACAGAGAACATTGGAGACAGAAACACCCATCATACTGAGTGCAAAGCGTTATCAAAAGAGTTGGAAAACAAAACAAAGAGATACAAAAAGAGTGTGAGACTAAGACAGCTCCAGCAGAGTTGCCATTCACGAGCAGTTCCGCTAAACAAAGAATCTGAAACACTTGTATGATGGGATTCTAGCAGAGAGATACAAAAAGATACAAAAAACGGTTTCATGTGAACTTTGGGGGGATGTTTATGAGTTGCACCACAATACCAATCAAATGATTACAGTCTTACACTAAATATTAACATCATGGCTATTTTCCTTAGGGCATTCTAGCATCAAAGGTTTCTATTTACTCTGTTTTGCAGAGTTGAGCAATGTAGCCAATCACAGACATTTCTTGAATTGATTTCCTGAACGAAATGGCCAGTCAGAGGTGTTTAAGTTAACAGAATCCAATCACTGTGAGTTTTTGTCTAGTGCGGTGTTCTGCAAATCCTCTCATTATAACAAACACAGTGTAAACACAATGTAACTAAGAGATTCATTGTGTAGTGGCAACTTCATTGATTATAACAGAAGTTTGTGAGATCACGATGAACTGAGATGAGTGACAGCTATAGTGATTATAAAGGGAGGGCTCTTTGCATGCATTCTAGGCTATGCATAATTCATTCAGAATTTGAATAAAAATTATGTTTTTATGCTATTTATGGCTCGTTTCCACCGAGCGGTGTGGTACGGTTCAGTACAGTACAGTACGATTTGGGACTGTAATCCCTGATCCGGCTTGCGCTTCCACTGCCAACAGTATGCTTATGATAGGCGTGATGAAGCGATCGACACCATTCAGAAGAAAGCGACACAGTAAACAACAATGGACGATATACAGCAGATCTTGTTCTTGCTTCTCGCATGTGGCTGTCACAAGAAGAAGACACGCTTTGTTTGAGCCAAGGCTGCACGGAAAAACACAGCCGAAAGTGACGATTTTTTCAACGATTTTCTCCATCCTTTAGTACCGGACTACTGTGCTAGGTAACACAACGGAAGGGTGCCAAAAAAGTTGTATTGTACGGTTCAGAATTAGGGTACCATTCAAAACTTCTGACAATAGAAACTGCAAAAATTTCACAGGCCTGCAAACTCATCAGAATAAAAAAGGTGACAGTGTCGCAGGGGGAAATGACACATTTCTGAGCGTGACTTAAAGAGAATGACACATTTAATATTTTAAAAATTATTTTATTTACAACACGTAAACGCCTGGAACTCAAGGAAGTGTTGTGACGCATGACACAAAAAATAAAAGACTGACAGTAAGGGTGTAACGGTAGCCTACACAAAACTGACGGTTCACACGAGTTCGGTACAGCAGTTTTACAAAATTGCTTTTTATTTATTTTTTATATTTAACAGTGGTTTATTGAAGAAGAAAAAAAGTGTCTGTCCTTGAATTAATTAAATTATATCTAAAAGTTTATTGAAGATATTTCTGTAAATTATATAGGGAGCCCTTACTTGCACATTAATATTAAAGGTTAACAACACTGCCCAAACTATTAGCCTAAATTCAGTTGCTATTTATTTTTAGGTATAATAATCAACACTCAAATAACACATTGTATGCAAACATGTAAACAATTATAAAATAGTTTTTTTTCTCCAATTCGTTGTTTAAATATAATTTATACACAGTGTCTGTCATTTTCATGACAGGTTTAGGCTATTTAACAAGCATGAAATAATCAAGACATCACTAACAGGTTCAGTAGAATATAATGAATATAACGGCTAATTTAAAGCATATATTTAGTGAAAGAGTTGATTTCTCTAGTGAATACAATTCTGTGGACACTGAATGACTGCCTGAGGTAAATGTGATGCTAACTTTACATGACATTGTTTAGTTTACAAGCAGTTATATCGACATCTTTCCGCCGTTGAAGCACTGATTTAGCGATTACACCACATATATGCATGACAGTAAATTGTAATGTATCCTCAGCATACCTTCAGATGGTCATTCATGTTTATTCTTTAGTAAGAGATGATCGATCGCCTTCACAGATGATCGTGGTTACGCGCGTCGAGCGACCGCTTGAACTGTGATCAGTGACCAGTCACGCCACATAGAGCGTCAAAACGGCATTTATCGTTTGAATTTCGTGTTAAAATGGACTGAATACTTAATATGTTCGTGTTCAAACTCAGATTGAAGTGTGTTCCGCGCTTAAAACAAGCCGAATGTGAACTGTTAAAGATTGCACTCGGAAACCGTTCGCGTGCACCGAACATGAATCCGAAATCGCCTCCTAAACCCTCAATCACTAATCCCTACGTTAGACCACCGATACAGTTCACTTGAGGAGTGAATGAAAATGAGAGAGCAAATACGGACAGCCGTGGAGTGTACATCGGCTGTACACTCGTTATTGCGGTGCAATGTGGGATAGAATGTGTGCACTCGATAATGTCCACTGGTTTCAGACACCACTACAAATGGCTGTCCCCTCAAATAATGCCATTTTTGAGAATATAGGGGGCGATTTCGTATTCAGCCAGTCACTTGCTTTGTTCCTGAATAAATCAGCCGACAGTGACATGTTGCCGCCTACTAGCTGTTTTAGTTTCAATTTAAAAGTATAATTTCAATTATTTGAATGATTTCATATTTTTTTATATTAAAACTTTATCTTCATATTTAAAACATTAATCTCATAACACTATGTTATTATGTACCACACATGCAGTGCAGAGATTAGGATTTAATTTGATAATTTATTCTGCCTGATCTAACAAAATGTATTGTTTTAATGAAAAAAAAAAGTATATAAATGTAAGATTTTGACATAAAAGATGAAACATTTAATAAGGTTCCTGACACACCATAAGGCGTAAATAAACCTGGGCAAACACTCTTCCATGACCTTCATCAATACAATTCCCCAGAACAGCTGGAACACATAAATGCAGAACCCTTTCAGCTTAACACGCCTATTACAGCCAAATTATAAACATATGTTAAGAGTCTGGAGGGGAGGTGGATTGGGAGGTTACAGACAATTGTCTCAGTGGAGGAGAGCTCAATGTCATTAAGTCTTTATTCTTTCTTTAAATCTCTTGAGACAAAACCGAGCAGGGGAGCACAATATTAAAGCAAACAAATGAATGAACAACTCACCATGTTTACATGCACATTCAAGTCCATATTCTGATGAGGCCTTCATCCTGAAAGATGGTTACATGATTCACATCTATTGGAATATTAATGAATACATATACATAAACTGACTATGTGCACATTCTATACCATTCTAGGTATACCTTATGATGTATTTTATTATTTTAGGACAGAAACTCAATTATTACTTACATCATGCAGTTTACACAATTAAAAGCTGACTGCATTCTGATAAATATATGACCATTCTTGTGCATGTAATCATAGTCAGTGTGAGAGATCCAGAACATGTGGCACAGTCCTAGTGAGTGTATAAGCTTCAGGCTTATTGTGTCTGACTGAAAAAAACACAAGAAAATAACACATACTCAGATGTACAGAAGATGACACGTTTTTTACTATAAAAAGCAGAAGACAAGACACCAAAGACGACAAAAAGCAGAGATCTGAGATTATTTGCTCGTTTGTATAAGTATCATGAAAAGTTTTAGTCTCCAGTAATTTTTTCTTTTCTGTTTTACCCAAGAGTACAAATTAACTTTCATAACTCACATTTGTGGTTAAATACTGCACACTCATAGCCTCGAAATCTAGACGCACCCTATTTGTAGCCAGGGTCGTCTTGCAACTCTCGGTAGACCTGCGAGCTGGAAAAACCAAACTCTGGTCAGGCCAATCACATTGTGTATAGAGTCGGTGGGCGGGCTTAACATAATGATGGCAGAGGTGCGGCGGTTCTGCGTGCAACTCGTAAACAAAGAAGCTGGCGAACAGCGGTCTTTCGAATGGGCTTTGGCCGCGACTCTGGAGGACTTGGAGTTAAGCTTTTCTTTGAGAAAAGAACAAAGAACGCCACTGAAGTCATTCTTAAGAAAGGAAGATGTGTTCGGAGTTTTGCCGAGCGGATACGGCGAAAGTTTAATCTATCAACTAGCTCCGCTTCACCTTCTTCGTTGCTCTGAATGGTTGTAGCGCTATCCTATTGCGTGCAGAGGGAATTCGAAAGACAACCGTTTATCCCGCCCCTCGGATTGAGCCCTGCCAATGGTGTGTTCCCAGACCCAACATCTTGATGTGGGTCTGGCTTGTCAGGCTAGGACACTCATGCAGAAAAACTGAATTGAATGCTTGATCTGTGCTTGTCAACATACTGGAAATATATAAAAAATATAATATAATTAATAGGGCTGTCAAAAGATTAATCGCGATTAATCACATCCACATATATAAATACAAACACATTCATTCAAGAAATATTTTGCATATACTGTATATACATTTATATTATATATAAATATTTCATATATAAATATAATACATTTGTATTAAATATATACATGCTTGTGTGTGTATCTATATATAAATAATAATTATACACAGTACACACACATATATTATGTAAACACAACTTTTATTTTGGATGAGATTAATCACGATTAATCTTTTGACAGCCCTAATAATTAATATAAAATAATTTATAATACATATAATATAATATAATTAATATAATATAATATAATATAATATAATATAATATAATATAATATAATATAATATAATATAATATAATATAATATAATATAATATAATATAATATAATATAATATAATAATCAGTTTCATTCGAATAATGGCACAAATTAAAATCCCCAAGTGTAAAAAAAAGTCATATATTTCTGCAGGTAGCTAAATTACAAAGTTATTGGTCATAATAATGTTTCTTTGATGTTCCTTTGGAAAACCCAGACACAACACATGAGCGTAATCATGTTTAAAATAGCCTGATCTGAAAAACTCCAGCGTTTCCCTGTCTGTTCAGCCTCCAGAGCTTGGAGGTGTTTGACAGAGCCTGTGCAACAGATTTATGGCAAAAAATATGAACAGCTGTTGGAGTTTAATTTATTTTTTGCCGCTTGGCTGACTGCTTTCTTTCTTTGTCCAGTATGGGCCCAATCATTTTCTAGGACTGTAGCTAAGGGGTTTATTTTTATTTTTTCTCTCAAAAGATGACATTAGTAAGTGTTCTTTTTACAGTCATATTTGATCTACATTTAATTCTGGTTAATTCTGAAAATAAAACATCTTCATAATGTTTTTTCAATATCCTTTGAAATAAACCATTTAGAAAAGGCCATTCAGTCAAAAACTTTTTTCTGGCACTAAACAAATTGCTCTGTGAAAAATTCACAGATTCACAGAAAATGTGAGGCACAGCAGGATATCTTTAATGTTCCATGACAAGAAAATGAAGACATTCTTCAGTGGACACTGCAGAAACCAATAAACCACTCAAGTCTCTTAATACCACATCCAGGGGCGCTTTGGTCAAACCTTCTGCACCGAATGAGAGAAAATGAGGAAAAATGATTATTAGACCCATATTTCTACTACCTATTACGATTAATAAATAAATAAATAAATAAATACTGTTGAGATTTTAGGTTTAATTACAGTTTTTTAGCTGCCAGGAAAGAAAAAAGCAATTCTTCCAAGCAATTGCGAATTAAGCTTGACCTTTAGAAGCCCTGGTGTTTCACAGTCAATGAACTAATTGCTCTGCATGTGTAATGGGGCACAGAGAAAAAGAACAGTGGAAGAGCAAGAAAGAGAGAGATGGAGAGAGAAAGAAAGACTTACACAACCAGGCCTCCAAACACACACACACTTATGCACACAAATAAATCACCTTCAATGAAGGCTGATTACCATTCATTTGTTTAGCACACACCTGATCAGCTAAGATCCCACAGGAAAGACAAATCACAAATGAGATGTCTTTAATTTCTCATTTGTTTCTCCTAGACAGCAATGCGATTAAATGGAGAATCTGCTTCTCAAATGTGTCTTTTGAGAAAAGAAAGAAGGAATCTCTGTGCTTTTTAAGTGTTTCGCGAACAGACGGCAACATTGTCCACGGAAATGATTAAAAACGCTGTCTTCTGCTGCCAGGCCAGTAGTTTGCAATGCCACTTTGTAAAGAAACACTACGCGCCTATAAACTGAACAAGTCCCGCTGAATAATTAGAAACGGTCAAATTGCATTACCACAAAACCAGTCATACACTGTCAGAAAAAAAGGTACAGTGCTGTCACTGGGGCGGTACCCTTAGGTACAAAACCGAAAAGGTACTAATATGTACCTTTAAGGTACTAATATGCACTCTTAAAGTACTGATATGTACCTTTTAAGGTAATAATATGTACCATTTAGGGGTGAGTAAGGTACAAAGATGTACCTTTTCACTTTTGTACCTTAGGGTACCCCCCCCCCAGTGACAGCACTGTACCTTTTTTTCTGAGAGTGTACGGGTCAATTTTTGGATATTGAGATTTATGCATTATCTGAAAGTTGAATAGATAATCTTTCCATTAGTATGGTTTGTTAGGATAGGACAATATTTGGCTGAGATAGGCCACAATTATTTGAAAATCGGGAATCTGAGGGTGCAAAAAGGTCTAAATATTGAGAAAATCGCCTTTAAAGTTGTCCTAAAACAACTTAAGTCCAAAGCAATGCATATTACTAATAACAATACATGTTTGATATATTTACGATAGGAAATTTACAAAATATCTTCATGGAACATGATCTTTACTTAATATCCTAATGATTTTTGGCATACAAGAAAAATGGATAATTTTGACCCATACAATTTATTGTTGGCTATTGCCACAAATATACCTGTGCGACTTATGACTGGTTTTGTGGTCCAGGGTCGCATATTTGATATTGTTGATGCTGCTCTGAATTACACCGCTCTGTTTGTTGCTCGGATGACAAAAGTGAAATGTTACATATTTAGGATGGTCTGCATTTGCAGTCTAACAGCGCTCGTGAGTGTCAGAATGAGTGAGATGGCCAATCAAATCAAAGAAGGCGGGGCTTACTATTAATGAGAATTCCAATGCTACAATTTAGTTATAGCAGTGAAAGAGTGTCGTAAGATGCAAGTAGCTAAACATTTCATATTTGACAACTGTTTTACGATAAAAACGTTCAGTGACCATATCAAGTATCACGCAAACTACTTGACATTTATGAAATCTCACCATTTTGAATTGAAAATATGACATTATTTATGTACATCATACCTGATTTTTACATATTAGGCAGACGAAAATAAGAGTGAATGTGTGCATATAAAAAAAAAAAAACAACAACATATATTTGCAAATAGTTTACTTCATAACTACAATAGAACAGGAAGTTTTACCGTTCTTATTTATTTTTCTTGATTTCCTTAAATCCTATTAATCCTTTAATAATGTAATTCCTTTAAATAAATCAATAAGACCAATGCTCAAATAACTCCACATTGAACTACAATAGAGCAATACTTGTTGAGCAATAGAAACATAGTTGTTGTTGTTAACTAAAAGGATTAAAAGTTGTTTTCAGTAATTGAATAATAAAATAAGATATAAATAAAAATGTAAACTTACACTTAAAAAAAACTTAGTGAGTTGAAGTACTAAAATTGCTGTTAGTTGAAATCTAAAACTAAAATAAAAAAAAAGACAATATTAATAAATACTATAAAGGTATATAAATATGATATGGTCCAACTAAAATGACTATCTGTATTATATAAACAATATGCAACTATTTACCCCACCACTTTACAACTGCTGAAACCATTTGAATGTATATTACATCTCAAACGAAGGCCTCCATTTGACAAAAATTCATCAACAAAACAATTTCATTCAGCCACCATAAACGGCACACATTTAATATAGGTTAAATTAAATCACCGCAATGACACTCCTTGATCCATCCACACAAAGGTCAACTACTCCTCTAAAAGCCTCATTCGGAATACTTGTAGAATTAAACAATTTAAGTAGCCCATTGCAATTTCAGTCACACGTCTCTTTAAAAGTTCAAATGGGTGGGTGTATATAATTTGCTATTAATATTTCACTGCGCCGGTTGAGTGATGGTCGTCCGACGCGGGTTAGCGCACAAGAGGATGTTGATCAGTGAGTCTTCCGTGAAACAAAGGATGCCTGGGTGGAGTGAATCAGATGTGAGGGTTTCTCGAAGACTACGAGCGGCAATAAGAGATCCATTTCCTCACTTCTACTTTCAGAGGAATAAAGCTTTGAAAAATGTGAAAAGGCATTCTTGTGTGATCACCTAATACCCCTGCATGTTCAACAAAGCACTGTTGCTTTTGAGACACTTGAGTGAAGGTTAATCTACATGCCTGCTCTTCCTGTAAGATTAAACTCTGAGAATGCAATGCCAAAGTGATTTTTTGCTGCTTTTGCTCTCACACGTATAGCTCTTCAGTGGTGAAGACACTCTCTAGCGTTGCCTCCTCTGGGATTCTGATTCATGCAGCTTCCTGTTTTTACCACCCAGCTTCCTGGTCCCCAGGGGTGGATGGTCTGGGGCTTTGATTGCATACTGAGCATTTGGTGGCAGTTTTAGGCTCACGCTGCTGACACATCTCACTCTGAGTGGCTGAAACCATGTTGGGAAATGACAAGTGGTTGCCTGCACATCCACTGGTCAAGCCCTGACAAATCACTCCATCCTGCGCAAGGAAGCTCATTCTGATTCTGACTTCTCAGCATGCTTGACTTTCCAGACTATTTATGTTGGTTAGTGCTGTAACTGCAATGGAAAAACACTACAAAATACTACAGTAAAAACCTGTCTGTTGGATAACTAGATAACGTGTACAGGATTTATGTTTTGTATCACTTTAACATTGTATTATATATAATATAACTATAAAATACTTTTTAAAAAATGGGTATTGAAGTAAAAAAATAAAACATAATTTACTGTTTAAATAGATTATACTAAAGAAGAAATTACATGTACACCAATGAGTCAGTAAGTTTTTTATTTTATTTAGAAAATTAATACTTTTATTCAGCAATTATGTATTAAATTGATCAAAAGTTACAGAACAACTGTTTTCAACATTGATGATAATAAGAAATGTTTCCTGAGCCCCAAATAAGCATATTAGAGATGCACCAATTGCACTTTTCTTGGGCAATTCCGATTATTTTGTAAGTGGTACCTGCCGATAACGATTGTTGCCGATTCCGATTTTCTTTCAAAGAACTGTAATAGGTATTTTGACATAATTTTGTGTGTATTTCAGCATTTAAGCACAGTAAGCCATTCATTTTGGTACTTGTGACTCACACGCTGTTTGAGAATTTAGGGCCCTATGAAATCTGTTTAATTTTTTTTCCCAAATTCTGTTTAATTTCTTTCTAAATTGCGTTTTTTTTCCATTTTAATTAAATAAAAAAGTGAGACTGACTGGCTGGTCACTGATCTGGGGCAATCCTGTGTAAAATCGTCCGATTCCGTTCCCTGGCCGGTCGTTCGGTGCATATCTAATTAGAATTAATTCTAGGGATCATGTGATAAAGACTGGAGAAATGACTGCTGAAAATTCATCTTTGTCCTCACATAAATATGTTACATTTTAAAATATATTAAAGCTTTTTAAAAATGTTTATACTGTTGTCTGAGGTCAACTAATGCCGTTTGCGTGGTTTTTACATCCAAAAACATCATAATGAATAAGTAATAGGCTATTTTCTGCCTTGGTTTTGAGGCTTTCTGAAGAAATGGTCGGTTTTGATGGGCGTGCCACACTGAAGACTTGGAAAGTAAACGCCCACGGCTAGGATTGGATAAGATTAGCATATTTAATGAGCTTCAGCTCCCCTAAGTACATGTGGGAATTGTTTTGAAAGCGTCCGGAGAAACGCTCACAGGGCTCGAAAAATATCTTTATCAAACAAACACAATGATTCATCTCTCATCCACCCGCCATAAATTGGAATGTTATTTCTGTATTACTTGGCCAACCGATCATCAGTGAATATAACCGCGAACCGTACACACACGCACACACGCACGTGTGAGCTATTTCACTATAGCTTGTCGGCAGAGGTGTAAAAAGTACTCAAAAATGTTACTCAAGTGTAAGTACAAGTACTGAATGAAATTTTCACTCAATTAAAAGTAAAAGTATCTGGCCAGAATCATACTTGAGTAAAAGTAAAAAAGTACCACATTAAAATTGTACTTGAGTATTAAAAAAGTAAAAGTAATGTAAAAGTAGCAGCGAGAATGAAAACTAGAGATTCTTCTTTAAGCTTTGAATCTCTAAAAACATGAAGTGAATGAACCACATACAAGGTTTTATCCTGCTTTAGAACTGTTTGAATTTAAAGGTATTTACTTATCAAACTATAAGACTACTACCTAATGCCAGTATGCAACATGCTACTCAAAGTTGCTGGATTTCCCAAAACCATTGTAAGCTTAAGTTGATCTTAGAACAATTGCAACCAATGGTCTCTACAATCAACTTACGATGGTTTTGGGAAACACAGGCCAGGTCAAGGTGCTGCATTGTGGTAATTGAAGGGACATGACGTCACTTCCAAAGGACCAATTAACATCTCTGACCAATTTCATGGAATCTGAAAATGAATCTCATTGGCAGAATAAAAACATTTAAATTAAACTGGGCATCAGCGCAATTCAATTGGTTTGGTAATAGCAAGGGGAAATAGAATGAAATGAACTCCAAAAAAGAAGTACTTTTTGACTGTAAATAAAATTGTAAGGAGTAAAAAGTACTTTTTTTTCCTAAAAAATGTAATTAAGTAAAAGTAAAAGTATTGATTTTTAATTGTACTCAAGTAAAGTAAAAATCCCCAAAAATAATACTTAAGTACAGTAATCAAGTAAAATTACTCAAGTACTTTACACCTCTGCCCGTTGGCAGGCCGGTGATAGCCCGTCTGAAAAACACATAGCCCTGGGACGTTGGGCTTTGTGAGCACTGGCGTTACAAGTCCAAGTCTGATCACGAATGAACCAATAACACCTTCTCCAGCCTGTGACAGCGTGCTAAGGTATGTAATCAATAGATATCAAATGATCTGTAACAATGCAAAACCAACACGTTGTTTTACTCACATAAGTGTGTTGCACCGTTTATTTATCAAATAAATGCAGCCTTGGTGAGCAGAAGAGACTTCTTTAAAAAAAAAAACATTACAAAATCTTACCAACCCCAAACTTTAAATGGTAGTGCAGCTTTACAGTAAATGATCGCTGAAGTCATTTTTGAAAAAGATGAGCCATATAAACCATAAATAAACTATAATCATATGTGATGAATCACACCCCTGTTTTTAATAAATTATTGCAAAAAATGTCAACATTAATTTTTTTTAGCAAATACTTAAAATAACAAAAGTAAAAATGTGATATGTGCTGGTTAAGCTAGTAAAGAAGCTGGTTGGGTGCACCAGCATAAATATTCGTATATATTTACTCAAAAGAAAGAAATACAGATTCAAGAAAATGAATTGCAGTATTTGCCTGAATGTTAAAATTCCCCGGCTTCAAACAACAACAAAGTATATGCATAACTATGAATATGATAATACGCTTCAGTTTAGTACTCATTTCAATGCTCATTTCATAGTTCAGGTATTCCCCAGCAACTGCCAATAGTGCATTGAGTATTATCACTTATGACTCAACCCTGCTGAAATACAACATCTGATTGTTTGTGTGGGCGAATAATGGGAGTGTATTCTCTGCTCTGAGGAGTTCTGTGGGTTTTTCAGAGCATTTGTGCGTGTTTGTTTGTGTTGCGCTGAGTGACATTGAGGATGACACGCTTGCTTCACAAAGAGCGCAATGGGACCCAAACCGAGGCCCCCTGCCTAGACGTGATTGATGGCAGTGGCTTCCAAAACAACAGAAAAGAATCTTTAATGAACAGACTTTCCCCTCAAGAACACTGGCAAACGACGAATGGACAAAATGATGAACTAAACTCGGAGTACTGAAGCAAACAATGAGAATGGTTTGGCTTTCAAAAGCATGTTGATTAGGATGAGCGCTACACCGTGCGAACGGTGGCCCTGTGTGCAAGTGAGGCCGGATCTAAATGTAGTCCCAACAAATGAACTGACAGTGTGGAAAATGGAGTTCTCCATCTCAGACACAGAGGTAAGACCCCCTGCACACATAGCGAACATCTGACTGGCGCATTAGTGTCATTCCGTCTTGATGGCACATTGAAAGGGGAACTTTCATTGTCATTTTTAATAACACAGGAAGCCCTAAGAGCTCCATGTTCATCAGAAATAAGATTGGGCTGTCACCCTGTTCTCGCCCTTCACATTAACCCAGAACCGCTCCAAATCCCACAAAATCTAATGAGAGCTTTGTGGCTTTTAGTCCATGTGTGTGAACTAAAAATGTATTTTTAGCAGATACGCACAATTAAAATGTAGACTTTCTATTCTGGGAAAATGAACTAAATATATTGACGCCTCATCCACGAGTCTTCAATTTCTTCCTATTTCATTAGGAAACCTCAATGAAGGTGAGAAAACTGCATGCATCAAGCCATTTGATTTGATATTTTATGCTAATGGAATTTAAAATCTATTGATTTTTCAAAAGAAAAACGTTGTAGTAGATCTGGATGTGTTATTTAAGCAACATGTGTCCCAAGGCTAGAATTAGAGCTCAAGAACAAAAGGTCCAAATTGCTTTAGTAAGTTATTTAGCACATCATTAGAGTGAGTTATATATAATAAAATGAGAAAAAACTCAAGTCCAGTGATGTTACAAAAGCGTTCTAAATGCTGTTCTATTGAACTTTCTATTCATCAAAGAATCCTGAACAAAATGCATCACAGTTTCCATAAACAATTTCAAGCAGCACGACTGTTTTTAACATTGAAAATAATAAAAACAAATGGTTCTTGAGCAGCATTTTAACATATTGATTTCTAAAGGATCATGTGACGCTAGAAATGATGCTGAAAATTCAGCTTTGACATAACAGGAGTATAAAACATTTATATTAAAATTGAAAACTGTAATAATATTCAACGATATTACAATTTTTACTGTATTTTGAAAAATAAATATATGCAGCTTAAGAGACTTCTTTCAAAAACATTACTCACTCACCCTCATGTCATTCCAAACCTGTAAGACTTCCATCCATATGAATTTAGTGGTTTAATCCAACATTTTCTGAACAGACTTGATCACTTTATATGATGAACAGATTGCATTTAGGCTTTTATTCACATATAAACATTCATCAACTCACACATCAGATGTGGTAAACGGAAGCTCAAGAATGTTCGCTTGATGTGCGAGAACCAATGAGGTTCATCCTCATGTTTTACACATCAAGTTTGAGCTCCCGCAAGAACCAATGAGGCTCATTCACATGCTATGCATTACGTTTGAGCTTTTGCAACAACCAATGAGATTAATTTGTGTGTTACGCATCACGTTTGAACTTCTGCAAGAACTAATGAGGTTCATTCTTGTGTTAAACAGCACGTTTGAGCTTCCTCAAGAACCAATGAGGTTCATTCTCATGTGTTATGCATCACATTTGAGCTTATGCAAGAACCAATGAGGTTAATTTGTGTGTTACGCATCACATTTGAGCTTATGCAAGAACCAATGAGGTTCATTTGTGTGTTACGCATCACATTTGAGCTTATGCAAGAACCAATGAGGTTCATTTGTGTGTTACGCATCACGTTTGAACTTCTGCAAGAACCAGTGAGGTTCATTCTTGTGTTACGCATCACGTTTGAACTTCTGCAAGAACCAATGAGGTTCATCCTCATGTTTTACGCATCAAGTTTGAGCTTCTGCAAGAACCAATGAGGCTCATTCTTGTGTTAAACAGCACGTTTGAGCTTCCTCAAGAACCAATGAGGTTCATCCTTATGTTTTACGCATCAAGTTTGAGCTTCTGCAAGAACCAATGAGGCTCATTCTTGTGTTACGCATCACGTTTGAGCTTTGAAATTTGTTCTGGTGCGTTAAGCAGGTTTGGTTGAGCTCCACTAAAGAATACAAATAACAAACAACTAAACAACTGGCATTAATGATTTATATTAATGGATAGAAAAAAAAACATCTCTATTTGTATAACTTCCCCATTCTTATTCAAACAAGCTTGTGGTTTCCACTTTAAAATCCAGTAACAAATAAAGAAAGTACTGTCAAACCCAAAGACCATGTCATTGTGTTATCCTATTAGGGGAAATATGTGTTGTGGTCACAGTGCTGCATTCTGAGAGGCAAACAATTATCTCTATGAGCTTTACTGTCAGCCAAAGAGCCGCATTTGAGCGGGCATTCCCACACAAGCGTAACACTGACTCATCTGCACCCCAAATACCTTCCCAAGCATCTCCTCTCTCCATGGCCAAGTGGCAGTGATGTGTCCTGATGGGGAATGATAGCCTTATTGAGCCAGTGGATGGGCTCGAAGTCATTTGTTTTGAGAAGCCAGGGCTGACAGGCCCAGCTTTTCCCCACCAGCTCCCAGTGAAATTGACTATAAATCACCTTATCACTTTGAACCCCTGACAGTTTTTCAGACTTCCAACATTTTACTGAATATGAGGACTCGGAGTGTGTTGACAGGGCTGGGCATTTTAAGCTGCCTTCTTTGTAAGGCGGAAATAAACCCACGGCAACATCGTTCTATGGATTAAGTTGCTGTTATTTTGACAGTAATATCACCAGCTCCACAGCAACTGTGAAATACCAATATAATGAATATAAATTCATGCTACCAGGCAAACATGTTTGAAGTTTTAGGAATTTGCATTGGGAAGTTTTAGAGGATAACTGTGTTGAGTATGGACATCCACACTAATAGTCGATAAGACTTTTTAAAGTGCCTTTTTAAAGTTATTATTATGTTTTTTCGAATATTCCCTTTCATGCAGTGTTTGTGAATGTAATCGTTCTGCAAAGTTGTAAAGTCGAAAGTGCGTGATAACTAAAGTTATTGTCTCCCAAAAGAAAGAATCGACTCTGAACCGCTTATACGAGTCACTTTTGTTTCGAATCTCACTGCGTGGCAGTAATGCCTGCCTATGTTGTACATTGTCCGCCTGCGAACAACTTGACACGTTCAACATGGGATTTGCAAAATGCTTGCTCTGGAAAGATGGGTCAGTATCCAGTTTATGGACCAGCTTGCTCCTCAAAATCACAACCTGTACATATGATTAATTATTGATGTATATATTTTCTACCGGGTGTTCAAAATATAATTGTGTTTTATATTGTGTAGGTCTCCGACTAACCGGCTAACTCATGTTATTACTGTCTTACTGAAATACTTCTGCCAAGCAGCTGTGTGCCCACTATTATCTAAAACTGTGTCTATTAATGTGGATTGTCTGTCGTTCTTAATACTTTGAGTAATGATAAACTTTAATGTTACATCAGTCATTCAAGTTAGTGCTCGGCTAACTTATGTGCCGTTATTGATACAGTTCCCACATGTGCACCGCAATAAATTAGAAATATACACACACATGGGTTTGTTCATGGATGTACACTTGTTAATGCTGATAGTGAGGAATTACAGTTGCAACATCTCATAATGTACCTCAAAATGAGTAGCGTATCACTGAGAAATGTCCTGCTCAAGTCGTCCTAGCGATTGAGGTTCGGGTTAAATAAATAGTTCTTCTAATGTTTCACCATCGGACTCGCGCTCGGATTGATATGGTAAAATCGACGGCATCGTTATGGTCTTTACAGTTTGTACAATCGCTGAGGACTGAGGAAGCCTCCTGAGCTGAAGTACAGTTATGTTAATGGGCATTAGCTTCCGACAAGCGGTAGACCAATCGTAACAGACTGGGCCATCTGGCCAATCAGAGCAGAGTGTTGCGGAAAGGAGGGATTTATAGAGGCCGCTTCATCCAACGAGTCGTTCGCAAATCATTGAACAATGTGGTGATGTGCAATGTATATTATGAGAAAATGAAAGTGTTTTTTGACTTTTGATGCATGTAAACCTTATAGGAGACATCCAAAACAAAATAAGGACATTTTAAAATAGCATAATAGGGGGCACTTTAAAGTTTTTAAAATAAGTCCAAATCAGCATTTATGTGATCAAAAATAGTAATTTTTGTGAAATATTATTACACTTTTAAAGGTCCCATGGCATGAAATTTTCATTTTATGAGGTTTTTTAACATTAATATGAGTTCCCCTAGCCTGTATATGGTCCCCAAGTGGCTAAAGATTCTGGGTGTCCTGCTCTGCCTTTGAGAAAATGAGAGCTCAGACGAGCTGATCTGGAATCTTCCCTGTATGTCGTCATACGGGGAACGGTTACCTCTATGGTTACCTCAATAATCTAATACTCATTTCAAATGCAAAGATGTCAGCCAATCACATCAGTAGGCGTTTTCACTGAAGTCTCACATCAGACACGCCCCTTGAAACAGAGCATTCAAGCCAGAGGGCTAAAATCAGTATAGAAAAAATGCTTTTTATTTCTAAATTATGACATATTTTGATGTAAAAACCATAAGTACAACATTATAAAATAAAAAATCCATGCCATGGGACCTTTAAATAACAAAGTTTGTTATTTCAATGTATTTTAAAATGTAATTTATTCTATCTTTGCTCACAGTGTCACACAATCCTTCATAAATCATTCTAATATGCTGATTTGCTGCACAAGAAACATTTCTTATTATCAATGTTGAAACAGTTATGCTGCTTAATATATTATAGTGGAAACTGTGATACATTTACTTTCATGATTATTTGATGAATAGAACAGCATTTATTTAAAACTGAATAGCTTGAGAAGCAAAACTGTATAATAATTATATCACAATAATATTTTGTATTTTCAGAGAATTTATCTTCAAATTCAAGTACATGATCTTTTTTTCCTAAAACATTGTAAAATATATAGCAGTAGGCTTTACTGCTTAACAGATTCTTTCTTAAAAATGAAACTTTTGCATGCATAAACAATGTTAAATAGTCATTATGAATGCAGGTAGCTCATAATACACAACAGAGCTTACTAAACTAGATCCTAAGCAGCAAGGCAAGCATGCAATCTATCCTCAGGGATGGGGTAGTGGTGATGGGAGCCTCTTTCAGATTGCAAAGCGAGGTGCAATAGGCAACTCTCGCCAGACTGTCTGTGTTTGCTTATAAACTAGTGGACTGAATGGAGGCTGCTGTGCTATTTACTTTGGCCACCTCCTTAAAATCTCAGCTGTCACTTTTGCTCAACACCACTATTCTCAAGTAATGGCTTCCAAATCCCATTCCAAACATGCACATGTGGACTCCGAGATAGGGGGGGTGGGGTTGTGACAGACAATAACCTCCTGAATATTCACATTAAAATTTATAAAAATATGTGGATAAACAGGAAATGCTTGCACACATACAGTACATTGGACCCACTACCTCAAATATCAATCATTCTTAGTATTTTTCCCCATTGCTATTAATCTAACCCACATAACCACACTACTGTTCACAAGTTTGGGGTTAGTAATATTTTTTTAATGTTTTTTTTAAATAGTCTCGTATGTTCACCAAGGCTGCATTTATTTGTTCAAAAATACTATTACCTAAAATAGTATTACAATTTAAAAGAACTGTCAATTTGAATATATTTTAAAATGTAATTTATTCCTGTAATGGCAAAGCTGCATTTTCATCCTCATTATTTCAGAAATCATTCTAATATGCTGATTTGCTGCTCAAGAAACCTTTCTTATTCATGTTGAAAACAGCTGTGCTGCTTAATATTTTAGTTTTTTTTTCTTCAGGATTCTTTGATGAATAGAAACTTTAAAATAACAGCACAGGCCCAGACAGGCCACACTGTAAAAAATAAGTTATGATAATTTTTTTTACAATTTTCAACTTTTTTTAATAAGTTATGCAAGATTCAACTATTTTTTTAATGTCAGTTTAATGTAATTTAAGTTACATTACATGTAAATTAAGAAATGATTTAACCATCCAAGTTGAACTTAGAATTTACTGTGCATCAGGGGAATTTCTGGTGGCCTGGCAACTGATTTAGCCCACTACCCTGATTTTAATTATTATTATTTTATATTATAGCCTGCCCAATGTACCAAAGTGATCTTTTTACGAATTCGGCATTCGATAATAAGTTGATAATAAATCATGAATCTGTTAGTCCTGACAAGCAATGCTACGATTGGGCTCACATCCACTCTGTGCCTCTGCCAAATGGTTTCGAACAGAGTAATCAATGCAAGGGACTCGAGGATGAAGGAAGAGGTCAGTTGGAGCAGAGTGGGCAGCTGTAGTTTTGTCCTAAGTATTAATGCACACTGTAGTCTCCAGCTAATAGAGCAATTCATACTCTTCATACTCTCGCTCATTACACAAACATTGCAGTCCTACTGTTCGCTTACTAGCGATATACACCAAAACATTTTTCATAATACAAACGCGCTAATCCACAAGAAACTGTGTAACGTAAACTCTAACTGACTCATAAAGCGCTGCCACTGACATCACTGCCATTATATGATCACTGCAATTCATACATATTTTACGAGGAGGCAAATTTTTGCTAAATCGCACGTATTTGATGAGTTGCCAAAATCGTATGAATTCGTACGAATTACCTACCTCGAACCCCGCCCCTAAACCTACCCGTCACTAGAGTTTAGACAAAACATACAAATTCGTACGAGTGAGGTCGTATAAATTCATACGAATTAGCCATTTCGTAAAATACGTATGAATGGGTCGTGAGATAGCATGTAGATAACATTGGACAGGCTGAGGTGATTCACATGATGTTGGCTGTTACCCTTTTTCCAATGGTAAGAGCTACTGACCCTCTCATCTCCCAATAATAAGACAATCTCTGATTTAGATATCTTTTGGAACAGTTTCTGCATCGAAAGTGCTCTTAAAAAATCTATTCCTGCACCTTTACTTCCTACTGATATAAGTAACAAAGCGAGTCTTGACTTTTAGTGAGTCCTGTGTGACCTAAAAAAAACAGAGACTGGGAATTGCCTCTTGTATTTATCTTCATTTGTTTCTGTGTGATCTAAATCTAATTGCCTGTGCTGGTCTCAACAGATTCTCTGTTGGTTAAACACATCACACCCACATTAATAAATCATGAGCTGCACTGTCACAAGGAAATAAATTATGCTAAATAATATCCTATAACTTTTCTAACTAATTAAAGTTGCGCTGATGACTTAGGGAGCCTATTCTGCGAGGCGGATCCACAAACTCCATTTGTTTGCCTCTTCAAGGTCTCTCTATTCGCGAAAGAGACCGTGAAGACATCAAGGATACCGAAGTGACTTTCTTCTCCAGCTGACAACGACTGACAAGATCCCTTGTGGGATGTGAAGCTGTGCGAATTCTCCAGTTAAAAAACGAAGAGGGTGTTGAACAGCAATGAAGACTCACAGAGAGCTTCTCGGGAGGGTTGTGGAGGCTCACGATTTTTCCCACAAAGCTGTAGCTGTGACAGGCTGCCAGCCCCTCTGACGACGAGCTTCAGAAAGACACATCAGGACTGCCAATCCAGCAGACCAACAGCACCGAAGCTGCAGCATATCAACTGGGCCTTGTTCTGTGAACACAAGCACTGAATAGGACCTGATTACTATAAAAAGTCTTAAAGGGAAAGTCCATGCCAAAATGAAAATTCTGTTATTATTTACTCGAGGAGAAGAGTCTATTTAGAAGAAGACAGCAAAAGGATTTTTATTTGTCCATAAAATGAAAGTCAAGGTGGTCCAATGTTCTTTTTTACCAGTGTTGTTATTGTTAACTTAAAAATTATTTTTGTTAAATGTAGGGATGCACCGATCCACATTTTTTCACTTCCGATCCGATCCCGAAACCTGAATTTGGATATCGGCCGATACCGATACTATTCCAATACCAGAGCTGTGTTTGCTACGTATTGGGAATGAAATGGTATGGAAATTTCACATCATGATAATAGTGACCCAAATTATCACGGTTATCAATTTATATTTGAAAATCAACAAACAAAAAATGAAAAGGAGAACTCCGGAGAACTATGATTTCAACATGGCAACTATGACGAGAAAATGTGTCCCATTTTTGGTTCATTCACATGTCTTTGGTCCATGTTGCGTTCACAGTTCATTCGAACCACACCAGAATTTGCTTGGAAGCAGACAGAGACCCATCTTTTCAGCGGTCTCGGCCCGCTTGTTTGGTGCGCACCAGGGTTCAGGCGGCAGCGCTCGCAATTATTCAAGTGAAACGCACTCAGAGCAATCGCACCAGGGTTCGTTTTAATCGAAACAAGCATGCCGAGTGTGAACACACCCTTAAACTAAAGTTGAAAATATAACAACAAAATATGAATACATAGTATAATAATTTAAATAATACTAAAATAATATATAAATATACTACATCCTAGCAGATTTGGAACGACTTGAGGGTCATGTTGACATTTTTTTCATTTCTTGGGTAAACTAAGAAGGTAAATATTTATGAAGCAAAATGGTGAGGGAAATTTCAGCATTCGCTTAGCAACATCTCTATTGGAATCTATTGTGATTGGAGTCTCCAGTGAGGAGCAATGTATGCGAGTTGCTGTGACATTTCAAATCATTCACTTTCAGTAG
Organism: Romanogobio albipinnatus; assembly: GCA_023566225.1. Taxonomy (NCBI): domain Eukaryota; kingdom Metazoa; phylum Chordata; class Actinopteri; order Cypriniformes; family Gobionidae; genus Romanogobio; species Romanogobio albipinnatus. The sequence goes on from CM042256.1 coordinate 40,667,606, forward strand.
AGGTTCCATCTATTTTCTATTCTTTTCTCACAACAGACACTGGCCTTGTGATATGGTCACTGGATTTAAGGAACAATATCCCGTGAATTATTCCACTAGACTACGTTTCTTTCAATAAATCCTCACTCAAATCTCTCTACCAGTTTATATTTTCCTTTTCCTCACTTCTAATTCCTATTAACATCCCTAACTGTGTTTTTTTTTCACTAAGACTAAGACTAAACTAAGACTCAGATGGAATCCAAGGTGCAACTAAAGAAATATGTTAATGCAAGGTGATGGTCTCATGCCCTCCATAACAAAAAGGACAAACGTGTAAAAAAAATAAAAAGTCGTACAACAAGGAATCCAACCTAAAATAATCCTCTTTGCTATCCTGATCTTGTAAGCCATGGCTTCACTAATATAAAAACCTTGATGTGTGACACATCAGAACCTGATGGCAAGAGAGGCTATAACAGAGAAATGATAGCTGAAGCCGGCGATCCGTCTGACATCTTTGACACCCTAGCTTGCAAAGCAGATCTAAAGTGAAATGTTCATTCTGTCATCTGAGATCCTTGATAAGATTGCACGTTAATGACATATCAACCAGAAGACCAGATTGACTAGCAGACATTTATAGGTGATTTAAAGATTAAAGGATCAATCTCCATTACAGATCTGTGCCTGAGGAAAGGAGTGCAGACATTTGCGTTTTTATCATCAGCAATACACTACATCACTTCTGTCCACCTTATACCTCAAAACACTTGCCTCGATGCCCTGCAGTGCTTCGAAAATCTGTTGACCAATGATGTAATACAAATACGAAAAAGCATGGTATAGCACATATATCCTCTGCAGACCAAAAACGGGTACATACTGTACGATTTTAGCCACGATTTGGTCATTTAAGACAAATTCTGATCCTAGTCTAAAATCTGTAGTCTTTGATTGCTAGTTTGACATGTTTACCAACAGTCGATTAATGACCATTGCGATCAACTTTGACCCTCAACGAAATTCTGCCAGTGTCAGAAGATTGGAAGCACGGTCCTGCAGTGTGACTTTTTTTTTTTTTTCAAAACAAGCCATGACCAACATTAAAGGTCCCATAGAATGGAAAACTATTTACCTTGGCATAGTTGAATAATAAGAGTTCTGTATATGGAACTAACATACCATGAGCCTCAAACACCACATGTATGTGCACTCACTCATATGTACACTCACCTAAAGGATTATTAGGAACACCTGTTCAATTTCTCATTAATGCAATTATCTAGTCAACCAATCACATGGCAGTTGCTTCAATGCATTTAGGGGTGTGGTCCTGGTCAAGACAATCTCCTGATTCTCAAACTGAATGTCAGAATGGGAAAGAAAGCTGATTTAAGCAATTTTGAGCGTGGCATGGTTGTTGGTGCCAGACGGGGCGGTCTGAGTATTTCACAATCTGCTCAGTTACTGGGATTTTCATGCACAACCACTTCTAGGGTTTACAAAGAATGGTGTGAAAAGGGAAAAACATCCAGTATGCGGCAATCCTGTGGGCGAAAATGCCTTGTTGATGCTAGAGGTCAGAGGAGAATGGGCCGACTGATTCAAGCTGCTAGAAGAGCAACTTGGACTGAAATAACCACTCGTTACAACTGAGGTATGCAGCAAAGCATTTGTGAAGCCACAACACGCACAACCTTGAGGCGGATGGGCTACAACAGCAGAAGACCCCACCGGGTACCACTCATCTCCACTACAAATAGGAAAACGAGGCTACAATTTGCACAAGCTCACCAAAATTGGACAGTTGAAGACTGGAAAAATGTTGCCTGGTCTGATGAGTCTCGATTTCTGTTGAGACATTCAGATGGTAGAATCAGAATTTGGCATAAACAGAATGAGAACATGGATCCATCATGCCTTGTTACCACTGTGCAGGCTGGTGGTGGTGGTGTAATGGTGTGGGGGATGTTTTCTTGGCACACTTTAGGCCCCTTGGTGTCAATTGGGCATTGTTTAAATGCCACGGCCTACCTGAGCATTGTTTCTGACCATGCCCATCCCTTTATGACCACCATGTACCCATCCTCTGATGGCTACTTCCAGCAGGATAATGCACCATGTCACAAAGCTCGAATCATTTCAAATTGGTTTCTTGAACATGACAATGAGTTCACTGTACTAAAATGGCCCCCACAGTCACCAGATCTCAACCCAATAGAGCATCTTTGGGATGTGGTGGAAAGGGAGCTTCGTGCCCTGGATGTGCATCCCACTAATCTCCATCAACTGCAAGATGCTATCCTATCAATATGGGCCAACATTTCTAAAGAATGCTTTCAGCACCTTGTTGAATCAATGCCACGTAGAATTAAGGCAGTTCTGAAGGCGAAAGGGGGTCAAACACAGTATTAGTATGGTGTTTCTAATAATCCTTTAGGTGAGTGTAAATCTTGTGCTTGAAAAAGCCCACTGAAAATGGGTGAATCCCAACATAGACTGTGACGGGATCATTGATATTTACGCCTCACCAAATTTGCATATAGCCTACCAGCCCATGTTCAAGGCCAGGCAGTATTAACGAGGACCTTAACAGCTTAACTTCTGCAGGTATTGTGAAAATGAGGACAAAATAGTGAAAACGGAAGATCATGGATATAAATGTTATGTTCCAGACTGTGTAAGGGATGTGAGCACTTGTCACACCCTTCCCACAGAACAAAACTGTCAACAGACATAGAGACAGTGCGCATTTAGGCCACGCCCACACCGGGGGGAAAACAGTCCAATGCTCTCCCTTTACTTTGCATTGCGTGAGGCTGCCTCCTTGTCATTTCGAAAAAAAATTCAACAAAAAAACAGAACAATGTCTAAAAGCTGATATGTGACAAAGTGTACAGCAAACAAGCTAAAAAAAACACAGAAATACGTTTTTATAAGCTGTCGACCCAACAAAAACGAGTGTTTAAGGAGACAAAAGTGGATACAGGCAATAAGATGTGAAGCATCAGCTGGAAGAATGGGTCAATTTTGGAATCCTGACACTCAGAATTGGGTAGAGGAGCGTTCGTGCTTGCAGTTGCCAGATTTCAGTAATTTAAATCCCCAAATCAGAGCTTTTCTGTTAAAATAACATATTCTATCCAGTGTTTTAATGAAAATGTGCAATCTGGCAACCATCTCTCTGGCGCATGCGGATAATCTGAAAACACCAATAAACAAGTAAGCTGCATTTCAGCAATCTCCATTTGAGATTTTCTGTTTAAAGTGTCATTCAGGTGGTCTGTGTTCTGTCACGACTCACGAGCCGATTGTGCTGTTTGCGATTGTGTTTGCTGAATAACTGCACTTGTGTGAGCCACAGAAAGGAGCCTTGCTGTGAAACAGCCAATCAGAGCAGAGCTCGACATTATTATACATGACCCTTCCAAATAAGGCAAAAACAGACCATTTCATTCTAGGGACAAATCCTAGGGTTGTAAATGGACATGTAAAACCATATCTGGAGAATTTTTGCCCACATACCTTCTATGTAGATAGGACAGAACAATTTCAAATATTGTATCAATGCATTCTATGGCACCTTTAATGTTATAGATTGTTTTTATTTGCTAGCCTCCCTTTCAATTGCACATGTAATGCAGCTCACAGTCACCGAATGTGTCACAGATTATGTAAAACTCTGCACGAGTTTTCGTGCGTGCGTGCATGCATGCGTCTCTTTTTAACCTGTCTTGACTGTCGTACAATCTGACATTGATGACAACTGAGATCCAACAGTGTGACATGGCTGGGGGGTCATGTTCGTACAGTCTGACAAGCGAAGTGATGGGTTTTTGTAACAAAAATATCCATATTTTAAACTTTATAAACTATAATCACTGGCTTCCGGAAATGGCCGTATGCATGTTCATGAGAGTCGAGTTCTGGAAGAAGGGTGACCTCTGTCCAGACGTATGACATAGGCATAGTGTAAGCTCAGGTGAGGATTGACTAACGCGAAAGCGCAGAGGATTGAGCAAAAAAAAAAGGCCGCTCACAAACTAGAAGTCTAAACCGAGAAGTTTTAAAGAAAAATGTTAGAGGATTTTGATACCCTTCCGCCGGAACTTGACTCTCCCGTGATTATAGTTTATATAAGTTTTAAATATGGATATTTTTCTTACAAAACCCCATCGCTTCACTTCAGAAGGCATTTATTAACCCACTGTATGGATGGTATGGATTACTTTTATGATAGATGGATGCACTTTATGGAGCTTCAAAAACACGGACACTATTCGAAGGCATTACAAAGCTGGGAAGAGCCAGGATATTATTTAATGTAACTCTGATTGTGTTCAGCTGACAGAAGCTAGTCATATACTGTACCTAGGATGGCTTGAGGGTGAATAAATGCTGGGAAATTAGCATTTTTGGGTGGACTACTTTCTTGGCCTGCAATTACAGAACAACGTTACATGACCAGTGGCCTGAAGCGTCCATATAAAAGTTTGCACTGACACTGAACTGAAGCAGAAACCTGCAGTCGCTACATTATGTTTATTTTTGTCCTGTCATTGTGATTGGCCAAGGCAAATAATAAGTCCTGTCTCCATGCGTCACGCGTGTGACTCCTGTCATATCAACCAGAAAAATAACAAAAAACAGTCTCGACCAGCCTAGAGTGAGAGGCACACGCGCTTTATGAAAGGGGGTTGTTGCTGGTTACTGTATGATGACATAAAGCGTGAAATTGCTCTGTGAGCCAACATACATCCTCATCTCAGCGTAGTTTATCAACTGAGCGAGGAGAGAATGCGTCCAAAGTTAAGTGTTTCTTAAAGGGGCTGTACACTTCATTACAAATCATATATAAAACTCCAAAAATATACATACCAGCATAATTAAATCAAAATCCAAAAATATATTCAAAATAAGAGAATCAGAGTTTTTAATAATAAAGAAAAGATTTTGAGTGAAAATTATAATGTTGATTTGTATAAGTGTATATTTTAATGTAATGTGTTCTCACATGGCGATTTAAAATTGTAGTCCATGTATATAGCAAATAACTTTCATAAAACATCAGATTTATATTTAAATCAGGTTTATGTTTTTAATTACAAGCAAACATAATCAGTGGTGAAAATTGTGAGTTACTCGATTCTGATTTCTGAAGTGTAGCCTATTCTTTTAACAGAGAAAACATCCATTGAAATTAAAGCAGTACAATGAATGCATCTTGAAAGAACTGCTTTTTTTAACATAAAATTGTTAATGTACAACGCTTTGCAACCTTTTTTATTAACTGCAAGAAAACCTCTACAGACTGGTTGTCATAAATGTTACCAGATTATTGGTTGCTTTCTCAAATATTACATGGCTGTATTTTTAGTGCTAGCAGTCAAAAATAAAACTTGGAGAAAATATTGAAATACTGTTGATCTCATGTTTTTTTGTTCTTACTGAGAATCATCCATAAAAGAGTAAGCTACATTTCCAATTTACAGGGTACAAGGTGGAATAACATTTATAGCATAATACTCACTACTCACTACTCTTGAGTACTTTTACAAGGGCTACTTTTTACTCCTACTTTGAGTAGTATTTAGGACAAGTACTTTTACTCTACTTACACTACATTTTTTGACAAGTAACAGTACTTTTACTTGAGTATGCTTTTTCAGTACTCTTTCCACCACTGAGTATTTGACATTTTAATTACATATTTGCTCGCTATTTCTACACACATGACCAGACAATGGACTATTTAATAAATTATTAGCTGAAATGAAAGAGGCAAAGATGGGAAAATGGAGGGGAGGAAAAAAATATATATTTGCAGATTTACAACTATATTTTCAAGAACTAGATGTTTACAGCTTTTGAAGAAAAAGTGAGAGTGGCACCGCTAAGATGCTAGAGTGTTGTAGATTTGCGCCAAGACATCGTAGTTGCTAAGGCATTCTGAGTGGTTATTGCATTACTATGCAGTTGCTAAGGTGTTCTGAGTGGTTGTCATTGCATTGCTACGTATAAGGTTGCTAAGGTGTTCTGAGTGGTTGTTATTGTGTTACTATGCAGTTGCTGTGGTGTTCTGATTGGTTGTTATTTTGTTACTATGCGGTTGCTGGGGTATTCTACATGTGGTGCAGTTGCTTAGGTGTTCTGAGTGGTTGTTTTTTTCTATGTGGTTGCTAAGGTGTTCTGAGTGGTTGTTCTTGTGTTGCTATGCAGTTGCTGGTGTGTTCTGAGTGGTTGTTATTGCGTTGCTATGCAGTTGGTGGGATGATCTGAGTGGTTGTTATTGTGTTCCTAAGCAGTTGCTAGGGTGTTGTGTGTGGTTGTCATTGTGTTGCTACGCATGCAGTTGCTAAGGTGTTCAAAATGGTTGTTATTGCATTGCTATGCGGTTTCTAGGGTGTTGTCTGTGTGGTTGTCATTGTGTTGCTATGTATGCAGTTGCTAAGTCGTTCTGAGTGGTTGTAAATGTGTTGATATGTGGTTGCTGGGGTGTTCTGAGTGGTTGTTAATGTGTTGATATGCGGTTGCTGGGGTGTTCTGTGTGGTTGTTAATGCGTTGTTATGCGGTTGCCGGGGTGTTCTGTGTGGTTGTCATTGCATTACTATTGTATGTACTGTTTGTATGTAAAGGTGTGCTGTTTGGTTGTAAATGTGATGCTATTCGTTTGCTGGGGTGTTGTGAGTGGTTGCTTGGTTACAACACTATCTTAAACTCAAAAACAGCTAGAAGTGCAACAGGATGGAAAATAATTAATTTCTTGGTAAGCCATTTTAAAAGCACAACAGTCATGACAGCTAAGACAACCAAAGAAGTCTTTTTTGAATGTGTATTAAAGGGTTTTACAATGAAAAATTACTGTCGGCGTGCTAACTGATGCACCACCACTTAACTCTTTCCCCGCCATTGACATATTTTATACGTCATGGGCAATTCATGTTTTCACTGTTATATAGGGGGTGCTGTTATGCATCTTCTAATAGAGTACAGAATCTCCAAATCCAAAATCAAGCGAAGAAGAAGCGGAAATAAGCGATAGAATATTGCTTGCACACATGTAATCTACTGTGACCATCAAACATTCAACAGCATATAAATCAAAACTGCCTAATGTTACTGAATAAAATGTCGGACTCATAAAGAGGTATAGGACTGTGCAAGCATTAAGCGTGTTAATTACTCGATCTGCGTTTTGATCATCGTTCTGAATCCGATCTGGACAAACCCTTTGACAAAAATGCGAAGTGTTGATTAAAAACAATCCATGAAGTTAGATAATATATCCCCCCCCCCCCCCCCCCTTCGTTTCTTTCTTGAAATATTGTTTTTTTTTTAGATATTCATGCAACAAAATATTCTGGGGGCCATTAAAGTTGTGAATGTTTAAAGTTGTTAAAAAAAAATCAAACCTATATAAGAACAATAGGAAAAAAGAAAGAAAGATCATATAACAAAAATCTCGATTAACTTTTTAATCTCACTATTCATTTAGTCACCTGTTGAATGACTAGGCAAACTGACCCCAAAACGTTCAGTCCAAGCCCTATATCAAGCTCTGAAAAGGATTTTAGACCCAGCTGTAACTCTGAAATACTGATAAAAGAACCAATGCATGCCTTTCCTGACCTACTACTAATGCAGGTTGATGATCTGCAACATTTTCTTTAAAAAGCTTACTAAATAACACTAAATTAAATGCTTATGGAGCTTAGACATAAACAGAAAACACAAAACACTGATACTTAAACTGAGGGATTATACAATGCAAAAGAAGTACAAAATCAGATGTTACCTTTGAAAGGTCACCCACTTCCAAATAGAAACAGATGATGAAGACATTCCAGGCGACCCACAGCACCAACCAGACCGCATACTGTGAAAGAGACAGAAACAGGGTGTTTGAAAGACCCATTTCAACCTCAGACCCCCAATAACCACCTAACCAAATAAACATTTCCATATGCGTGAGTAATTGGCCTGCAAATGCGTAAGTGGGATATTTTCTCTGTAATTAATTCTCAGATGTGTGTTCCTTAAAACATTCTGCCTCCACAAATCTTGAATCTGCCAAAGAAACGGTACGGGCAGACGATGCATTTCACAGTGGAAGCAAGAACCCTGTGTGGGAGTTTGTGAGGGTGGCTTGCTCCCCGGTTCATGAGCTAACGCTTATCGCAATAGCAGGATGTGATTATGAAACAGATTCCCCAGCAAAATGGCAGCTGGCACAGGGGGGTGTCTCTGAAAATGAAGTAAATTTTGGCTAAATAAACACAGGTCTCATCTCATTTCGCATCATTAGGGAATGCAGCAAACCGCCATTATGTTAAACGAATTTGTTCAAAAGAACAGGGTAGCGCGGGCCGCTGAATTTGCTTATGAGCATTAGCAGCTCGTAGCATGTTTTTACTGATTAAAATGTGAGAGGTACCCCACGTGAGAACTCCGAGGTCTGTTAGGCAGTCAGTGATCTTTAGATAAAATAACACTTATCTGATCCAATTCAAAGTGAGACAGGTGAGTGCAAATGAAATACTGAGCGAGGGGAAATGCAAAATCAATTTGAATTACCTGATGGGACTTCAGCGGAAAAACACAGCCTTTAGCGCTTGAAAATGAGCAGTTAGCGACATGCATTTTGAGTAGTTCCCCAAAAGTGGCTCTAATAGATAGATCAATATGGACTTAGCTTTGATAAAAATGAGCATGTGCAAAGACACTACAACCTCCCTTTACAAATGTACTAGCTCTCTACTAGGATTGTGCTCCATTCAGAATTGAACTGGGAATGCCTTAAAAATGTTTAATTCAATGCCTACATTTAAACTGAAGAAATTAATATCACTCATTTTTAACTAGAAAATCAAAGTTAGTCAGTATGTTGGTCAGTATAATGTTAGTCAGTATAAGCCTCTGTTTTGAAAAAAAAAAAAAGTTTTAAAAGCTTTCAACTGTGCAGGTGTTTACGCAGACAGAACTATAGAGCACTTCACAGAACAATAGATAATGTAGAACAATATACAGGTCCTTCTCAAAAAATTAGCATATTGTGATAAAGTTCATTATTTTCCATAATGTAATGATAAAAATTTAACTTTCATATATTTTAGGTTCATTGCACACCAACTGAAATATTTCAGGTCTTTTATTGTTTTAATACTGATGATTTTGGCATACAGCTCATGAAAACCCAAAATTCCTATCTCAAAAAATTAGCATATCATGAAAAGGTTCTCTAAATGAGCTATTAACCTAATCTGAATCAACTAATTACACCTGCAAAAGATTCCTGAGGCTTTTAAAAACTCCCAGCCTGGTTCATTACTCAAAACCGCAATCATGGGTAAGACTGCCGACCTGACTGCTGTCCAGAAGGCCATCATTGACACCCTCAAGCAAGAGGGTAAGACACAGAAAGAAATTTCTGAACGAATAGGCTGTTCCCAGAGTGCTGTATCAAGGCACCTCAGTGGGAAGTCTGTGGGAAGGAAAAAGTGTGGCAAAAAACGCTGCACAACGAGAAGAGGTGACCGGACCCTGAGGAAGATTGTGGAGAAGGACCGATTCCAGACCTTGGGGGACCTGCGGAAGCAGTGGACTGAGTCTGGAGTAGAAACATCCAGAGCCACCGTGCAAGGAAATGGGCTACAGGTGCCGCATTCCCCAGGTCAAGCCACTTTTGACCCAGAAACAGTGGCAGAAGCGCCTGACCTGGGCAACAGAGAAGCAGCACTGGACTGTTGCTCAGTGGTCCAAAGTACTTTTTTCAGATGAAAGCAAATTTTGCATGTCATTCGGAAATCAAGGTGTCAGAGTCTGGAGGAAGACTGGGGAGAAGGAAATGCCCAAATGCCTGAAGTCCAGCGTCAATTACCCACAGTCAGTGATGGTCTGGGGTGCCATGTCAGCTGCTGGTGTTGGTCCACTGTGTTTTATCAAGGGCAGGGTCAATGCAGCTAGCTATCAGGAGATTTTGGAGCACTTCATGCTTCCATCTGCTGAAAAACTTTATGGAGATGAAGATTTCATTTTTCAGCACGACCTGGCACCTGCTCACAGTGCCAAAACCACTGGTAAATGGTTTACTGACCATGGTATTACTGTGCTCAATTGGCCTGCCAACTCTCCTGACCTGAACCCCATAGAGAATCTGTGGGATATTGTGAAGAGAAAGTTGAGAGACGCAAGACCCAACACTCTGGATGAGCTTAAGGCCGCTATCGAAGCATCCTGGGCCTCCATAACACCTCAGCAGTGCCACAGGCTGATTGCCTCCATGCCACGCCGCATTGAAGCAGTCATTTCTGCAAAAGGATTCCCGACCAAGTATTGAGTGCATAACTGAACATAATTATTTGAAGGTTGACTTTTTTTTGTATTAAAAACACTTTTCTTTTATTGGTCGGATGAAATATGCTAATTTTTTGAGATAGGAATTTTGGGTTTTCATGAGCTGTATGCCAAAATCATCAGTATTAAAACAATAAAAGACCTGAAATATTTCAGTTGGTGTGCAATGAATCTAAAATATATGAAAGTTTAATTTTTATCATTACATTATGGAAAATAATGAACTTTATCACAATATGCAAATTTTTTGAGAAGGACCTGTGTATATATATATATATATATATATATATATATATATATATATATATATATATATATATATATATATATATATATATATATATATATATATATATACAGATAGTTAGAACTATTGGCTGTAAGACAGACATTCATACCCTGTTTTGAATTGCAATTCATTACATTTATTTTCCTGTCATTCAAATTCAACTAGTTAGCTAGAAGCTACATGGCTTACTACACCTAAGCTACGTCATATTTTAAATGAATATGGAATATTAAAAATAGTCATATGTAATGTATATGTTTGTTCATTTACTAATTCGTTGGTTTCTACACAACCAACAAATGGACACACAACTTGATTGCTAAAATATTGTCAGGGAAAATGTAATTAAGAGTTTGCCAGTGCTACCCAGCAATGAAATAAAACCGCTTTGATAATGAAAAGCTAAATTATTTAAAAACTAACAATACTGAAAAAAACACGACGACTTTTTGGGACTTTAGCTTATTCACCATATCCCCCAGAGTTAGATAAGTCCATACATACCATTCTCATCTCTGTGTGTGCCATAACTCTGTCTGACGCACCCACCGCTAGCTTAGCTTAGCACAAAGACTGGAGGTAAATGGCTCCAGCTAGCCTACTGCTCAATAAGTGACACAATAACATCAACATTTACCTATTTACATGTTGTGATGTATATAGTGACATTGGCCCTCATTTATCAATCTTGCGTACACCAATTTTCCAGCGTACACCTGGCGTACACCCAAAACCACGGTGACTTTGAGATTTATCAATATGGACGTTGGCGTACGGCACGCTCAAATCCTACACCAGCTCAGGAGGTGGTGTACGCACGTTTTGAGTTAGTGCGAAAATGCGCAGAAAAACGATTCCTAACACCACAACACGCACTGACAAAAATATGCTATATTATGACCCACTGTAACAACAACAACAATAAATAAAGCCCTATTCGCACGGGATAAGTATTATCTGGGGACCTCGTGTGATTTAGAAATTACTCCCCCACATCTGAATTTTGCGTGGTGCATTCGCACGGGATAAACTGTGATTTTTACTCGAATTTACTGACTTATCTCCCGGATATGATGTTACTTGAAAATGTTTTTTCGTTATATAGCTGTATGAAATTATAAACAGTCGTATCGATATCATTTTGATTGTTTTAGTAATACAAATAATTTCGTATAATAATATACGACGGAAGATTCAGTTTCAAAGCTAATGTAAAAGTGCCCATTTAAGCGAGTTGTCATTGTACTGTTCTGTTTTTGTGTTTTTCATTAAGAATAATATTAAACACACCATTCAAGCAATTACTCCCAAATTGTGCTCATTCTAAAGTGAAAGTAGTAGTCTATAATCCGCGCGGGAAGTCATAACGGTGCGCATTATATGCAGCCTAGCTCCATTCTTCGTGAAAGATAAAGATAGAAATGCGCACAGGACACAAAAACCTTACAAAAATTATATACGATCCGCCTAATCCCGGCCAAATAGATGCCGATTCGCACAGGACTAATATTATCACAGGACCTCGGTGTTCGGCGAAATATGGTAGGTCATTTGCGGGGGAATTTTTACTTTAGGCCTACATATTACAGACATGGCCGATTTGCACGGGATTAAGATCACAGACATTCTCTGCAATTATTACAAATCACCAGAGCTCCCCACATCCCGTGCGAATAGGGAAGTAATTATAAACTTAAGTGTTTATTTTTGTGCAACATGGACTTCAATGTTTAATTTGTGTGACTTTACCAAAGCATTTGATATGTATTCCTCCAGTTGCGAGCCTGTGCGCTTTACCTGACGTTGGTTAGGCCCGGCAGCTGCGCACGGACTGGGACTGAACATAATTCAGATTGACAAAATAATAAAAATGACATTCTTCTTCTTTTAAATAATAATAAAATAAATAATAATAATAACGAAATTCTTCTTCTAAATAACAATAAGCGTCATTAATAATACAAATCATAATAATAAGAAGAATCTAACAAATTGTCATGCAATTATATTAATGTGAATGAATGGTACTCCACATCACATCATCATCACTATTGTACACCCGAATACATGTGATGTGATACGAAATTAAATGCATATTATTTCAAAACACATGCTGTAAAATAATTAATTGTGATAGGTAATTTCTCATCCAAAAAGCTATTTAAACTGGATTTCCACCGTACACCTTTTTATGGGCGCCTTTAATCCCACTCTTTAAACTCCCAAATAAAACAATTTAGTTTTTTTTCCACTTCCCTGGTGATGGTCTCGATCTCCACGTCAGAGAAGTTTCGCTTCATTGCCGTCTTCCGAGTGTCCATGGCGTAAAATGAGGGCATGGGGGAGGCAGAGACTTGAATATATAGGGGCGTGTTATTCTAATGACGATCATTTTCAGCCACGGCATTTATCAAGGGCAGGTTTTGCGTACGCCTGGATTTCAGAGGTGCGCACAGCTTCATAAATCAGGCGGTGAGAGGAGTGTAAGCATAATCTTACGCCAACATATACGCCCGTTTCTACGCAAGATTGATAAATGAGGGCCATTGTGTACTAAAACCGACGGAAAATTAAAAGTTGCGATTTTCTAGACCGATATGGCTAGGAATTAATAATCACGGAACTTTGCTGCCATACCATGGATGCAGCGGCGCAATAATATTACGCAGAGCCTCGACATAACCAACATGACAACCTGCTTGCACAGAGAGCGTGCTGGGGACTATTTTTAGGCGCTGCGTAAAATCATTGCGCCGCTGCACTCATGGTACGTCAGCAAAGTTCCATGATTATTACGCAGGAATGAGAATATAGTTCCTAGCCATATTGGTCTAGAAAATCAGTTTTTAGTAAACAATCTAACTATACACATCACAACATGTAAATAGGAAAATGTTGCCTTTATTTTGTCACCTATTGAGCAGTAGGCTAGCTGGAGCCGTTTACCTCCAGTCTTTGTGCTAAGCTAGGCTAGCGGTGGGTGCGTCGGACAGAGTTATGGCATGATGAGAATGGTATGTATGGACTTATCTAACTCTGGGGGATATGCTGAATAAGTCCCAAAATTTTGGCGTGTTCCTTTAAGTGCAAACAATCATGGGCAGCACTTTTTAAGTCCTACACATGATTTGTTGCTGTATGTATTCGATATGATTTTCAAGTTGGGCATCATAGCAGCCATTTATTAATGCTGATCTTGTACAAGAGGTAGGGGTGTAACGATACACGTATTCGTACCGAACCGTTTCGGTACAGGGCTTTCGGTTCGGTGCGCGTGTGTACTGAACGGTTACGAATGCAATCTTTAACAGTTAACAGTGGGCTTGTTTTAAGCGCGGAACACACTTCAATCCTAGTTCCCACTCGAACATATTAAGTATTTGGCCAATTTTATCACGAGATTCAAACGATAAATGCCGTTTTGACGCTCCTTAATGTGACATGACTGATCACTGTATAGGCGCGTCAATTCAAGCGGCTGCGGCGCGCACACGAGTGAACGCGATCATTTCTTCCAGAAGAATAAACATGAATTACTATTTTAAAGGTCCCGTTCTTCGTGATCCCATTGTTCAAACGTTAGTTAGTGTGTAATGTTGCTGTTAGAGCATAAATAATACCTGTAAAATTATAAAGCTCAAAGTTCAATGCCAAGCGAGATATTTTATTTAACAGAAGTTCCCTTTCAAAGCCTACAGCGAACGGCCGGTTTGGACTACATCCTGGTACTTCCTTCATTAATTACGTCAGTAGAACAGTAGAACAGACTAACCTCCGCCCACAAGAATATGCGGAAAAAGTGGGCGTGGTCTTGTTGCTGTCCCACGTGGAGAAGAGGAAGTGTCGCGTGGAGAAAAGGAATTGTTGCGTTTGACTGTGTTTGTCGCCATGTCGTCGAGACGCTGTTATTTTCATCCCGGAGTCAAATCACCTTTGTTTGGCTTTCCCAGGGACGCTGTAGAGATCATTAAGCGCATACATCTCCCGTTAAGAGGCGTGACCTTTCCTTGCAAGTTACGTGCGCTAAGCTGCTGTCGAATCACAACACAGGAACCGTGCCACGTTCGCTAAGCTGCGGTCAAATCACAACACGGGAACCGCTGGCACAATCAGAACTCGTTACGTATTTCTGAAGGAGGGACTTCATAGAACAAGGAACTCATCAGCCCGTTTTTAGGACAGTGAAAACAGCTGTATACAGATAAGTAAATTGTGTGAAAAATACTGTGTTTTTTTACACGCGAAACATGAACACATGTTATATTGCACACTGTAAACACAATCAAAGCTTCAAAAAAACACGAAGAACGGGACCTTTAAGTTAGTGATGTCTTGATTATTTAATGCTATGTTTAGATAAATCTGTCATGAAAATGACAGTCACTAAGATTATATTTCAACAACGAATTGGAGAAAAAACATAATTTTATTTAGGAGTTGATGCAAAAACTGCCTTATGTGAAGTTTACATGTTTGCACACAATGTGTTATTTGAGTGTTGATTATCCTATAACTAATCATGAATATCAGCTGAATATAGGCTCATAGTTTGGGCTCTGTTGTTAACCTTCAATATTATAGTAATAATGTGCAAGTAAGGGCTCCCTATATAGTTTACAGCATTATCTTTAAGAAACTTTTAGTTATAATTTAGTTAATTTAAGGACAGACACAATTTTTTCAGTAAACCACTGTTTAATAAAAAATAAATAAAAAGCCATTTTTTAAAACTGCTGTACCGAACCCGTACCGAACCATGACTTCAAAACCGAGGTACGTACCGAACAGTCAGTTTTGTGTACCGTTACACCCCTAACAAGAGGGTTGACCCACTTCGGCGGTGTCAGATGCAATGTAGCTGTTCTTCATTTACAGATATGCAGTTATATACGCAAAGAATCGTGAGCGCCTCAGGCCGGGGAAAAGATCAACACATCATGCTTCTCTTCCAACTAGAATGTGGTTGATGTATCTCCTGTCTTCCACACACTGCTGTATAAGAAGGAGCCTCCTCCGCATGTTAGAGCAGGAGGGGTCTAGACGGAGCGATTGACTTCAATTAAGTCTCATAATCCTGCTTGATATCTCTAACACGCATTCGGAGTTGATCCGGAGGGAGGAGGTTATGAACACGTTCTTGATGAGGGCTGTTTCAGCCTAACCTTTCCCCACAAACAGAGCGCACCAGACCGCTGAGACTTGTAGACGGGAGGAATTTTGCCATCTCGAAATCTGACGTGTTGTCAGGACATTAGATACAGAAGATGTGGGCATGTAGTGGAACTTCATTTGGCCCTATGCCAGCCACTGGAACGTGCCAAGTTGAATTAGAATAAAAATTTATCTGGCCTGACAGCATCCCCAAAACGGATATAAGCAAAAGTAATGTTCGAATGTGAGCAATTTATCTCTGTACGAGGCTCTCTCTCCATCTCTCTGGCCGGCCACTGCTTCTAGACTGAAAAATCGAGCATTGTTTATTCCAGAGGGAGACACATAACACTAAAAAGGCAATCTGTTTCATCTCAACTGGGTGACATGGTCCGAGTCACATTTGAGCCAATGACCCGGTCCGTCAGTACATTGATATCTCTCTGTTACGCGGGCCAAGGTGTTAAATGTCTGTTGTACCCGACTGTAGAGAAAAGCTGTCACAACATGCGGTCTGATCTTATCCGTGCTGAACATGGTGAACGACAACTGTTTCTTCCACAATACCATATATTAGGTATAACTTGCTTGATGGACCGGATAGAAATATAAATCAAGCGTAAAACTGTCTAACACTATGTCTACACTGGATGCGAGCGGCCAACAGAACCTATCATAGTCAGTGATTCGGTCTACACTGGATGCAGCACAATGCAATGAGTCATCAACAGTAAATCGATGCCCCCTTCCATTTCTGATGTACTCCACACGCCTGCGCAACTTTGACCCCATATTTTAATGTTGGTCTTTTTTACATTTATGAACATTTTGGACACAGATACAGATCATGATTCAAACTGTCAAAGGATGTTTTCATCCCTAGAGCATTAGATTAAGAATTGGGTCATTCCGTGTCAACCAGAGGTCCCCGGTTAAAATTTTCAAGAAAGGCAAACATAAATAGTGATAAAAGCCAAAATATTAAATGTTACAAATGTATATTGAGTAATCCATTGTTTTGTATAGGGGGGTCAAAATGACAATTTTCACCTGCAATTTGGAGCCAAATGAAAGGGGGTAAAAATGACTTTAGAAAGATGTCAGCATTATTATTTTATTTTAACACAGAGGTACATAGGTCTATTAATAACAGTTTAAAAATGGGAACTAAGTTGTGATGTGTAACTTGTGTTTTTGTCTCAAGTTTGAATGCCTATAACTCATGAAGCATTAAAGATATCTCAATATCCTATTAGATTCGGATTCTTAACAAACATTTCTTTTGGTATCTGCATTTTAAAGGCCCTCGATGGTTCAGTTCCAGAGATATGGAGATCTTAACATGGCTCCATGAGTAAACTGGTAAAGTTCAATGGTCGAAAACCAAATGTGAGTCAATTTGGATATAGCTGATACTTTTTATATTTAAAGAGGAATATCTGAAGAATAAATACAGTTGAAACAAGAAATTAAAGTTTTTTTTTTTTTTTTCATCACCTCAATTGAATAGAACATACCTGTCTGAGTGCCATAAGTATTGTTTTTCCGAAGTTTGCATGCTTGTAACTCTAAAAGTATTCAATAGATTTAATATCTTTCTAGATTCTCATTACTAATAAACTTTTCTTTTTTAATCTTAATTTTTAAGGCCCTATATGGTTCAGTCCCATAGATATGGGGAACCCAACCTTGACCCCATGTCTAAATTGTTGAATTTTACAAATTTTTAATGGTCAAAAACCAAATGCAGGCAATTTAAACAGCTGATACTTACTGTATTTAAAGAATAATGTCTGGGTTGTTTGGGAAAACGTCTCGGTTACGTATGTAACCCTCGTTCCCTGAGGAGGGAACGGAGACGTACGTTAGTGACTAACGAATGGGGGTTTCACTTAGAAGCCAATTACCTTCGAGAATTCAACAGCACCCAATGGCAGTGCCAATGCCATGGGCATGCGGAATTTGCATGCGTAACTCCGCCCCACCTCGTGGGTATATAAGGAAGTACGCTGGCAACATCGCATTATGTTACTGCTGCAGGAGCCAAGACTGAACTCCGCGTTCCAGGCAGCACAGCTGATGTGGCAGAGGAAACGTACGTCTCCGTTCCCTCCTCAGGGAACGAGGGTTACATACGTAACCGAGACGTTCCCTTTCGTTCAGTCACTACGACGTACGTTAGTGACTAACGAATGGGGGTTCCAATACAACAACGCCACTCAGCTGTCATCCAGTGCCCTGCGTAAGTGTGAGTACCCTGTCGTAAGACTAGTACGGACGAAGGACTCCCACTTATCACAGGAATACCAAGGTACACTGGGAAGCATATTCCAGCGTGGATATGCCAAGATGCCTACCCGTGGGGAGGACTTAGAGAATACACATATGACCCGCTAAGGGCTACATATGGAAGAACTCTAGGGTACCAGCCGAAGGTGAGTTTTTAACCCTAGGGGTGGCAGGGACTTGCCAAGGGAAAGACACCTGCTCGCTGAGGAGGCTTACAGTGGAAATACTCGTGTGGGGGTCGCCGGAGGGGAACCATGCACACGGGGCACCTGGTCTGACATGAGGGTCTGGGCTCGAAAGGGCAGACTGAACTGATGTCGGCGTCAGCAGTGCTGGAGGAGCTCAGGGCTCTCGGGGAGCTCACCTGAGGAAAATATTTCACGTATCCAGTCCGTGGAGTGGAATGGCGAGCAAGCGAAGACACCTGAGCCTGGTCCATTACCGGCCACCCGTAGGGGCGAGTACATAGTCGGACACTGGCTCCACTTGGAGATTGTAGAATCTGGCGAATGTGTTAGGTGTCGCCCAGCCTGCAGCTCTGCAGATGTCTGTTAGCGAGATGCCATGCGCTAAAGCCCAAGAGGAGGCCACACTCCGGGTGGAGTGTGCCCTGACCCCAAGGGGACATGGTCGACCTTGCTGCTGGTAACCCAAAACAATGGTGTCCACTAACCAGTGAGACAACCTCTGCTTTGAGAGAGCTCTTCCCTTCCGCTCTCCACCATAACAGACAAAGAGCTGGTCTGAGGTCCTGAAACATTGCGTGCTGTCTACATAGGCGCGGAGAGCGCGTACTGGACAGAGCAATGCCAAGGCTTGGTCTGCCTCCTCCAAAGGCAGCGCTTGCAGGTTCACCACCTGGTCTCGGAACGGAGTGGTGGGAACCTTGGGCACATATCCGGGCCGGGGTCTCGTGTTTGTACGTGTTTGATAGCCTCAGTCTGCTTCTGGGCGACTGAAAACTGTTGGGCGAAGTCTTCAACCGCCCCGCCGAAGAGGCCGGCCTGGAATATGGGGGCATCGAGGAACCGGGTTCGCTCGGTGTCCCGCATATCAACCAGGTTCAGCCACAGGTGTCTCTCCTGGACCACGTTTGTGGACATCACTTGACCCAGGGAGCGTGCGGTCACCTTCGTCGCCCGGAGAGCGAGGTCGTGGTGGCACACAGCTCGTTTAGGAGCCCCAGATCAACTCCACCCTCGTGCATGTCCTTGAGGATCCTGGCCTGGTAGACCTGAAGGATCGCCATGGCATGCAAAGAGGCGGCAGCCTGCCCCGCGGCTCTGTGCGATTTCGCCACCAAGGTTGATGTGAATCGACAGGCTTTGGAGGGGTGCTTAGGATCACCACGCCAAGTTGAAGCGCTCTGTGGACACAGTTGCATCGCAACAGACCGTTCAACTGGGGGGACCCCAGTGTACCCG
Organism: Romanogobio albipinnatus; assembly: GCA_023566225.1. Taxonomy (NCBI): domain Eukaryota; kingdom Metazoa; phylum Chordata; class Actinopteri; order Cypriniformes; family Gobionidae; genus Romanogobio; species Romanogobio albipinnatus. Next base: position 40,687,095 of record CM042256.1, read on the forward strand.
TTGGCCGCGGCCCCATCAAGGGTAGAGAAGGTGGAGGAAGTCGCTGAACGGTCACGGGAAGACAACGGGGACTTCCAGGACCGTGCGAGTTCCTCATGAAGCTCGGGAAAGAAAGGTATTGGGGGCGGGGACTGACGGTTGTCAGCGCGCGCTCCCAAAAACCAATCATCAGCCGGGAGCGCTCGGGACAGGGCGGAGGGTTCCACTCTATCCCGAGGCTCGCGGCTGCCCGAGACAACATGGCTGACAGCTCTGGGTCCGACTCGGGCAATGCTGGAACGCCCGAGGGCGGCAGCACAGCAGAGTCATCATCCTCAGAGGACTCGAGCCCACCTTGTGATGCGGTGACCGACATCGCATCCTCCTCTGGAGCGCCAAACGAGATACGCGGGTGGGGGGGGAGTCGGGGGTGGGTGGAAGCAGGCCCCGCAATCTGTGCCTGAGCACTCGCGGGATGCAGTGTGCAAGAGGGGGGTGTGGCCCGAGGCATGAGCGTCGGGGCTTTGTTCCACACCGTAACCCTCAGGTCACCCTGACCACCAGCCGAAGTACTGGGCCTCTGGGGCTCAGTAGATCGGGGTGTGGTAGAGGGGACTCTCACTTCATTACGAAGTTCATCGAGTCTTGACCGCAACACTGCGATGGTCATGTTCCCGCAGTGGGAACATGACGCATCCACAAACGCTGCCTGGGCATGCTGAAAGCCCAAACATACCAGACAGTGTTTGTGCCCATCAAAAGAAGATAACGACCGGCCACACCCAGAAGTACACGGACGAGACATCCTGAAAAGGACGCGTCACGTGCAAGCTCTTTTGTGAGAGGATGCTTCACAGAGAAGCTTCGCACCACACACCAGCTGTCTAGCGGACAACTGCACAGATCAGCAGGCAGGCAGTATGTGATCACTGGAACGCGCCGTAACACCAACGCCTCTGCAAAGCTGCTCGTCTCGAAGGCTGACAAAGACTCAGATCAGGCTTGAAGGAGTGAAGAGATCCTATTGGCTCCAAAGCAGAAACATAATGCGATGTTGCCAGCGTACTTCCTTATATATCCACGAGGTGGGGCAGAGTTACGCATGCAAATTCCGCATGCCCATGGCATTGGCACTGCCATTGGGCGCTGTTGAATTCTGGAAGGTAATTGGCTTCTAAGTGAAACCCCCATTCGTTAGTCACTAACGTACGTCGTAGTGACTGAACGAAAGGGAACAAGATATATTTAATACGAGGCATGCAAACTTGAGACAAAAAACACAAGAAGCGTTTTTTTCCCATTTTTGATCTGTCCCCGTTGGCATATAATCAAGTCAACAGATTTCACTAATAGACCTACCAATTTCTGTGTAAAAATAAAATAATGATGCTGCCATCTCTCTAAAGTCATTTTACACCCCTGTAATTTGGATCCAGATCTCTTGACATTTTGGCCCCCTCTACAAAACAGTGGATTACTAAGTAAATATACATCCATAGCATCTAATATTTTGGCTTTCATCACTATTTTTTATGTTTGTCTTTCTACAGCAAAAATATTAACAACATCAAACATTTGAACCAGGGGAGTTTTGAAATTTGGTTGATTTGCCATAGAATGAATCAACTTTTCTTATAAGGAATACAGACAAGTCTGCCCATACTCAATGTGAAACTGTTGCACAACAATAATCACATCCAATCAGAAAATATATGATGTTTAAGAGCATATGTGGAGCTGGATTTTGAACCAATGAGATTTGGTTTGACCTATGGGTGAGGCTAGCCAATAAAACCAGACTGAAACCAAATGACTGTCAAATTGTCTTACTGCTCATCACGGTTGCAAAATGTTAGGACAAAAACTTATCATGGAACAGATTTGTTTCCTCATTGTTATGTTGCATTGTGCCTAGGACACCAGTGGAATTAACACAATAAAATAACAGCATAACCTGCAGGGGTGAAACAAAATATGTCGCAAACTGAATATGAAAATATGTGGAAACTCACCCCGGTCACATATCGCGGTCTGAACTGTACTGTTCCAAAGAGTCCTAGAATCACTGTGATGATGTGGACAAAGTTTGTGAGGATCGGAGCCCACTGGTATCCAAGGAAATCAAATATCTGTCGCTCCAAGATGCTGATCTAGAAACGAAACACAGAGGAAATAGATACTGATTTACTAGGCAAAAACAAAGACAAGATATTGACATATGAGCATTTATTTGCATAAAGGCATAAATAGATTTCCTTTGAAACAGCTTCAGGGGTCGCTTTATAATGACACTGATGTCAGCTGGAAGGCAGGGTGAGATGACGGACCACCGGGCCACATGTGAAAGCACACAGCCTACAGGAAGCCAGAGAAATGCCCCTGTCACACAGGCGATTAATTAGGACCGAGACATGCCGCTCTCTGGAGTTAAACCCCCACCCTTTCACAAAAACCAGAGTTGACTTGGAAATTAAAGCTGGCAAGTCCAGCCTCGCAGCTCTGGGTGCTCCAATCTCAGCCACTGATTGGACATGACACTGATGTCAATACCACAAGCTATGGCACTTCCAAAAGCAGACCAGGACAGGGTCACGGTTTTATTCCCAAAGGACCTACAAGCAGCCAGGCTAATAAAGCACCCGTGTCTCCAGCTGCATTCACCAACAGGCACGAGAAGCCGCATTTAACAACCTCAGATGCTCAAGGTCTTTTCTGGAAAGGAAACCAAACACAAAAATGAAGCCACTGAATCCTCCGCTTTGCCACATGAAGTAACAAAGGATAGTAAAGAGCAACGCGTCAAGATGAAGGTTCAAAACGCAGCCGCTGAAAACATGAATGTCATTGTGACCTCAATAGATTCATTTAACAAACATCTACTCAAGTGAACATCAATAGATGCTTCAGAGGATTCAACAACAGCATGAATATCAAATTACTTAAAGTTGCACAGAGATGCTATATATGAGTGTTTCCTACTGAATGATGTTTTCACACGCGTGGAGACCCTGTTTAACCCTGCAGTCCATCCAGTGGATCAAATTAATACAATTTAATTTAATTCAATTTAGTTCATTATTAGAATCTTGTATATTCTGGAATTACAGAATCATGGTTAATTTAAAGGGGTCGTTTGACATATAAGAGGTCACTGTACTATAAAAATATCCTGTACGTTTCAGAACTCAAAACTATCTTGTTAGTCCAACCAAGCTTGTTTTCCGCCTCTGCAGAAGATCAATGCCTACTTCTACACCAATGTCTCTTTAGCCCCGCCCACAGATTTGCGCATGTCATGTAGTAGTAAATAGGAGAGAGAAGCAAGCAAGCAACAAAACTAGGGGTGCTCCGATTGATCGGCAACCGATCTCGATCGGCCGATAATCGCTTTGGGATGATTGATCGGCGGTCTCCAAAAAGGCCGATCTCATGAACCGATCGCAGCTGACGACACATAAACCCGCACCTGCCGTGAGAGCTGGGGGGCATGATATGCAGCGACACCGTCTCATTCTCTTTCCAGCGCGGGTAAAATAATTATAATGCTGAAGGTGAGGTACAATTCATATTTCTATATTAAATAACTTACGCAGTCATTTGAAAACTTTCTGTGGAATGTAAGTTCACAAACAGCGCGCGTGAATCACCGCGTGCGCGCGCTCTCTCTCTCCCTCTCATAAAGGCAAGCTCAAATGGCTTCACATCAGCGCATCGCTAAGATCGCGCTGCACAGTTGACAGGATTTGCCACTTTGCACAATCGAGGCAGTGTCGCATCGTCACTAAAGTTTATCATTTGCGTTTATTTTTAAGTCTTGCCAGTGTTCAAACCGCTCAGCACTCGCGCGCTCTCCAGACCGTGAGCGCGCACACACACACACACACACAACATCTCACAAAAAGCTTGCGAGTACAAATTGCGCTGAAATGGTCAGATACACACAAATGTATGTACTAAATGACCGCCTTGACAAGTATGCACGTAAACCCCGTCGTGACTCGCGAGTGAACGTTAGTGCAGCTGTAACCGTATCCGTGTTCGCTCTTAAAGGGACAGATGTCGAATAAACTGCTGCTGTCTCTGAGTTTCTATTTGTCTTGTGGTGTTTGATGAACCTTTATGACACTCACTGCTCTTGAATGACTAACTTTTGCAACCTTAAGTGTAAGGATTAATCTAATTTAATGTATTCAGGGAAGACCAATATTAATTTACATTTGATTTCTTATTAAATGTCTTTAGTATGTCTTACCTCAATACTAATGTTAGACCTACCTGAAAATTTGTTTTTAAAAACAAAAATGCACTGCATGATCAAATATTTAGGTGAGATAATTATATACATTTATTATATACATTTATTTGGGAAAGGTGGCCTACAGTAGCCTTAAGTTATCTCATTTTCTAAAATAAACACTTGGTGGTTCTTCAAGATCTTGACTCAGTTAATTTAGAGTTAGTTTCATTTCTACAAATGGTGCAAACTCTGCAAGATTATAGATAAAAGATTGCCATTCCCCTGCCATTCTGTGATCGGCAGTGATCGGCAATCGGCAGATCATGATCTTGGTGATCGGTAATCGGTGATCGGGCCCAAAAATGCTGATTGGAGCATCTCTAAACAAAACTATAGAGAGATGGCAAGCCGTTTTGAAATGTATTCATTCCCAGGATATAAATTCTTGATTTCTAATTCCTGATTCCACTAGTAAAAATGTTAATTCTTGATATCAACAATGCCATCACTCGCAGAAATATGAATTCTTGATATCAACAATTAAATTTCAACTAGTAAAAACCATAATTCTAGCCTGGATGCCAGCCGAATTTAGCTCCGCCCACAACATTTGAGTTCTTGGGTTGAATTTGTTCTAATCCTAAACGGAGAATTTGTTCTTATATACATTCACCTTTACTATTTCTCTCAAAAATGATGATCGTGTTGGTAAGTACTCAGTGAATCCTTAAATTCTTTTTACAACACCCGCAAAGATCGTTTACACTCGTCTTCTTCTTCTACTTCTTCCAGCGTGCGTGCAGTTGAGTTCTGTTGACAACTATGCATCGCTCCGTTGCTCTGATTGGTTGTAGGTCTATCCAATTGAGGTCTGTGGCGAGCAGCGAGGTCGAGGGACCGTGAGGGCGGGACGAGCCGCAGCGATCTCGGCCCTCGTGGAGGAGTGAGGGAGTATAAAGGAGGAGCGACGACAGTGAGGGACGAGAGAGGACCAGGCCTGGATTTTGTGTTGTGTTTTATTTTTAGTTATGTTATGTGTTGCTGCAGTCGACCGCGAGGGGCTGCCGCCGCCATTTTATTTTATATTAAACTTGTTTAATGTTCTCCGGTTCCCGCCTCCTTCTTCCCATATGAACGAGCTTTACTACAAGGTCTTTTCTGGTTTGGTTACGCCCCATAATCACACCCCACTGGAGCAGTATCAGACTCATATTCTGGATTGAATATGACGACATCAGGCTACTATAATTCTTCATATTTGTAAGTATATTTTCACTAGCTAAATGTCACCATAGGCTGCTATTCAAATTAATTTGTTGACATCAAGAATTGATTTCTTACTAGTTGAAATTTCTAATTTGACTAATTGAAAATTGAGATTTCAATTATCAGAAAAACATATAAAAAATGTATATCAAATATTAACTCAGTTCCCTTTCAGTCGGTCACGTTCGACGTACGTCGGAACTGACCGACGAATTGGGATCTGATTTCAGAGACCAATCTACTTCGAGTGTTTTAAAACGAGCCAATGAAGATTGGCATGCGATTCACGCATTCCACGCACCGCCCCGCAGCGCGGGTATAAATAAGGAAGTGGAATGCATGATCATTGCTTTCTACTTCGGAGCCGAACAGTGAATGTTTCTACGAAGAGTGTAAACGAGTCTCGTGAGAGGAATGACTGCTGCTTCCAGTGCGGGTGTGACGGCGCGTTCAGCGAGTGGCTGCTTCAACGGACATCAAAGTGTTGGTTCGCTGGGCGTTTCCGTTTTGAGTGCACACACAGGCTTGCACTATTGTACTGTGTGGTGCCGCGGTCATCTCCCTGAGTGCTTCAGCACATAAAAAGAGCAGTTTCCTTTCTAAAAGAGCAACACGGTTTGACCCTGCGTCTTTTTCAAGATGTCATTCAAACCGTGTGTTTCTGGATGCGGTTGTTTCCTGTCCTCATTTGACGGCCACGATCTCTCTCACATATAACATGTGAGATTGGTTCGTGGGTGATCCATGCTCTCTCAGGAGAGCATGGTCACGTCGACGCGTTGTTCGTCTCAAGCCTTTCTCGTAAGGGCTTGAGTGTTCAGCGCGCCGTGTGCCGTCGGGCGCCGGCTGACAGCGGGGGTTGCCACGGCAACCCAGCGCGTCACTCGGCGCTAGAGATGCGCGGTTAAGACTATGATGCCTCAAACGGGGTTGAGTCCCTTTGCCTATTCCCCGATTTAGTTTCTTTTTCTTGCAAAAGCAGAAAAGAACTACTTTGGTTAATAAGCTTTGGTGGCCTGAGGATTTAAGTGGTGCTTCCCCACCGGGTACGTCTCCGTGGGCCCCCACTCCTCTATCGCATCACAGCATGCTGAGACTGTGTTTGTGGGTGGTTCATGTTCTCTCATGAGAACATAACCACGTCGGTGCGGTGTTCGTCTTGCCTTTCATAAGGCTTGAACGTTCAGCGCGCCGTGTGCCGTCGAGTGTGACGGCCACATTCACTGTCTCACATGCCTGCTGGCAGCCTACAGATGGGATTGCTGGTCCTTTTAAAAAACAAGAGGACCTAGTGTTTCATTTGGGGCTCTGGCAGAGGACAGATGTCAATTGCTACATCGGAGAGAGGGCTGTTATGCGCTGGAAATGATGATGCTGAGTTTCCTCTATAATAGTGTGTGCTCTTGCTGAATCAGATTCAGAGTTGACAGCCATGCTTTCCCGGGTGGCTGAGGCGTAGAGCAACGCGTAAAATCGCCTTGCCTACCCCCGTGCCTTTTTTCCCCGGATGGGCATTGGAAAAATTAGCAGTTGGAACTATTTGGTGTCAAAATATGGAACACCAAAAGGGCCAAAATCTGTATAAATTTTTCCCTCTCTCACTACCCTCTGTCCTGCATGCACGAGGGTAGTCCCGACCCAGGGGTTATGCAGGAACTGCGTGCGGCGGTGGACCTCGCCCTCCGGGCGACGGAAGTCACTGCACGCTCCCTGGGTCAGGCGATGTCCACACTAGTGGTCCAGGAACCTGGGGCTAAACCTGGCAGATATGCGTGAGTCCGACTAAGTTCGGTTCCTCATTGCCCCTGTCTGTCAGACTGGCCCCCTCGGCGATGCCGTCGAGAACTCTGCCCAGCAGTTCTCGATGGCCTAGAAGCAGACAGAGGCGGTTTAAAAAAAAAAAAAAAAGCCATCCTAATTCGAAAGGGCGCCTCTACCTGCTTGTCGCCGAGGGCACCCTCCTGCGTCCACCTCCACCCCTGCAAAATCCAGGCGGCAGGGTGCCGGACGTAAGGGAGGTGCCCAACCCGCTCAGGGCTTTGCTAGTCTACAAGCAAGCGTAAGGGCAAGCGGCCCTGAGACGGGCAGCCCAGGGAGAACAGGAGCTGCTCTGAGGGAGTGGGTGTCCGCACCCCTCCCCCACCCCCCCGGAGGAGGACCGGGGGGCCCCGACTGGTGTCTTTCTCTGCCGCTGGCTCTCCGGAGTCCAGCGGTACCCACATTCAGAGCAGTTTCCTCTCTCCCTGGGCCCCAAGAGGGCCAGGTTGGCAGTGTGCGACGCCTCCGGGCCTTCTCACTCCTTTCCTCCCCTCCCCCCGCCACGGGGCAGCAGTGTGGGCACCGAGAACGCCCCCGGGCCTTCTCACCCACACTCTGTCCCACCCTGGAATTCTCAGACAACACTCCGGGCCGCCTCCGGGCCTCCCGAGTCGGGTCTGTCTATTCCGCCTCGCTGCCCCACCCCGGGTACGTCTGTGGTGCTGTTGGTCCCGCTTGTGCGGTCTCTGGGGGCTTGGCTACAGCTCCCCAGGCCGTCTCGCTGGCTCATCCGTATCATCAGACTCGGCTACGCGATTCAGTTCGCTCACCGGCCTCCCAAGTACAAGGGCATCCTCTTCGCCTCCGTGCGAAGCAGCGATGCTCAGGTCTTGCGGTCAGAGATCGATGTCCTACTGGCGAAGGACGCGGTCGAGCCGGTTCCTCCAGCCGATATGAAGATGGGGCTCTACAGCCCCTACTTCATTGTACCCAAGAAAGGTGGTGGGTTACAGCCAATCTTGGACCTGCGTATCCTGAATCGGGCCCTGCACAAGCTCCCGTTCCGGACGCTAACGCAGAAACGCATTTTCAAATGCATCCGTCCCCAAGATTGGTTCGCAGCAATCGACCTGAAGGATGTGTACTTTCATGTCTCTTCCTTCCTCGACACAGACCGTTCCTACGATTTGTGTTCGAGGGGAAGGCATATCAGTACAGATCCTGCCCTTCGGGCTGTCCCTGTCACCTCGCGTCTTCACGGAAGTCGCAGAGGCAGCCATTGTTCCGCTCAGAGAACGCGGCGTTCGCATCCTCAACTATCTCGACGACTGGCTCATCCTCGCCCAGTCTCGGGAGCAGTTGTGCGAACACAGGGACATGGTGCTCAGTCACCTCAGCCTGTTGGGCCTTCGGGTCGACCGAGAGAAGAGCAAACTCTGTCCCACACAGAGGATCTCTTATCTCGGTATGGAGCTGGATTCGGTCAGCCAGACTGCGCGCCTTACGGAAGAGCGGGTCCAGTCGGTGTTGAACTGCTTGAATTCGTTCAAATCTTTTCAGAGGCTCCTGGGACATATGGCATCTGCAGCCGCGGTAACGCCGCTCGGATTGCTTCATATGAGACCGCTTCAACACTGGCTCCATGGCCGAGTCCCGAGGTGGGCGTGGCAGAGCGGCCAGTACCGGGTCCCAGTGACTCCTTACTGCCGCCGAACCTTCAGCCCGTGGAACGACGCTTCGTTTCTCTGGGCCGGTGTGCCCTTAGAACAAGTGTCCAGGCATTCTGTGCTCTTCACGGATGCCTCCTCCACGGGCTGGGGGGCCACGTACAACGGGCATGCAGTTGCAGGTCTTTGGACGTGACCTCAATTGCATTGGCATATCAATTGCCTCGAGTTGTTAGCGGTACACTTGGCACTGCGCCGCCTCAAGGGGCCGCTACGTGGCAAGCATGTACTGGTCCGTACGGACAGCACTGCAGCCGTTGCGTACATCAACCGCCAGGGTGGTCTACGCTCCCGTTGCATGCTCCAACTCGCCCGCCACCTCCTCCTTTGGAGTCAGAAGCATCTGAGGTCGCTTCGGGCCATTCATGTCCCAGGTGCGCTCAACCGGACAGCCTACGAGCTCTCACGGCAGCCTGCACCTCCGGGAGAGTGGCGACTCCATCCCCAGGCGGTCCAGCTGATATGGGACCTCTTCGGAGCCGCACAGGTAGACCTGTTGCCTCTCCGGACTCGACCCATTGCCGGTGGTACTATTCCCTGACCGTGGGCACCCTCGGCACGGATGCACTGGCGCACAGCTGGCCCCGGGACCTGCGCAAATATGCGTTTCCCCCAGTGAGCCTTCTTGCACAGACCCTGTGCAAGGTCAGGGAGGACGAGGAGCAGGTCTTGTTAGTTGCGCCCTATTGGCCCAACCGGACCTGGTTCCCAGAACTAACTCTCCTCGCGACAGCCCCTCCCTGGCCGATTCCCCTGAGGAAGGACCTTCTTTCTCAGGGACGGGGCACTCTATGGCACCCGCGTCCAGACCTCTGGAAACTCCATGTCTGGTCCCTGGACGGGACGCGGAGGTTCTAGGTGGTCTACCACAGGCAGTGGTGGACACCATCTCTTCTGCTAGAGCCCCCTCTACGAGGCGCCTCTACGCGTTGAAGTGGAACCTGTTCGTTGAATGGTGCTCTTCCCACCGGGAAGACCCCCGAAGGTGTTCGGTTGGCGTCGTGCTTTCTTTTCTGCAAGATGGGCTGGAGCGAAGGCTGTCTTCCTCCACCCTCAAAGTGTACGTCGCTTCAATAGCGGCGTATCACGATGCAGTCGAAGGTAAGTCCTTAGGGAAGCACGACCTAATCGTCAGGTTCCTCAGAGGTGCGAGGAGGCTAAATCCTCCTCGTCCAAACTCGTTACCCTCTTGGGACTTGGCTCTAGTGCTCAGGGCACTTCAGAGCCCTCCCTTTGAGCCTTTGCAGTCTGTGGAGCTTAAAATCCTGTCAATGAGACAGTGCTTCTGACGGCATTGGCCTCGATTAAGAGGGTAGGGGACCTGCATGCACTTCCGGTCAACGATTCGTGCCTAGAATTCGGGCCGGACAACTCTCACGTTGTCCTGAGACCCCGGCCTGGATATGTGCCCAAGGTTCCTACCACTCCCTTCCGGGACCAGGTAGTGAACCTGCAAGCGCTGCCTTCGGAGGAGGCAGACCCAGCCCTGGCTTTGTTATGTCCCGTCCGCGCTCTTCGCGCTTACGTTGACCGGACTCAAAGCTTTCGGACCTCAGAGCAACTCTTCGTCTGTTACGGAGGCCAGCAGAAGGGAAAGGCTGTCTCCAAGCAGAGGTTGGCCCACTGGATAGTGGATGCCATCGTCTTGGGTTACCAGTCCCAAGACATACCTTGCCCGTTCGGGGTGCGAGCACACTCAACAAGGAGTGTTGCTTCATCCTGGGCGCTGGCTCAAGGTGCCTCGCTGACAGATATTTGTAGAGCTGCGGGCTGGGCGACACCTAACACGTTCGCTAGATTCTATAGCCTCCGTGTAGAGCCGGTATCTTCCCGCATCCTCGCCCCCAGGGGCCAGTAGTGCTAAGTGCCCGTTCTAAGTGTCGGCTTGCAACGCCACTCCCGCCCTCTGGGCCGGATACGTGCGTCCATTTTCTCCAGTTGTGTTCCCCGGAAACGGCTAACCCTGTCGAGCTCCTCCGTCACCCCCTGCGGTGCCAGACGTTGCGGCCGTCTGACGCCAGGCCTGCACCCGTATGCTTGTGTAACGTGTGTGTAGGCTGGGTTCCATATGTAGCGGTCCCCTAACGGCTACCCCATATGTGTATTCTTCCACGGTACCTGCTACCCTACTTGGCTAGCCCCGTGTCTTTCCCTTGACAGAGCCCGCTCTGTCGTCTCTGGGCGTGTTCTTTCCCCCCTGGAACCAGGCTGGAACCACCCCAGAGACTGCCATATGTTGCACTACCCTGCCAGGTTAGTCCTTATGTGTATTCCGCCACCAAGCCTTCTACTGAAGGACGTGGCTCCGCAGCGTACCGTCTCCAAGACGGGCACGCTTTCCCAGCGTTATCCAATAGTCACACTGGGTGGGTCTTGCAGAAACAGCAGTGACTGACCTCCCTGCTTGGAGCCCTGACTTCCGTACCATCTAAGACGGTCCAGTGCGCTCAAGCAGGACGCTGGAAGGGCCAGCGCCCTGGCGTTTTGGTAGAGATCCCAATTCGTCGGTCAGTTCCGACGTACGTCGAACGTGACCGACTGAAAGGGAACGTCTCGGTTACGTATGTAACCCTCGTTCCCTGAAGGAGGGAACGGAGACGTACGTCCCGTCGCCAGGTGCTGTGCTTCCGCTAGGAGGCCGAGTCACGAGTTCGGCTCCTCAGCAGAAAAAAGCAATGATCATGCATTCCACTTCCTTATTTATACCCGCGCTGCGGGGCGGTGCGTGGAATGCGTGAATCGCATGCCAATCTTCATTGGCTCGTTTTAAAACACTCGAAGTAGATTGGTCTCTGAAATCAGATCCCAATTCGTCGGTCAGTTCCGACGTACGTCTCCGTTCCCTCCTTCAGGGAACGAGGGTTACATACGTAACCGAGACGTTTTAAATGGTGGACTTTGAAAATTATTTTAATATGCAAAACTGTTGAGTGAGTGTTTACTTCCAATGCGGCACGCACAGCAAAAGTGTTTGAAAGACAGGGTCAGAACAGGATATAAAATACCTTATTACTTCTAAATTAGGATGTTTTTTTGTGTAAAAATCCTGATCTTAACATTATAAGTGGACCTCAGAGAAAACACACCTAGTTTGTTTTAAAGGGGTCCTATAATGCCCCTTTTTACAAGATGTAAAATAAGTCTCTGATGTCCCCAGAGTGTGTGAGTAAGTTTTAGCTAAAAAAAATCCCCACAGATCAATTTTTATAACATGTTAAAATCTTCTTTCATGAAGAGGGCGGAGCTTCAAGAGCTTGTGTTTGCAGCTCCGATTACCTCATGCAGACATGCACTGAAAAGGTCAGAAACTGTTCAGCCTTTTATGTTCAAACCGGAGTTTGGACAATGATGGAGAGACTAAAGAAGAAGTGACAATATGTAGAATGTAACAGAAGTTTCTGAATGGTTAATTGATGAAATGATGTAGCTGATGTGGAGTTAACTATCTTCAAGTCATTGATTAGCATATTCTGTCATGATGATCTATAAAACGCTCATGTGGGAACTGTTGTAAGATGCCTACCGAGCCAGAAAATATATGCTGCATGGAGATAGAACAGGTACAGTTAAACGTGATAAATGTGAAAAGACAGATGCGACAGCTTTAGCAGACTCCCAAATGTGCTCTACAACAACAGCTCTTCCTCTTCTCAACATGCCGGGGACAGGGTTTATGTATGTTAGTGATATCACTAACCCATGAAGAAGCATTTGTTGTAGTCCTTAAAAACCCTTTTCTTTAAAAAGAAAATATCTCCCTTTACTTTGAACCTTAAGCGTCGTAACTTTGCAGATGTTATTCATGCTCAAACAGCAACATTACACAAAGTTAAAAAAGTGAAATCATAATCAACCACCCCTTTAATAAAAAGTTACAAAAATCTTAGACAAAAGGTAGAGAACCACTTAACGTCTTAAACAACACGTTGCCATATGAGCAGTAACACCATGTCTACACCGGACGCGAGTGACGTGACAACAGACAATATAGCCCACTTTAATCAGTGATATTGTCTACACTGGATGCGGAGACGTGGCACGACAAATCCCTGACAGTAAACTGAAACCTTGTTCAAATTATGACGTCCTGACATGAAGGACAAATGCTTTGCAAAGGTTGCTTTGTCGCATCCAGTTTAGACAGCATCTAGCTGTCGCGACGCAACGAGTCAACGGTCGTGCCCGGTGTAGACACGGTGTAATAATACCAATTTAAGTTACACAAAACAGTTCTTGCATCGACAGATATAAAGAAAAACAAAGTCCTGTGGTTCAGTAAGCGAATCAGAAGTTAATTCAGTAACTGATCTGGCAGATTTAGTGATTCATTAGTGAAGGATTTGTAGAATAGCCTGGCTCCGCCCCCTCCTACGTACTTCCGCTCAATTTAAATTTTTCTTCAGTACTCCGTCTGGGATTGGGATATATTCTCTGGTTTTCTCCTGTCAAATTTTAACCGGTCCAATCAGCGAACAGAGGGAGTGGCTAAGAACGATGGCGTTGATGTCGTGTGCTAGTTTGAGATGACATACGTCACGACCAAACGTTAGCGATTGGTTATGGCAGATCCAGAGTGGCTCTGGGCAGATCCAATAGTTTTAAACTTCAACAGAGTACCCGCCTTCAAGGAAGTTAACGCTAGTCAATGGAGAGTGGCCAGACTCTCTGTACAGATGAAATGTACGAGAGTCTGGTTGGACCAGGCTATTTGTAGAACTGATTCAAACTCGTTTTGTATTTCCCCATCTCATTCAATTTAGACTGCAAGCTCACAACTTATTTAAATATATTTTGCAATGGCACTGTAGATAGCATGACAGTGAAGGAAACACAGTTTTTTGTAATTGAGCAGTAGTTTATGCTACACATCTATCAACAATAGACAAAGCTCAGGAGTCTATTAATCTGTGCATCTTGTCCAGTTCTGCCCAATGAGGACCAGTCTGTGACCCCCTCCACCCCCTGATCTCCCCGAGGGACGTGTCTTCTGTTGTCTGGGCGTTTCCTTTGAGCTTCTGCTAGCATACATCTGTTGAGCGTGTTTGTCCCAAACACTTAAGTCTTCAATCATAATGAAAGGTATTATACTGACAACACCACCGCACTTCACACAAGTCTTTTGATTAAGAATCGTCACAGCTCTGGGATGCAAATGAGATTAGTTTAGTCTCAGAATAAAAATAGTACCCTTTCCAAATTCCATCCATTGTTTTTTTAACCACAATTATGTTTCGCCTTCCCATTCAGCCTTCAGTGGCATGGTGTGTTTTTATTAATCATGGCATGTGATTTCCCCCTTCTTGTTTATTTTCCCTTTCCTCCATATTTCCTCAATGAAACAGATGGATGAAAAGACAAATGCATTACCATCTGTTTTCTTAAAGGAATAGTTCATAATATAAAATTCTGTCATTATTTGCTCACTGTCATGTTGTTCCAAACATACATAGACTTTCTGAAGCACAGCAGAGAATGTTTGTGAAGAATTATTCTGGTTGCTCTTTTCTATGCAATTACAATGCATGGGAACTCAAAAGACACCAAAGTCTATCCTAAAGTATCACATCAAAATGACTCTATATGCACTATATATCTAGCATTGTGACGAACAGACCGAAAATGAAGATGTACTGCAACTCTGGACATCTGATCTAGCTCTCCTTTGAATGTTTATAAGAGTTTATGAGAGAAGTATCAATGTCTGATTTGTGTCCAATCTTTCCAGTGAATAGACAGATTTTGTTGGCAAACCCGGTCTGAATGATTTGTTCATGAATTGGACTGAACACATTCTCAAGTTCAACTCCACTGAGTCAGAGTGAATAACAGTTCTCTAGAGGGAAAAATTATTAGTAAATAATGACTCAAATCTTGATAGATTTATTGTATACGCGGATGCCTGATTGAGAGTTGCATTAGTTGTTGAACCTCGCAATTATGGTAAGGGGCGTGACATTTCCGAAACACGCTCAAAGCAGTTGACCAATCACAACACACTGGTCCAGCTGACCAATCAGAGCACAGAGCATGTAAAATATGTAAACAATTATGAGCTTTCTGAACATTCAAGCATGAAACCCAATTCTAGTAGACCCCCAAAAAAGGGCAGAATATGACCTCTTTACATTACATGGTCTAATTTTCAGACTTGCTGCTTTTTAATGCATGAAAGCATCCATTTCCATTAAAGCATGGAAAAGAACGACCAGTACAATTCTTCAAATGTTCTGGTTTTGTGTTCCCGGGAAGAATGAAAGTACAAGTTTGAAAAAAAAACAAAAACAGGATGAATACATAATGACATCCAATACAATAATTTTGGCTGGAGAGTACTTGTTTGATAGGTTGGTTTCCATTATCCACCTAGAGAGCATGATAGCACCACGCTCGATCCATAATACAGTTCTTATCAAAAGCTCTTCTGTAGAGCCATGCATCACGCCGTATACTCCGAAGCACTGTTCATCCATAGTTGTGCAGCAACTTACAGGCATGCCAAAAAAAAAGAAAAACGATTGACTGACCCGGCTTTTGCTAAGCCTTGAGAAAAACTATAGCCACCCTGAAATCAACTAATGTCAACAGAGTGCCATAGTGTTGAAGAAAGCCCATATGCCAGCAAAAAATACAATCTGCCCTGCCTGTGAATAGGTTGCAAAATGCAAATATGGCTTATTATGTTATATTATGTTGTTTGGTGAAAGATGGTGCGTTGACAATGTCTTTAAAACACATTTTAATGACACTCAATTCACAGTTCTCTTCTGTCAGGCTTTTGTAGACACCTGCGCTTATTGACAGAATTCCCAAAAGAGCCCTGGCATTAATATGCATGTCCAGTGGGGGAAAAAAGCTAAAGGGATTTTATGGAGAGGTTGCAGGCTCTTGTTTGAGGTGTCGGCCGGGATCATCATTAACATGGCCCCTGGGCCCCCTTTGATATAAACAGTAATGTAAATAGCATTATGGGGCAGCTGTGCTCAGAATGACAGATTTATCAAGTCATTTTTATACATGAGAAATTAGATCCATAAATATGATAAGAAAATCCATTAATTTCAGAAGATAGGCCTTAAAAGAAGAAGTGCAAAATCACTGACTAAACACTGACAACAAAGAGAGCAAGCATTCAGTACTTCAGGATGCACAAGTACGCATCTATATAAAAATTATAAACCTCATACTAAGGCTCTAAAATCGCATTCAAAGCCAATGAATAAGTCGATATACAAAACCAAAAAAAGTTTCTTATGCTCACCAAGGCTGCATTTATTTCATTACAAATTAAGTAAATATTGTGAAATATTGTTACACTCTAAAAAATGCTGGGTTAAAAATAACCCAAGTTGGGTTGAAAATGGACTAACCCAGCAATTGGGTTGTTTTAAGCAAACATTTAACCCAACCGCTGGGTTAAAACAACCCAATTGCTGGGTTAGTCCATTTTCAACCCAACTTGGGTTATTTTTAACCCAGCATTTTTTAGAGGGTACAATTTAAAATAACTGTTTTCTATTTCGTATACTTTAAAATGTAATTTATTTCTGTGATGCAAAGCTGCATTTTCAGCAGCAGTGTCACATGATCGTTCAGAAATCATTCTAATATGATTACTGCTCAAGAAACATTTCTTATAATTATCAATGTTGAAAACTGCTTAATATTCTTGTGGAAACCATGCTTTTCCCAATATTCGACTAGATTGTTTTGTAACAATGTTAAAGTATTTACTGTCACTTTTAATCAATTTAAAGGTGCCCTAGAATGAGTTGAAACAATATTTAAATTGTTCTTTGATATCTACATAGAGGGTATGTGACTTATTTATGGGCAAAAATTGTCCAGATACATATAACATTAACTTTACAATTTAACGCATAACGTCAGCAGTCACAACTTTGTTTTTAGCATTGTAAAAATATTTTAATTATTGTAATGCGTCACCGTATGATTTTACAATGATAGCTTCTTCACTTTGAGTCACAAACTCTAAACAGCGAACTGGGTAGCGCGTGAATATGTTGTTTGACAAGTAAAGTTTTTTTAACGAATTGACTAGATGCCTTGTCAAATGACTATCGTTTCAACTTAAGTGGAGAAGGTGACGTTAGAAGGATTGAGTAAGCTATAAGCATCTAAACTAACATAGTTAGCTCCTGAGTTATGTGTTGTTGGTGAAATATAGCTCTAAATTATAATTCTATCCAACAAAAGGGATTGCCATATGTATCTACGGTTGTATTTTGTAGATTTATATGACAACACTGGCAGGAAATAATATTAACCTTTGTCATTTGACATTTGTCATACTGTTATGTATGCTACTTGGAGTTTCCTATTGTTACTGTATAGCATATTGCGTTGCATCTAGACAACACAGGGGATATTATCGTTAATGTTGTCTCACTAAGACATTGTTTAGATGGTCAATAAGTGGATAAAAGCACTACTTACTGCTTGCGTGAATATAGTTGGAATTGCCGCTTCTCCAGTATCAGACGCTGAACAAAGCCTGTTTCAAATTGTCCCAGGTTAGAAAAACTGTCCGTGGTGAAATGGGCAGAGCAAACTAACCACTTTAAATTCAATTGTCGCGGTATCCGGTTATAGATAAACATCAACCATGCCTGATGACAGTTTTGTTCTGTGGGAAGGGTATGAAAAGTCTTCACGTCCCCTGCACAGCCTGGAACATAACATTTATTTCCATGATCTGCCATTTTCGCTATCCTTGCTTGACGCTTGTTTCTTCACAATAACGCTACCTGCAGAACTCCTGATGATTCGGCTGTGCCATTCCGCCTGGCATATGCACATGTTGGGGGCATACATGTCCATGTACTGAACTCTTGTTATTCAACTATGCCATGGTTAATTCAATTTTTCATTCTAGGGCACCTTTAATGTATCCTTGCTGAATAAAAGTCTTAATTTCTTTCAATAAAAAAAAAAAATCTTACTGACCACAAACCTTTTGAACATACTGTATACACACATGAAACCAGACATCAGTTCAAACCTACATTAAATGCAGTTTTACATTTACTCAATTGGCAGACACTTTTATAACTTACAGCGCATTCAAAGTACCAGTATGTGGGAATTGAACCCATGACCTTGCTAGCACTATTCTCTATCAGTTAGAGATATGAGGACACTGCTTCAAGCCATTAAAGTGGTAAACAACTTACAGCTAGCATAATGAAAAGTATTACTTGGTGGAATAATTGTTTACTGCAATTATACATAGTAATAAATGCAATTATTTATTGAACATACTGCTATTGCTGTCATTTTAGAGAGAAAAAGTAAGCCACTCAAGACCATTAGTTACGTTTTACCACGGTCGAGGGGTTTTTTGTCTTGTTTTTTGGTAACAACACTCCTTAACCATGGTAAATTGACAACGAGGAGTGAGAGTGTCAAGCTAAAAGCATTATTAAACCGATTCAGTAATGAATATCGAATGCAAAGGTCAGCGTAACCAATTCCTGTAATGATGTTTTCCCTTCCTTATGTGCACATAATGTTTTCTCATGATTATTACTTGGCAGCAGAAGCATCCCATTAGCGATTAGCCGCTATAGCGCACGCTTTCAGTCTGTGATTGAGATTAAAGTTCATTCTCCCTGTGACAAAGCCGAATCTCATTCTCCCAACCTTGCGCTTACGCTCACCTCTCTCCCGCTCAGTTACTCTCTCCCTTTCGTCCCATTTATATATTTCTTTCGGTGCGCTGGGACACGAGCAGCCTTTAATCAGAGAGACAAAAGCTAATCAATCAGCAGAGGCAGGTTGAATAGAGAGCTTCATGGTGAATTCAAAAGAGGCTGGCCGAGCTACAGCGTTTCCCAGAGTTAGCGCCACAGAGCATTAACTACAGATTGAGCATGGGCTAATGAAGAAGGCTCCCATGCAGCACGGCAGAGGGAAGACGCATCTTGGCCTGCCTCCATTGTCCGTCAGTAATCCAATTCCATCTGCTGCTGCCGTCAGTCATTTTAAAGTTTCTCTGCAGAGATGAGACTGCAAAAATAACCGCACAATTGAATGGTTAACTAATCTATGACACATTCACTTGGGAGTCAGTTGGCGGGTTTTGAGGTACGGAGACATTTAAAGATTGAGATGATGCAAACTGTATTTACACTTAGTAAGTGTGAAGTCACAATGGGTGTGCTGCGTACTAGAAATCCTTTGACTATGAAGAACCAGCCAGACAATGGCAATGATAATGGGCGACATTGTTTCACGAAGGTCTTTGCTTCAGGCAGTAACGGCAGTGAGAATTGTTTTTCCAAAAGTGCCATTGTGTCTCATTTACTTAGAAACAGTGCATTTGGATAAAGTACAACTCAGCACAGCACATCAATTCTCTGAATTGACTTTATGTAACTACAGAAAAAGACTTATGATTCCAAATGAATATGGTGCATTTTATAAGACGTCCATTTCTTTCTATCGCCTCAAAGAAGATTCTTAGGGCCAACTACTGTAAATAAATAATTTGAAGATATCAAAGAACATTTGAAGCCACCTACAAACGTAGCCTTGTACAGAAGAAATCTAAAATGCACAATGCCAATAAGACACATTCAAAGACCCCTGCTGTTCTCCACCGTGTTTTATGTACACATGTTAATGCAAAAATCCAAGTGGGCGTATCAATGACATTTTTGCAAGATGTTATGCATAACAAAGCTGATAAACGAACAAATAATACACCACTGACCATGAAAACATATTAAAAGGCATTCTTTATGCATTATTTTACAATGGTGGCATTAAAAAAACAGAATTCTAAATGAAGTAAGGAAACAGGCTTTGTTTTACAATAACTGCATTAGAAGGGAAATCTGAAGGAAGCAAGGGACGCAAAAAGCAGACGAAAGCAATAAAAAAGAAGGAGAAAAAGACAGAACAAATTATGAAGGAATATCAGCTGGAAGAGCTTCATGTGCAGAATGAAAGAGTGAAGAGGTGATTGTAGTTAGAGCGCGTTCACTACTGACTGTGACAGGAAGCCATCAGTTTTAGGTGATGTACATCATTATGCACTTCCTTTGTTCCTCTTTAGCTGAGAGCATGGCCTGCGGAGGTGCACACGAAGACAAGATGAATTCAACACAGTTCAATGGTTCCAGATAAAAGTATGTAATGTGATGATTTAATGATGACTTAACGGGGAATCTATCTATCTATCTATCTATCTATCTATCTATCTATCTATCTATCTATCTATCTATCTATCTATCTATCTATCTATCTATCTATCTATCTATCTATCTATCTATCTATCTATCTATCTATCTATCTATCTATCTATCTATCTATCTATCTATCTATCTATCTATCTATCTATCTATCTATCAGTTGCTTCAACACATTTAGCAGTGTGGTCCTGGTCAAGACAATCTCCTGAACTCCAAACTGAATGTCAGAATGGGAAAGAAAGGTGATTTAAGTAATTTTGAGCGTAGCATGGTTGTTGGTGCCAGACAGGCCGGTCTGAGTATTTCACAATCTGCTCAGTTACTGGGATTTTCACGCACAACCATTTCTAGGGTTTACAAAGAATGGTGTGAAAAGGGAAATTTGGTGTGCGGCAGTCCTGTGGGCGAAAATGCCTTGTTGATGCTAGAGGTCAGAGGAGAATGGGCCGACTGATTCAAGCTGATAGAAGAGCAACTTTGACTGAAATAACCACACGTTACAACCGAGGTATGCAGCAAAGCATTTGTGAAGCCACAACACGCACAACCTTGAGGCGGATGGGCTACAACAGCAGAAGACCCCACCGGGTACCACTCATCTCCACTACAAATAGGAAAAAGAGGCTACAATTTGCACAAGCTCACCAAAATTGGACAGTTGAAGACTGGAAAAATGTTGCCTGGTCTGATGAGTCTCGATTTCTGTTGAGACATTCAGATGGTAGAGTCAGAATTTGGTGTAAACAGAATGAGAACATGGATCCATCATGCCTTGTTACCACTGTGCAGGCTGCTGGTGGTGGTGTAATGGTGTGGGGGATGTTTTCTTGGCACACTTTAGGCCCCTTAGTGCCAATTGGGCATCATTTAAATGCCACGGCCTACCTGAGTATTAAGGTAGTTCTGAAGGCGAAAGGGGGTCAAACAGTATTAGTATGGTGTTTCTAATAATCCTTTAGGTGAGTGTATATATATATATATATACCATATTGCCAAAAGTATTGGGCACAGGTGTATAAAATCAAGCACATAGGCATGCAGATGCTTCTACAAACATTTGTGAAAGAATGGGTCGCTCTCAGGAGCTCAGTGAATTCAAGCATGGTACCGTGATAGGTTGCCACCTGTGCAATAAGCTTATTCGGGAAATGTCCTCACCACTAAATATTCCACGGTCAACAGTTAGTGGTATTATAACAAAGTGGAAGCAATTGGGAACAACAGCAACAAAGTGGTAGGCCACGTAAAATCACAGAGCGGGGTCAGCACATGCTGAGGCGCACAGTGCACAGAAGTCACCAACTTTCTGTCAATAGCTACAGACCTTCAAACTTTGTGTGGCCTTCAGATTAGCTCAAGAGCAGTGCGTACAGAGCTTCATATAATGGGTTTCCATGGCCAAGCAGCTGCATCCAAGCCTTACATCACCAAGTGCAATACAAAGCGTCGGATGCAGTGGTGAAAAGCACGCCACCATTGGACTCTAGAGCAGAGACATGTTCTCTGGTCAAAAATGACCATAAACACACTCCTATACCTTCTGGAAAGCCTTTTATAGCTGCAAAGGGTGGGCCAACACCTATCTATCCATCCATCCATCCATTTCTATATTAATAAACCTTAAAATATAATGTATTTCTGTGATGAAAAGCTGAATTTTCATCAGCCATTACTCCAGGCTTCAGTGTTACATCATCCTTCAGAAAACATTCTAATATGCTGATTTGATACTCAGTTATTATTAATGTTGGAAACAGTTGTGCTGCCTAATATTTTTTTGGAACCTGTGATGGTTTTTTTCAGGATTTATTGATGAATAAAAAGTTAAAAAGAACAGCATTTATTCAAAATAGTATCAGTATCATAATACTCTTCTAAAAATTATCATAATCACTTTTTATTAATTTACACATCCTTGCTGAAAAAAGTATTAATTTCTTTCAAAAAAATAAAAAATAACTCATCCAAATCATACCAATTATTCAGGCTTAACTAGGCCTAGTTGATTTTGAAAAAAAAAAAATGCATTCCTTTTGAAGACCTGGAAGAATATTTGAATATGATTAACATTTAACAAAATATGATATGAATCTTACAAATATCTATTATCATACTAAGCAAAAACATTCATGCCTTGAATTTTCATAGTCCATTTCATAGTCCATAAACAAACTTCAATTCAAGAGCTTCATTGTATCCTAGAAGCCTTCAGGAAATGGTGCAAAAAGAAGCACATCAAGTCCATGGCGTGCACAGACAGCCAGTTAACCATTGTAATGAATGCCAACATTTACACGCATCCAGTAAGAGGTTACTGAAAATGCATGATGTTATTAACATATACAGAGCTGTCTGAAAGTGTTCATTACCACACCGAAGACTTGCCATTCACACAAATCTTGGCAATCCACCCTAAATGATACATGTTGGACATTTGAAGAGTAACTGTGTTGTTTGTAATAGACGATGATAATGACTTCCAGTGTCAGCAAACGCATATAACAGATACAACGATGTGCTCAAGCATGCCGTTCATACAGTGGAGGGATTCCGTAGCATCTGTCAGAATGTGTAGCTAAGCTTGAAAAATGGTGTTCATTGTCTACATAGCACAATGGGCCGTTTCATATTCTTGGCCTCCTGCTCTTTGACCAGAATCACAAAGGTCTAAACGACAGCAAAAGAAAAGCGTTCTACTAAAGTAATTGTGCTTTACACCCACAGAGCAAAGAAAAGAGGCCATGGAGGAAATGGCAGACATTAATTAACATTAACATTTCAAAAACGTAAAATGTTGCTGCAAGACAAACAACTAAAAAATGTCAGAGAGCAAGATATCTGTTCCTCAAAAAGTAAAGCCAAGAACCAACTCAAAACCCATTTCTTGATATGCGTTCTTGTGAAATGTCCTTATTCGCTGCAAAAGTACTGTTACAATTCAAATTTCCCAACTAGGCAAGTACATTTCAAATCCCAGAAATTAAATGCATTCTCTATAAAAGGGGCGGAGCAAGAACACAACGTTCTTGCTCCGCCCCTTTTATAGAGAATGCATAAGGAGGTGACTTGAGACAGCCAGGTATCCCAGAATGTCTCTCACACCAACCAGTGAGTGTCAATGTTGTTGGACAAAAACCAGCATCATTTTCAAAACTGTTATTGTCACAAAATGTAGTTTTAAGAGTTTTCAGACAGGAATGTAGTTGTTTAAAGGTCATATTATTGTTTTTTTTTTTATAAAGATAGTGTCTATTTGACTTCCAGAGTAGGAAAAAAATAGTATAGAAGTCAATGGCTACCGTCAACATTTCTTAAAGTATATTTTGTATAAAAGTATATTTCTTAAAGTATATTTTGTGAGTGTTCAATAGAAGAAAAAAACTCAAACAGGTTTGAAACATGAGGGTGAAAGGGTTAGTTCACCCAAAAATGAAAATTAGACCATGATTTACTCACCCTCGAGTCACCCTATGGTGTATATGACATTCAAAGCTTTATAATGATAATGGTTGTGTCATTTTTGAAGTTCATAAAGGTGCATCTATCTATCATATAACTGCTCCACACAGCTCCGGGGGGTTAATAAAGGCCTTTTGAAGCGAAGTGGTGCGTTTGTGTAAGAAAACTATCCATATTTAAAACTTTATAGACTAAATAACTAGCTTCCGGCGGTCAGTAAAGAGTAACCCCTTGATGTGATGTATAGGAGCATTGCATGCTTTGAAGCCTCTCGTGGATAGGGCTGGGCAACAAACTCAAGCCCCTCTTCTTGAGCCCCTCTATATCGAAATCCTACACCATTTCCCTTTTAAAATTCTCGTTTTAGACTCATGACCGATTAGGCGTTTAATTCATGACCGATGTTTTGTTCTATCCTCTGCGCTTCTGTGTTCGTCAATAGATTAGATTAGATTAGATTCAACTTTATTGTCATTACACAAGTACAAGTACAAGGCAACGAAATGCAGTTTAGGTCTAACCAGAAGTGCAATAGCAGCAAGTGCAGGATATATACAATGGTTGCGTAAGTGCAGGGCATAAAAATGTACTGAATATATATAAATATGTATAAGTAGAGAGATGGTTATTACTATAAACAGAACTGAATTTACAGATGAATATATACAGTGAATAAATATAAATATACAGATGGCTATTACTATAAACAGAATGTAAACAGAATGTACAGGTGAATATGTACTATGAATATAATATACAGATGGCTATTACTTTGAACAGAATTTTACAGATAGAGGTATACAATAATATGTTAGGCTAATATGAGGAATATAGCAGTGGATTAGGGTAGTGCAATAAATTATGGACAGAGCTATCCGAAATTAAGTGTAAAAGTGCAGTGGAAAGTGGTTGCATATTGCAGTTAGAAGTACGGTGCAAAATGCAAATGTAAACATGGTTACTGTAAATACAGTCTGCAGTGCAAATGAGCATAATCCAGTTAAGATATGGTGGTGCAAAATGCATAAGTAAACAGTTGTTATTGTAATCAACAGTCGGTAGTGCAAATAACAAAGTGAATGTAGGTGTGAGGTAGGAGAGTTTGCAGTTTATGAGGGAAGTGGATCAACGGTGGTTTGAGTTCAGTAAAGAGACAGCTCTGGGGAAAAAACTGTTCTTAAGTCTGCTGGTCCTGGTCCGGAGGATCCTGAAACGCCGGCCGGAGGGCAGGAGAGAAAACAGTCTGTGGGCTGGGTGAGAGGAGTCCTTGAGGATGCTGCAAGCTCGATGCAGACAGCGTTTCCTCTGGATATGCTCGATGGCAGGTAGCGGAGTCCCTGTGATGCGCTGGGCAGTTTTCACCACCCGCTGCAGTGCCTTGCGCTCCGCAACAGAGCAGCTCCCATACCATACTGCCACACAGTTGGTCAGGATGCTTTCTATTGCGCAGCGATAGAAGTTCACCAGGATAGCCGAGGAGAGCTGGTGAACTTCAATACGCATGCATCAAGGGTTCAAGGGTCAAGGGTTACTCTTTCACCGTAAGTCAACATGCGCTAATTTTCATTTTTGGGTGAACTAACCCTTTAAGTGGATTAAATAATTGGAGAAATCCACCATACGTCATGTCATTTCACAGGAAAATTGAGTAAAAAATAAAAACAAGAAAAAAAAGACACATTTGCATTAATGAATTTGTGAAGAAATTTGCCAAGAATTACTTCAGAAATCGAATATTAAAGACTTTTCACACCCATATTTGAGAGCCTCATTAATACAGACCAGTGACGAAGAGCCTCTTGTTTGCCACCCTGAGGTTTTCAAGGAACCAAGTGGCGAATGTTAATTTCCTTAGTATGGATGGCTCTAGGAGGAGGAGAGCAACTGAATAAAATTCATCAAGATACAGCAATGTTAATGATGATAATCTATTTTAATATTCGTTTGCATTTAAATGAGGCTGGCGAAAGAGCCGTCGCCTGAGGGCCAGAAAGATGATCGAGACTGATACGGGAATAGACCCAGCAGTGAACTCAAATGTCAACTGAGCGGGATGGAAACTGCCAGCATGCGGAGAGAGCACACTGTGAGAGCTGCCACAATGGCTTTACTAATAAATATGTAAAATATGAACTAGTCAGGGTACAGTAGGAACTCTGGAGATGTATGGAAATTCGATCCAAATGTCAAATATCCTTCAGGTTATTCCGTACGATCACTGAAGCAATATTAAAAATAGATCCCTGACATAAAAGCTACTGTAGGTGAAGCTACAAAAATGACACAAATACATTAAATGATTCAATGACCTCCCTAGCTACAGGGTAAAAAAAATAACCATAAGCTGATTTCAGTGAAGAAGCCCTCTAATTGGCTGACCTTAAACTGTCATCAGGCTTCATATTTGCTTGATGCTTTATTTATTTCACTTCTCACTGGGTGTGTTTGGGGAAAGTGCCACTACTCATTTAAGCAATTTTGTCAGAGAACTGCTGGTAAATAGCAGAATTACCAAGTTTCGGTGAATGACAGTTTTCCTCGTTTGTACCAGTTTCTTAAAAGCCCAAAAGCTCTGCTGCCACAAAGAGCTGGAATCCGCTCATGGAATTCAATGGGAAATAACAGGACAGAGAAACCTGTTTTCAGGGCTTTAGAGACCATGAAGTCACAGCGTAACAAACACCAGGGCCTGTTGAGCTTCACGCTTTCATCTGCTTTTTGAAAAGTACAAAGATGCTTCATAATGGCAGAGTCAAACGTCCATCAAAAAAAGTTATCTCGAGAAATGATACACTCCCTGAACTCCCTCAAACCCCACTCCGATATTTTGTTATCTGATACAATAACACTCATTTTTAAGTGTGGTTT
Organism: Romanogobio albipinnatus; assembly: GCA_023566225.1. Lineage (NCBI taxonomy): Eukaryota > Metazoa > Chordata > Actinopteri > Cypriniformes > Gobionidae > Romanogobio > Romanogobio albipinnatus. The sequence continues at coordinate 40,713,602 of CM042256.1, forward strand.
AAGTGTCCAAATACATTTTGGGGCCACTGTATTAGTGCTCGCTTTCCATGTATGCGGTGAAAGAAATATTTGCCAATCTCTTAAAATAAATCATTGATTGAGCTCGGGGGCTGGTGCAAAAATTTGATACTAATACGAGACAGCCACACCGTCTTTGCTTTTGCCTTCATCTGAGGCATTACATTGCAATACAAAGGCCAATAAAATTATTTCCACTGTTCTTCTGTTAAATATAGCTGTGTTTTTTAAGAATGATGTGCAAATATGCATTTGCTGATTAATATGCTGCGGAGTAGGTGGGGAGGTAATATTTAGCTGAAAATAACACACACCACAGCAGCACTGCCGCTGACTCATCCACCACATATATTACAGGGTTTTTGTCACTGAATAAATAATACATAAATAAAAACATAACTAAACTGTTAAAATAGTATGATAGAATACAATTGTATGGACAATTGTCCATAAAAAAGAAAGTCCTAAGCAACTAAGAGCATGTCCAATATACTAATTTAATTAAATATATGGGTAGTTAACTTCTGAAATACTACTAAGTTAGTTTTTATGTCTAAGTTAGTTTATATTAGTTTATATTTTAAGACATTGAGAGACATGGATTGTTTTTTCACAATGCAGGATCATTAAAATTAACGAATGAAGACAAAAAGATGAGTAAACATGGGTTGGGTGACCAGTAACGGCACTCAAAATTTGCTAAATTATTGCAAAATATGCAATATATATGTTATTTTCAATTGTAATAATATTTTTAGCAACAGTGGATTTCATTAAATGCAGCATTGGTGGGCATAAGAGGCATCTAAAAAAATAAATAAAAAAGTTTTGAACAGTAGTGTGTATAAATATAAATTAATGTAAATTAAAAAAAATAAAATATTGATGCAGACTAAAAAAAAAAGTTTCGTAGTCATCATCTGATTGGTTGAATTCTACAGGATGCGAGACGTGTGTGTTGCATTCTTTAACGGTCCGTCTGAAAACAAATGCCGTGACGCCAAACTCCCTTGTGGAAGAAGAACGCCGTCGTGTTCACAACTGTGACATTGAGCGCTTCTTACTAGGGATCAACTAAACGCTGGATTTTCAAAAGTATGTAAAGTTAGCGGCTCTATTGTCGCAGTACATTTGCACATTGTTCTTGAATGAATAATTTATAGCTGCATGATGGTTTGTTATTGCAGGGACTTTACATTTTCACGGCCCTAAACATGACGCAGAACAAATTGGTTGCGTTACATGTCATCGGTCCTCAACCAATGAAAGCTGCAAAAGAGTCCAGATCTTCAGTTTAAGGTCTGGCTGCTACGTGATACTAATAGCTTGCTATTCCAAAGTAGCAATGCAAATAACTGATATCACAGGAAATGACTAAAGCTGCATGAACTGGTTCTGATCTACGATACAACAACCATGTTTGTGGTTCATCTGGATTCACCCATAAAGCATCATTTGGGTCAAGAAGTTGAGTGCAGTGGGGCTAAAAATGTGAATATTCATCAGACTGCCATACTTATGTAAATCTCCTGTGAAAGTCAGGCATGTTCAACAGCCAGGGTATTACTAAGGTCACGTTGCCACAAGCCCACATGCTCTCCGATGACAGGCACCCTCTGGGGAAGAACATGTGCTGATGGATATGGCCTATTCCATCCAGCAGAGATGGGGGAAAACCAACTTCACACGCGGATTTACCATAAAGCACCCCTTACCCAACCATCATTCTTGACATAGCAATCGCAACAGTTTCTTCTAGACTTCAAGGAGATAAAATGGAGCGCAAATGGAGAAAAAAACGTTTTCTTCCCCTTCAGCGTGATCTCAATGTTTCAAACTGTGCTCAGATTTGACAACAGTCAATACGAACTCAACATTTCTCATCGAAATCTTCTAAAACCAAATGATCTGATAGGCTACATGACTACTGTATGTCAACATTTGTCTCATTTGTGTCTATTTTTTATTTTAAATTGATCAAAGACAGCAACAGCAGATGGCATATGGCATAAGACTTTTGTTTTTGCTTAATGCTATCTTATCCCTTCAAACACATAAATTCAGCCTAACTTCAAGACGGGAATATGAATGATGAGTCACCCGGTTCTTCCAGATTCTCACATAAATGAATGGCAGCCTGAGTGAAAGGTCTTGGGTATGTATCATCTCTTTGTTGTGGCATCTGGGTGTCAATTAAGTAGAGCCCTACTGTTAGGGAAGCATTTCAGAAGGAAAAGGCCGCTACTGGCAGTGTCTCGCTTTGATCCTGAGAATAAGACACATAACAGGCCACGAACAAAGCACAGAAGGTTAGGAATCAGTTATAGACAACCCAATACCAAACTAGACCACCCCTAAAAAAAGATCTGTAGTCTGAAGAGGGATCTGTGTATTTGAAGAAACTTTCCTTCCACGGCTGACATATTTCTAGTAATATATTTAGCCTTAATCATAGTCATGAACTATGATTGGGTATGTTTCAATCTAGAGAGCATTTGATTGCATTTGTATATGGCATGAGAGCAAGATGATGAATCCTAAACTTTTTTATCCCAGACGAGTAAGTACATTTCAAGTGTGTGCATCTGCTAAAATAAAAGTGAATTTGGTCAACTTTTACAGTACAAACATGAATTGTACTGCTACTTTTCTCCCTTTTCAATGCATGAGATGAACAAACAACCTCTGAGACTAGCTTTGACTGAAAGTGACATAGACGGGGCATACAAAGGTCAACATCTATCTGATATCAAAGCAGAAAAATGTCCCTTGTCATAAAGGAGATGAGATTATGGTAGCTCATCTCTGATCCCTGTGAACGCCTGGGATTTAGCAGCACCTTTTCCGATGATTCCCTGACCTTTTCAAAGAGAGAATATAAAAAAAAGCACAATGGATTAAGTGAAACGAGGAGAAAAAAAATCAAGCAAAGTGGCTGTCGACTTTAATTACGAAAAAAGCCCTAAAATGGGTGCATTTTCCACAAAAGCGCTTTGGGACCCAGGGTCTGTAAATTGCGGAAAAAGTAATATTGTGCCCTGGGGCCCTGGTGAAGTCTCGCTATTGTGTCTTGACTTTGGAAAAGTTAACAGCCTGTTCCTAGGTCAAATATATTCCTAGGTCCAAACAGAAGGATCCTGCAAAGGCTGCTATCGAAACTTCCTGAGGCTTAATGATATCACTCCATTGGGAGAGGAATTGATTGTCTGCGACGACCACGAGTCCACGGGAGAAACTCACTGATTGCTTGATTCATCAATCATCTGACCCTGTCATCGATCAGATGGAACATTAAGGCAGCCAGCCGATCCTCAATTTTGTCCCGTAAATGCTGAAAAGAATCAGAAGAGAGGCAAAAAAAATGTGTCTTGAACAGTATCATTCAACAAACAAGACCATGTTTTCAGGGAAAAGCAATGACTGGCTGCTATCGGTAGTCTGCACAAACAACACAAGGCTATGGGTATACTGCAAATTCGCTCCAAATTCAATAAAAAAGTAAGATAGAAAATAAGATGAAGAAATACAGTATTCCGTTTCACCTCCCAAGTAATTTCCTTCAGGTAATGTTAGAGGACAGGACCCATATATCCTTCTCATTTCACTGGTGTACAAGGTGGCATAAGGTAACACATAGGAAAGAGAGATGAAAACTTAGTGCTGAGTAAACTGATGCCGCTCACAAACAGGACTCCAGAGCCTCGGCTTTGGTTGCATTTTAATTACAGCCGCACAGCACTTTAAACTTGCCAATCATTGTTCAAATGTAAAATAGTTGTGTAATTCCATACATCCAATCATTGTGTATACTAACATATTACATTTCCCTTGTTGCTGCAGAAGTATTGTTCATGAGATGATTATCTTACATGAACTATTCACTTAGTTAGAGCCCTTGACCTTTACCAATATGATTCAATCTTTAACACTTAGACTACCAAAACTACAGTTATGGTTGACATTTTGAGCTCCCCTATCAGTGTAAAGTGGTTATCAGCACAACAAATATTGATATAAGTCAATATTTTGGACGTATCCTTCCGTCAAATTTTTTTTTAAATAAATTAGTACTTTTATTCAGCAAAAGTGACAGTAAAGACATTTACATAGTAAAAAAAAAAAAAAAAAAAAAAATATATATATATATATATATATATATATACACTCACCTAAAGGATTATTAGGAACACCTGTTCAATTTCTCATTAATGCAATTATCTAATCAACCAATCACATGGCAGTTGCTTCAATGCATTTAGGGGTGTGGTCCTGGTCAAGACAATCTCCTGAACTCCAAACTGAATGTCAGAATGGGAAAGAAAGGTGATTTAAGTTATTTTGAGCGTGGCATGGTTGTTGGTGCCAGACGGGCCCGTTCTGAGTATTTCACAATCTGCTCAGTTACTGGGATTTTCATACACAACCATTTCTAGGGTTTACAAAAAATGGTGTGAAAAGGGAAAAACATCCAGTATGCGGCAGTCTTGTGGGCCAAAATGCCTTGTTGATGCTAGAGGTCAGAGGAGAATGGGCCGACTGATTCAAGCTGATAGAAGAGCAACTTTGACTGAAATAACCACAGGTATGCAGGTATGCGTTACAACCGAGGTATGCAGCAAAGCATTTGTGAAGCCAAAACACGCACAACCTTGAGGCGGATGGGCTACAACAGCAGAAGACCCCCCCGGGTACCACTCATCTCCACTACAAATAGGAAAAAGAGGCAACAATTTGCACAAGCTCACCAAAATTGGACAGTTTAAGACTGGAAAAATGTTGCCTGGTCTGATGAGTCTCGATTTCTGTTGAGACATTCAGATGGTAGAGTCAGAATTTGGTGTAAACAGAATGAGAACATGGATCCATCATGCCTTGTTACCACTGTGCAGGCTGGTGGTGGTGGTGTAATGGTGTGGGGGATGTTTTCTTGGCACACTTTAGGCCCCTTAGTGCCAATTGGGCATCGTTTAAATGCCACGGCATTTTTTTCTACAGTGGTTTAGTCCAATTTTTCTGAAGAGACATGATCGCTTTATATGATTAATTTAGGCTTTTATTCATATATAAACATTCATCAAATCACACTTTGGATATGGTAAAAGGAAGCTCAAGCATGTTCACATGACATGCGAGAACCAATGAGGTTATTTTTTGCGTGTTACGCAGCATTGGTTGAACTTCTGCAAGAACCAATGAGGTCAAGCAAGTACGGTTGCGCTTCTGTTGATGTTCGCTGATCAATGTTTATATGTGTATGTAAGCCTAAATTCAATCTGTTCATCATATAAAGCGATTGTGTCTCTTCAGGACGTTTGGAATAAACCACCAGATTAATATGGATTAGTTTTATGATCTCTTTATGACATTTTTGAAATGCCAAAGTGGTAGTTGCATAGACTGTCAATGGAGGGACAGGACAGAAAGCGCCCAGATTTCATTTACATATCTTCATTTGTGTTTCGAAGATGAACGAAAGTCTTAAGGGTTTGGAATGACATGAGGGTGAGTAAATGATGACAGAATTTTTGTGTGAACTAACCCCCTTTAGACCCCTTTTTCATTTAGCTTGTGGTTAGCCAGATAGCTTAGCATCAGCTGTGCAACTGCCATTAGGATGAATGGGAATGCTAACATTCAGAAAAACAACATATCCCTGCTTGGGAAAAATACAGTTTGCGATGGTTTGTTGGTAGCATAGTTTAAGGTTAGCTTTGCAGGTCTCCCACCCTGATCAAGCTTGTGTTCAGCTGGTTGGCTAGCTAGACTTACAGCTGATACTTGCCCAAATCTCCTCTAAAACCAGCAAACCAGACTGGACTCAGGGGCCAAATAAAACCAGCAAATGCATTACCATCACTGCATTTTGGCAGTAAGGTATCTACTATCGAGCTCTCCTGTTGAGCCAGCAAAGCACAAAGATGAGAACGGAGTTATTGCTACTGTGATTTCACCCTCCACGTGTCACAGTGTCAGCTACTTCAGCCCACCATGATGAGCTGATTGCTGAATGTGAGCACAGCGCATTACTTTATGAGATTAAATGCATTGCACAGGTCTCTGGCTCCTGCTCGCTCTCTTTCCATCCAACCCCCTAATCATCTAAAAAGCTTTTGCTTTGCTATCTCAAAAACCCGTGCCTGAGAAAATATGCTCCTATTTCTATAAAACACAAAGCCATGGCATTTAAATGGAAAAACGTAATACGATCTAAAACAACTAAATCATAACATCGGTTGCCATTTTCCCTGATCTTTCATCCGTCTCAACAGGCAAAACTATCAGCTAATGAAGCTAACAGATTTGATTGGAATCAATAATCTCAGGCAGTGGCGTAATGTTCTAATAAGCCACTTGAGGGGGAAATGGCAGTACTCAAATTGATTTCAGTCCTTAATTCTTTCACACAAACGCAGAGTTAAAACATTTATTTGAGCCAAGTGGATTTTAATTTAATCTAAAATGTATCATAATTAAAGTTGCATGATTAGTATAGGTAAAATAATAATAATAATAATAATAATAATAATAATAATAATAATAATAATAATAATAATAATAATAATAATAAAAATAAAAAAATAAAGTTATATCAAAATAAAGTTAAAAAATGAGGTCAAAGCTAATAAAAATGCTTGGCCAATAATGTATATATATATATATATATATATATATATATATATATATATATATATATATATATATATATATATATATATATATATATATATATATATATATATATATATATATATATATATATTATTTATTTATTTTTTTTAAGGGATAGTTTACCCAAAAATGAAAATTCTGTCATCAATTACTCATCAGGGGTGAATATGAGTTTTGATACAGCAAAAAATATTTTTTGCTCACGCCCGTTTCACACATACTCCGTCTGTGGTGCTTATGCGTATATTGCGGTGCGTAGCTATGCGATGCAGGAGCAGCAGGAGCTTTGTGCTTTCACAAATGCCATTTATTTATTTTTATTTCGAATCCATAAATTACTCACCCTCATGTTGTTTAAGACATTGGTTCATCTTCAGAACACAAATGATGATCTTTTTAATGCCAGCATTCACGTGTGTGTGTGTGTGTGTGTGTGTGTGTGTGTGTGTGTGTGTGTGTGTGTGTGTGTGTGTGTGTGTGTGTGTGTGTGTGTGTGTGTGTGTGTGTGTGTGTGTGTGTGTGTGTGTGTGTGTGTGTGTGTGTGTGTGTGTGTGTGTGTGTGTGTGTGTGTGTGTGTGTGTGTGTGTGTGTGTGTGTGTGTGTGTGTGTGTGTGTGTGTGTGTGTTACGTGATATGCGATGTGGGTGGTGGCAGCACGTGGAGGGAAGGGGTAAATGGCACCATAAAGCAATCAGTAAAAACTAAAAAACATTTAAAATTAGACACGAGTTAAGTTCTTGGTCGGAAGTTTAATGTCTAATCACAGTAATGATGTTAACAAATAATGTTGTGATATGCCATCAGTTGTGTTCTTGATCAGTCTTGAAATAAAATCCAGAGTCCTCTTTGTCCGAGACCGAGACAAGGCCGAGAAAAAAATTGTGGTCGATTCCAAGACGAGACCGAGACCTTTAAAAAGTGGTCTCGGGAGCGGTCTCGAGACCAAGGCCGATCTCGAGTACTACAACACTAGTTCCTAGAATTAAAATTGCTCCTCATTCCTGTGGTGCGAACATGCCACAATCCAGGTACTTCCACCAATACTTCTAGGAACTATGAAAAGGTTACTCCGGTGCGAAAGCACCTATGGATTACTTAAATGATGCCTTTACTACCTCTGTGGCTTGAAAGTGTTAGTTCTGTAGGCTGTACAGAAAGCTCTCAGATTTCATTAAAACGATCTTCATTTGTTTCCCTAAGATGAACGAAAGTCTTATGGTTTTGGAATGACAAAGCTGAGTAATTAATGACAGAATTTAAATTTTTGATTGAACTAACCCTTAAAAACAAAATTGTACCAATAGATCTTACACACATACATATGAACTACTAAAATATGATAATTTTTTCTCAGCATATATTATTCATACAAAATACTTTTAAAAGAAAAAAAGAAAAGGCATAAATAACTTTTTTTAGTTGATAGTACAGATGATGAGAAAAGTATTACCAAAACTAAAACCGACAATCACTGTCGAACACTCACTTCCCCTCAATCAGCGTCATTTAAATAGCATTAGGGGGTTCGTCATTAGATGAAGACTTCCTCTGCTGTGATGTATTTTATTGGCAGGAAAATAGATGAGAATCACTCATGAGGAAAAAGTAACCTTAAAAATGTAAATTGTCTCATTTGCCATTCCATTACAAAGGGGAAAACAGGAAAGACAAACAGCGATCAATGCAATTCGGCATGATGCTCTATCAAGTAATATGAAATATATTGGCAAGTTAGCACATCCGTGGCTTTAAAACGTCAGCCAACTCTGTTGAAATCTATAGGAAGTGGCAGCGGAGAGAGGACAGGAAGAGAAGGCCAGCACTGCGCCCGGCACAATTAATTACTGTCAGACATGCATGAAACCCGTCTCAGACACATGACCTTGACTAGACCACAGCTAGCTAGTCCCCTAAATGAGTCTGTCCATGGCTTCAAGCAGCAGCAAAGTGCACGTGTGCACCTAGCCCTCACGAGAGCCACATGAAACACCAGACGCTATTAATATCGGCACTTCATCAAAAAGGTTCTCATCAAAAGCTGTTTTTGAATGCTCATCTGATCCCCCGGAATCACACTCTCGTTAATCATATAACAGTAAAGCCCTGGCGACTGGAGGTCATGCTCCCCAGCGGAGAGCCGAGTGTATGCTAACAAAAGAGCTCATTAGGAACGCAAACATTGAGTAAAATGAAATCCGGGGGAAAATAACCTGTGGCGTTCAGTAGTAATCACTAGGGTTGAGAATCAGATCCTGAAAAGGAATATACCTTAAAAAAAATACCAGAACAGACTAATATTCATGTCTTATATGTAAAAAAAACCTTACAACGCAACTGAATACAATTTTATCAAAATTAAACTTCTTGCCAATACCGAAAAGTTGATAATTGTCTAAAAAAATACAAAAAATTTAAATGAATAATTTTAGGCATCACAGCACAACAATGTACAGTATGAAAAATACACTCACCTGAAGGATTATTAGGAACACCATACAAATACTGTGTTTGACCCCCTTTCGCCTTCAGAACTGCCTTGATTCTATGTGGCATTGATTCAACAAGGTGCTGAAAGCATTCTTTAGAAATGTTGGCCCATATTGATAGGATAGCATCTTGCAGTTGATGGAGATTTGTGGGATGCACATCCAGGGCATGAAGCTCCCGTTCCACCACATCCCAAAGATGCTCTATTGGGTTGAGATCTGGTGACTGTGGGGGCCATTTTACTACAGTGAACTCATTGTCATGTTCAAGAAACCAATTTGAAATGATTCAAGCTTTGTGACATGGTGCATTATCCTGCTGGAAGTAGCCATCAGAGGATGTGTACATGGTGGTCATAAGGGGATGGACATGGTCAGAAGCAATGCTCAGGTAGGCCGTGGCATTTAAACGATGCCCAATTGGCACTAAGGGGCCTAAAGTGTGCCAAGAAAACATCCCCCACACCATTACACCACCACCACCAGCCTGCACAGTGGTAACAAGGCATGATGGATCCATGTTCTCTACCATCTGAATGTCTCAACAGAAATCGAGACTCATCAGACCATGCAACATTTTTCCAGTCTTCAACTGTCCATTTTGGTGAGCTTGTGCAAATTGTAGCCTCTTTTACTTATTTGTAGTGGAGATGAGTGGTACCCGGTGGGGTCTTCTGCTGTTGTAGCCCATCCGTCTCAAGGTTGTGCATGTTGTGGCTTCACAAATGCTTTGCTGCATACCTCGGTTGTAACGTGTGGTTATTTCAGTCAAAGTTGCTCTTCTATCAGCTTGAATCAGTCGGCCCATTCTCCTCTGACCTCTAGCATCAACAAGGCATTTTCGCCCACAGGACTGCCGCATACTGGATGTTTTTCCCTTTTCACACCATTCTTTGTAAACCCTAGAAATGGTTGTGCGTGAAAATCCCAGTTACTGAGCAGATTGTGAAATACTCAGACCGGCCCGTCTGGCACCAACAACCATGCCACGCTCAAAATTGCTTAAATCACCTTTCTTTCCCATTCTGACATTCAGTTTGGAGTTCAGGAGATTGTCTTGACCAGGACCACACCCCTAAATGCATTGAAGCAACTGCCATGTGATTGGTTGATTAGATAATTGCATTAATGAGAAATTGAACAGGTGTTCCTAATAATCCTTTAGGTGAGTGTATATAGCCTATTACTGAATAAATAATATATTAAAATTAATATTTTTTAAATTATTATTTCTAAGAATAAATGTAATAGTTATTAAATTATTAGTGTTTTTTTAAAGACGAACTTCAATAGCATTAGATGATGACAAGGTAATCAAAATGTTAATTTAGAGGGAATGAGAAGGCATTATTAAATATCTAATACTGACAAATAAATAGTCAAAAGCACCAATTCAATTTCTAATATAGACCAATATGATAATATGATAAAATCTCTAATATCTATCAGTTATTGTACATCCCTAAAATCTATGGTGTCAAACACACATGACCAGTGTTGCCCGATACAAAAGGGTTTTATGAGCAGGATCTTTTTTCCATGAATCATAAACACAAACAAATAATTCTGATAAGGCACTGAGTTAATAAGAACTTACTGAACTGCAAATTATTCAGTTCATATCCCACTTGAAAACAATTGTGTTTCTTAAGGCAGGGGTTTTCAAACTTTATGATGCCAAGGACCCCCAAATATGATGAGGTTTTTATGAGGGACCCCCTTCCTAAAATCCATCTATATATTTCTATGTATGAAAAAACATTTAAACTGTTAGATAAGTAGTAAGTGTGACATTATGAATACAACATATTGTTTCCAAACTTAAATGGGCTTTACTTGATGTTGTATAAACCTTAAGAAGAACGTTTTCAATGAAATCATTTTTTGTATAAGCAACTTTCGCAATAAATGTATGTAAGCAGCTTACGTACTGTGTTAAAGGGGCACTTCAGTGCCGGGAAGATGATTGTGTATTTAAACTGTGTCATTTATGTAGTAGAAATGTGAAATTATTTTTGAATTTGGTGCCTTCTAGACTGAGAAAAGACAGAAAATTAATTTTTGTCTCATGTGGCTGAAAGACAACAACTCCCAGAATGCACTTGCTTCGCTGCCCTATGAGGCCACTCCCAAAGCCACGGCTATTGGTTATCACTTGCCCACCACGGCACCGCCCCCCACGTCGTTTTGATATTCATAGTAATAAAATAATTTAGTTCAGTTAGAGAATAGACACTACAATTAAAAACTGAATGTGTCTTTTCAATAAAGTGTGAGTGAGCCAAACGAAAGTCACGTCACAGACGCAGCAGGAGTCAGATTTCATTCATCACGAAGAGCTGAGGTAAGCGCGGCTGTCCTTCTCGGCGCGTGTCCAGTCTGGCGAGTTATCAGATCGAATGTGGAAGCTAAACTTTCATAGGAATTCATTGAAAAGATTAAACACTCACTTTGCTCCGTTATGAATGCCCGAGCCGAGCGGCAGCGGGCATGCGCATTTACATTCTGTGAGTGAGATCCCTCTCCTGTGGGCGGGTTGAAAACATGTGGAACTAGCTCCTGTAGTCTCTAGGCTCTGACCAAAAATCCTCCAATGACGCAAAATGACGATATTTGCGTCATCGGAGGATTTTTTTCCAGAAATAAAACGTCTCAGGGGGATATGAGGAGGAAAAGTACCATAATTCGAATATACTACCGAGTTTCTACTGATACAAAGCTTAATGCTAAATCACTGAAGTTACCCTTAAAGAATACTGCCTTACAACCCCAGTGAGTGAGATAAAGGGGACTATAGTGAGAAAAAAATCACTAGAAAGATACCAAGCAAAAATATACAATTCTGGAAAGTATGCATACGGCAAGAAAGGAGAGAAACATTTAGAAATGAAACAGTTAGAATGTTCAGAAGACTTTATCCATTTTTGCTTTGTCTTTTTATACTCTGAAATTTTCTGGGGACCCCTCATTTGAAAACCCCTGACTTAAGGCATATAAGACTTTTTCTAATATTCCACAAAAATATCATATTAACAGTACTAATAGAATCTGCAATCAATAAATTCTGATTGTGACTCAATTCAAATTCCTATCCCAATAATCATTAACCAGTGCACAAAGAAAATATACGGACCACAGACCAGAATACTATTCTCCTTCCTCTTTCTCTCTCTGACATTGCCAAGTTAATTGTTCGCCTCTTTCTCCTCCACCCTGGGCGAACGCCGTCGGCCATCCGACCTGTGCGATAAATAAATAAAATGCATACAAATGATTTCCCGCTCATGAAAACGGACAACTAAATGGTTGATTTATGGATTGGTAACTCTTTTATGAGGAGAATGGTGGGCTCAAAATTGAATTCCTGCATGATAAATAGCCTGCATTATCTCCCCTTTGCCCGAAGAAGCCATTGGAGCTACTTAAACAGAGTGGTGATGACACTGGAAAAATGCTCACAGATGGACACCCAGAAGGCTAAAAACATTAGCGTGGTCCACTCCATCAATAAAGCCTGCCCATCTCGGAAGGAAATTGGCCGCTCATGGCTTATCCCCCCTCTTAAAAGCGTGGCATAGCAGCAGAATTAAGTGCCCGATACCCCGCTGCAGCGTACTTCAGGGGCAGTGCAACTCGAGACTATCAGTCATTTACATCGGGGGGCATTAATAACGATGACGGCTGTATGGAAGGAGAGAGGGCCGCAGCAAACAGTTTGAACTTTCCATGTTTGATTTCTATCTCTGTTGAGTGAAACGGGAAACGAAGCCTCTGGCACAAGCAAAGAGGAGGAAAAATATCAGTCATATCGCTGATATTTACGAAAGCATCATTTTTACCTAGATAAACACAAAGCTAATGATTCTTCCAGATAATTACAGCTATTTTGGCCTTTTATAGAAAGAAGAAAAAAAACACCCCCACAAATGAGCTTGGTTTCCATAACCCAAATACAGTCTAGACTCCAGTGAGAGGAAAGCAGCTAATGAGGTGTTTCAGACATAAAGCTTGTACCGAGGTCATCAATTTTTCAAGTCATTTCTCGGATGTTGTTGGTTCACCGGCAAATGTTAATTTGCATGTAGAAACAGTCGGGGTGAAAAGGAACATTTCACTTGACTCGTGATTGTCTAATAGCGATGCATGTACTGTACCTGCTCAAATCAGAGAGCAGCATAAAACCATAAACAACTTTATTAAAACTATTTGCCCTAATATTTAATGTTTGAAAGTGTGAGTTTTTAGAAGCTGTAACAGTTCCACTTTCATTTAACTAGTTTAGAGTAGTGTCCAAACAGACATGAAGATGAGGTGAGGCAAAGCGAATCTATTTGCAGCACTTTAAATAAAAACGTCAAAACCAAAATACAAGGCGATAATCCATAGAACACGACAAACATGTGCAACGGAGGCCAGCTAGTAAGAGCTGCGCAGGTAAAGCATGCCACCTCCCATGCCGGTATCTTGACATTTCATCCTACCCATCAGATAGTTCTACTAGGGCTTACTGCGCATGTGCACATCAATATTATTATTATTTTTTTTTTTTTATATTTACATAGTTTTAAGGGAAGGTTTAGGGTAGGGGTAGGTATAGATATTAATAAAGCATCAAATCACACTTAATATATTGCTGGTAGCACAATCTGATGGGTAGCATTTTTTGCTGTCAAATTTTTCAGTTTTCCAGTTTTTCTCCATTGGTTTGGCTCATTTCTTGAAACAGAAATTACATTCTCAAAACAACATGGACAAATCTCCAAACCACTTGGCAATTGTTCACAACAGAATAGCATTTCTCATTCATTTCATCAAATTGCAAATGTCTAAGTACATGGCTCAATGTCTCAGTAAATCTTTGCAAATGATTAAGTACAGGTAGCCTACATTTAGCACAATTTCCAAGTGAATAGATCTTGTTGATCTAAACTGATTGTTTGAGTCATCACATGCACAATAGTCTGTTCAATTGTCAAAATTAGTCAAGAACATAATACCATGAATACCATATATGAATCCCTTGGAACATTTGAAAAATGTATTACAGCAATTGACAGTCAGGTGAAACTAGAACTTGACTAATGAAGGAGGACTTTCACACATCTCAGATGACCAATCAAACAGTATGTTTAGTTACCTGACAGGTGCTGTCCATGACTGTGAATGCTGCCAAACATATATGTAAAGAGCTTGACCATGCAGGACCAGTACAATTTCTGAACATGGAGGGTTTCTGAACCCTACACCTGGCCAAGTGAATGAACAAGGGCAACTGCCTGCTCGAGGAAGAGGAAGAGTGAGGATGAGAGGGGGAGCCCGTGGAAAAAGATGGATAGAGAGGGGAAGAGAGGGGAAGGGGGATGAGAGGGGTAGAGAGGGGAAGGGGGTAGAGAGGGCAAGGGGGTAGAGAGGGGAAGGGGATAGAGAGGGGTAGAGAGAGGAAGAGGGTAGATAGTGGTAGAGAGTGGAAGACTGGGGGAAGGGGGGATGAGAGGGGAAGAGGGGGGGTAGGAAGAGGTAGACCTGGAGTAGGATATGGCCAAAGAAGACGGGGACCAAATTTATCAGATGCGATTCTACTGAGTACCCATGGGTTGACATTGAGAGAGGCTGGACAGAGACTTCAGCCCAACCTCAGCAGATATAAAAAACAAACCTTTGAAAATGCCTTCAATATATTCATATACTTTACTCTAACAATATCTCTGAAAAAAATCTAACCCAGATTATATCATTAGAAAAGTAGAAATTTTACAAGTGTTTACAGTAAGATTGAGAACAGCAGCGTGTGGATGGCCAGGAGGGTGAGGACAGTAATTTTCATTGTTTTTTTGTTTGTGTGTTTATATTACAGTATATTATGCTGTATACGTTTTCTTTTTACTCTGATGTATGGAAGTTACTTTATGTGTGTGAATGATAATGGTTACAATTTCCTTGGCAGTATGAGTGCAATGTGTGATGTCAAACCTTGGAGGCTACT
The DNA here is from genome assembly GCA_023566225.1 of Romanogobio albipinnatus. NCBI lineage: Eukaryota > Metazoa > Chordata > Actinopteri > Cypriniformes > Gobionidae > Romanogobio > Romanogobio albipinnatus. The sequence goes on from CM042256.1 coordinate 40,728,758, forward strand.
CTTACCCTAAAATCCTATTTCTTTTTGTTTTTCAGTTTTATACACAATTGTATTCTGTTAGCTAGACAAAAAACAATGAAGGACTGGGCTAAGACTGAAAGGTGGACATGAGGGATATTTCAATGGTCCTCTGCAATAGTGACAAAACATCTAAACTGACTTTTGACTTGCAGTGCTTACACAATGCCAAAGTTACGAAGCATTTTGGGGGCACTGACTGTTTAAATGAGAAGGAAATTTAGTTTTGACACATGAGCAAACTGTTTTGGGAGAGGTATGAGCTTTTGCAGGTGAACCATGGTGTTGTGCCGAACCATCCACGTTATTTTGGCAAAAGCACCAAGAGTGTTGAGAATGTCCGGTCTGTTTCAAGAAATGAGCCGAAGCAATGAGAAGGATCTCTGCCATTTTGGTGGCACTGACTATTTATATGGGAAAGGAATTTAGTTCTGAAGCATGAGTGAACAGTTTTGGGAGAGATATTAGCTTTTGCAAGTGAGCTATAGTGTTGTGCTGAACTGTAAGACTGTTTTGCCAAATTATCTTACAATTTTGAGAATGTAATTTCTGTTTCAAGAAATGAGCCAAACCAATGGAGAAAAACTGTAATAGGAGTATAGCAAAATCTGACAAGGTAGGACAAATTGACAGAACACCGGGTGACCATGGGTTCGAGGCCCACACAGAGAGGGGGCGAGAGGACCTGAGAGGTTACATTGGTGCCGTGCATCGGAATGTGCACGGGATAATTTCGAGCTACATGCAAAACAAGTGAAAAATTAAGATTTTGGTCGATTTTGAGATTTTCACAAAATTGTGTTCATCTAGCCCTTGTCTAGCGATCCCAATGCTAAATAGCAATTAAACATCTAAAAGTATCCTTTCATCATTCCATGAAAACGATCTTACTCACGCTCACTGACAGATCCGACGTGTGCGCACAAAGACACCTCTCAGAGCGCGCGATACCGATATACAAACATACACACAATTACAGTACTTCAAAATATCTGTCTTGGCGAGTATTCATGCAAACACATCTGTTATGTCTTAAGTGAACGTTTGGTTAACAGTTTTGGAAAAATGATGTGTAACATTATGCGCGGTACTGTTGATCTTAATATATAGGCTGTTTCATTAATGTTAATAAAAAAATTGTGGTATCATGGAAAAAAAGTTGAATATGTATTTTTTCTATCAATATTTGGTGTTGACTTGGTGTGTGTCAAATTTGTTGTTATTAGCAGGGATTTCAAGGCATGGTTGCTAGGTGAGTTTTTTGTTTTGGAACCTTTAGTAAACTTTAACTCGATTTTTCTCAAAATGAACTTGGCTGACTCTATCGACTTCAAACAGGTTTAGCTCAGTCATTTTTTGTCAGATTCAAACAAATCATACATCATTTTGAAGGTTTTTTATTTTGTTATTTTGAAAATAACAATAACTCATTTTTGAAAAAATTGCTCATTGCGACTCATTTTGCCAGCACTGGTCACATATATATAGCGCAACTGAAGATCTAATCAAACAATGAGTAACTATGGCAAAAAACGAGAATGTGCTAAGAAACCATGACAACAGAAAGGAAACACAGGAAACAATATGATACAAACTAATGATGTGTCTGAAATCACATATTATATAGTAGGTATTACATTTAAATTTACTTCACAACCATTAAAAAAAAGTATGTTCTATAATCTATACAGTATGAATATGGGTAGTGTGAATGAAATCCAGACATCTGCTATGTTGTTACTGTAACTTGACCTACCAGTGTCAATTGCGTCACTTCACTGCCATTCATATAAATCCTCTCCTGTGGCCTCATCATGGGATAGTAAAATGTCCATCGAAATGCGCACTTCAGAATCTCGACAAAGTAGTAGGTCATTCGGGCACTTTTTACCTAATGATTTTAATACCATGTAATGTTTTTTGCATACTATATAAAAGGGAAGTATTTTATTTCGGACACAGCGTAAGAGTACATGAAACTACAATTAGTTCATTTCAATTGTTTGAGGTGTGAAAATGGAATATTATAAATGACAATTGAAATAAATAAACAAAAAGCACTAGTAGTTCCTCAATTAGTAAGGTCATACAAAATGCAACCAATATAATTATATTTTAATACGGTTTTAATAATTTATAATAATAAAAATAATTTGAATAAGAAATAAGAAAAAAAGAGTAGCTTGTATAGCTTTAAAGGAACACGCCACTATTTTTGAAAATAGGCTCATTTTCCAAACTCCCCTAGAGTTAAACAATTGAGTTTTACCGTTTTCGAATCCATTCAGCCGGGTCTGGCGGTAGCACTTTTAGCATAGCTTAGCATAGATCATTGAATCTGATTAGACCGTTAGCATCTCGCTCAAAAATGACCAAAGAGTTTCGATATTTTTTTCCTATTTAAAACTTGACTCTTCTGTAGTTACATTGTGTATGGAAAATGAAAAGTTGTCATTTTCTAGGCCGATATGGCTAGGAACTATTCTTTCATTCCTGCGTAATAATCAAGGAACATTGAGCCGTCCCATGGGTGCAGTGGCGCAATTATATTACACAGCACCTGAAAATAGGCTAACTTCCATCAACATAACCAAAGTGACAACCTGCTGTCACAGGGAGTGTGCTGGGGACTATTTTCAGGCACTACGAGACATCATTGCGCTGCTGCACCCATGGGACGGCTCAAAGTTCCGCAGGAATGAGAGTATAGTTCCTATACATATCGGCCTAGAAAATCACAACTTTTCATTTTCCGTTGGTCTTAGTGCACAATGTAACTACAGAAGAGTCAAGTTTTAAATAGGAAAAATATAGAAACTCTTTGGTAATTTTTGAGCAAGATGCTAACGGTCTAATCCGATTCAATGATCTATGCTGAGCTATGCTAAAAGTGCTACCGCCAGACCCGGAGATCGACCGAATGGATACGAAAATGGTCAAACTTAACTGTTTAACTCTAGGGGAGTTGGAAAATGTTCCTTTAAAACTAACAATTAGCATTTGACCTTCATTAACAGCAATAATGGAAATAACTGTTAGTATCAACAAAAATAAAAGTGCCATACTGCAGGTGAGTAAAAAGTATACTGTTATTGGCCAAATGAACACTATTTAATACTAATGAATTTTTATGAAGGGACAGTGAAAATATGTCACAACAAACATACACCTGCACTAATAGAGTTCATCATATTGAACCAACTCAATCAAGCTGCAGTGTCTTTACATTTACATTTATGCATTTGGCAGACGCTTTTATCCAAAGCGACTTTATTACAGGGACAATCCCCCTGGAGCAACATGGAGTAAAGTGCTTTGCTCAAGGACACACTGGTGGTGACTGCTGGGATCGAACCAGCAACCTTCTGCATATCAGTTCCATGGTTTAACCCACTGGACCACCATCTCACATTTTAAAGTCATGTAATTAGCGTAATAAAGAACTTTAGGGAATGGTAAACACAAAGGTTACGTTCGATACCTGGCACACTCAGTTGTTAGATTTAAGACTGAAACAGACATCCAAGAGCCGAGCTTTGATTCTCTGTGTCAATTATGGGAAAACACTTGTTGTGATTATACACAACCCTGAAATCAAAAGCAGAGCTGTTGTTAAATCACTCAAAATTGCTGCCGTTAACTTGGTGATTTGCATTTAATTACCTCAACCTCTGAGGGGGTGAACGAAAAACCCCCAGCTCCTGCAGTCTAAATATATGAAGATTTATATAATTTGGTGAGAAAAAAAAAAACTCTTTGCTTGATGGTGGACCTAATCAGGGCCTGGTGCGTCTCTCTGCCTGTCCAGTGTGACAGACTGGTTACACTTCAAATCATCTCGAAGATTGAGGTGGGAAATTGGGTCTTATTTCCCCATATGCTGAAAATAATCAGAGTAATTTCTCTCTGACGGCTGGAGCCACAAATGCATGATGAAAAGGGAGATGGATAATAAAAATCAAGCTGTCCTATTCTTGTTCTGGAAAGGGCAGGCATGCAAGCACACAAGGTGCTGATTGCCTCCCTGTTGCATGCAGTCTAGCTGTGACCTTGGAGCATGTCACCTCCATGTGAATGAAACCGAATAATGGCAACGTTTACTGAAGATAATGAATAATTATAAACATTATTATGTTTAATTAAATACTAGCATACTTCTAACAGAATAAGACGTATTATACACAAGGTACTGTGTGTGTATACTGTATAGACTACCATTCAAAAGTTTAGGGTTGGTACATAAAAAAGAAATCAATACTTTTATTCAGCAAGAATGCATTAAATTGATTAAAAGTAACAGTAAAGGCATTTATAATATTACAAAAGATTCCTATTTCAAATAAATGAACTTTGCTTATCAAAGAATTCTTGTATCACAGTTTCCACAAAATATGAAGCAGCACGACTGTGATAAAAATAAATGTATCTTGAGCACCAAATTGCAATGATTTCTGAAGGATCTGATAACTGGAGTAATGATGCTGAAAATTCAGCTTTGCCCTCACAGAAATAAATTACATTTTAAAATACGCTATATTGCCAAAAGTATTGGGACACCCCTCCATATAATTGAATTCAGGTGTTCCAATCACTTCCATGGCCACAGGTGTATAAAATCAAGCCCCTAGGCATGCAGACGCTTCTACAAACATTTGTGAAAGAATGGGTCGCTCTCAGGAGCTCAGTGAATTCAAGCGTGGTACCGTGATACAGTTTCCACCTGTGCAATAAGCCCATTCAGGAAATGTCCTCACGGGTCCATTCCACGGTCAACTGTTAGTGGTATTAAAGCAATTGGGAACAACAGCAACTCACCCACGAAATGATAGGCCACGTAAAATCACAGAGCGGGGTCAGCGCATGCTGAGGCGCACAGTGCGCAGAAGTCGCCAACTTTCTGCAGAGTCGATAGCTACAGACCTCCAAACTTTTTGTTGCCTTCAGATTAGCTCAAGAACAGTGCGTAGAGAGCTTCATGGAATGGGTTTCCATGGCCGAGCAGATGCAGCAAAGCGTCAGATGCAGTGGTGTAAAGCACGCCGACTCTGGACTCTAGAGACTCAGGAGTGACCAATCACGCTTCTCGGTCGGGCAATCCGATGGACGAGTCTGGGTTTGACAGTTGCCAGGAGAACGGTACTTGCCTGACTGCATTGTGCCAAGTGTAAAGTTTGGTGGAGGGGGGATTATGGTGTGGGTTGTTTTTTTCAGGGGTTGGGCGTGGCCCCTTAGTTCCAGTGAAAGGAACTCTAAATGCTTCAGCACACCAAGACATTTTGGACAATTTCATGCTCCCAACTTTGTGGGAACAGTTTGGGGATGGCCCCTTCCTATTCCAACATGACTGCGCACCAGTGAACAAAGCAAGGTCCATAAAGACATGGATGAGCGAGTTTGGTGTGGAGGAACTTGACTGGCCTGCTCAGAGTCCTGACCTCAACCCGATAGAACACCTTTGGAATGAATTAGAGCGGAGACTGCGAGCCAGGCCTTCTTGTCCAACATCAGGTCCTGACCTCACAAATGCGCTTTTAGAAGAATGGGCAAAAATTCCCACAAACACACTCCTAAACCGTGTGGAAAACCTTCCCAGAAGAGTTGAAACTGTTATAGCTGTAAAGGGTGGCCCAACTCCATAATAAACCCAACGGATTAAGAATGGGATGTCATTAGAGTTCATGTGCATGTAAAGGCAGGCGTCCCAAAACTTCTGGCAATATAGTGTATATTCAAATGGAAAACTGTCATTTTACTGTATATTACTGCTTTTTTTATGATCAAATAAATACAGCCTTGGTAAGGATAAGTGACTTTCAAAAACATTAAAAAATATCAACCCAAATGTGTATATTTCATTCATCAAACTGGAAATGAGCAGTCAAATCGAGTGCACTTCATTGTGGTATACAGTATTCAACACATGCTGACATGTAGGTCATCCGAATATTCTACACATTCAGAAAATGTGCTTGCTGTGCACAATACATATACAATATAGAGCAGAAATAGTATTATGCTCTTCAGAACACAGCCTGTGATAAATCATCTTTGACTAAAGAAGGTTTTTACATCACGTCATCAAAATGCAGCATAAAATATGATGGCAATTCACATCCATCTAATTGGATGTGAATTATTAGAGCATATGAATCAGTAAATAATGAATCAGCTATATCTACACAGTATTTAAATAGACCTCAATGAGCGGTGGAGGAGGCCTGGATATTTTAATATATTGAAGAGAGGACTCTCGAACGGGGATGCTGATGACAGTAGGTCTTTGTAAGTACGTCATCATAGCATCCAGTACACCATGACCCTCTCAGTGCCCAGTGCATCTGGCAGAAGACACTCTATGCTTTTCGTCTAATGCAATTTATCAGCCAATTCCATCCATCTTATACAAGCCCAGCACTTTAAGTCTCACACTACTTATGATATTGCTATAGAGCTACCACACACACACACACACAAGCATCAGCAGAGTCTTCTGATACGAGTGCCTGCAACTTCCTCTTCTGACGGACCAAAACAAAGAAATAATGGATCCGCAGATGAGCGAAAGTAGGATTAAATTAGAGTGATTCATTATTTTAATGGATGATTTAGCTTAGTCAACGTTTTGGTTTCAAAGTGTTTACAGCACAGTGCCCATCGTCGACATATGGATTTTTCATAAGAGCCAGTGAGCAAAGACTGCTGAGTGTCAGTTTGCGTAACAAATCGGTCTGTCTTGAGCAGTCAACCTTGATGAGGTCCAGGACACGGTCTGATTAGTGTTGAACAGCAAACAGGCAGTGTTTTGACCCAGACGCCAACGTAAAGATTTGACATTAAATCAGCAAAGCTGAGAATCAACCTTTAGTCCACATGCTCCTTCTTAAAAAAAAAAAGGTCATAAAATAACGCTAAAATTATGTGGTAAGATAAAAGTTGTTACACATTTACAACACATAGGTAGACGTTACCTACCTACTGTACGTCAAATTATAGTTCTAGATAATATTATCAATTCTGCTTGATTTCTCGAATTAGGTAATGCATAATTGGAAGATAAAGAATACTGTGAGAAATGCATAGGATATGAAAGGAACATTCCAGGTTTAGCTCAAGTTAAGTTAAATGGAAAAAAATTTTTGTCAACATTGAAAATAATAAGAAATGTTTCTTGAGCACTAAATAGGCATATTAGAATTATCTCTGAAGGATCATGTGACACTGAAGACTGGAGTAATGATGCTGAAAATTAAGCTTTACCATCACTTCCTTCTCATTTTAAAATAAAGAAAAAAATATTTTAAAGGGGTCCCCTTTTTACAAGATGCAAAATAAATCTCTGATTTACCCAGGGTGTCTTTTTAATAGCATGTTAAAATTATCCCTTTTGAGGGTGAGCAAAAACCAAGCGACAACCTCCCAGTTTCTCTTGAAGCCAATACGAAAGTGACTTAAACTGCAATTCATTGACTGGCCACTAGGGTTTGTTTGAGCCATTGACAGGCTCCAGAAGGGAGCAGAATCTCATTGAGCCCCATGTTAAAATGCCCAACTTTACAGAAGAAAAAAAACATGTTTACAGCCTGGTACAAATTGTGGTTTTGGTCTATACAGCTAATTTTGCCCTTCATGACAACTGTGAGGAGGGTGAATTGTTTTATAACTCATTTGTTTACATTATATAAAGCCTTATATAATTAATTATTATAAGCATAATTGAGGGGCGTGGCCACTTTGAGTGACAGGTGGATAGCCATTTATCTGCTGTCTGTTAGTCATCGTGTCACCTTAGCTCCACCCACGTCCCGCCTTTTTGCCCATTTTCTATTATCCGGGAGTGACGCGTGATGAAGCCCTGCCAAGATGGCAACGGCCAGCTCGTCCTTACTTTACATTTCAAAACTACTCTTCAGAATCCTATGGGTGACGTCACGGACATTCTGTCCATATTTTTTTATAGTCTATCTCACTTAAAAAATGTTTTTCTTATTTAGTTTTTTTGTCTCGTTTCTAGTCTAAATATCTAAATAATTCTTAAATCAAGATGCATTTACTAGATAAGTAAAATGACATAAGATATTTTTTCTTGGTTTCTGAGAAAAAAAACCCACATGAAGTGAGTTTTTGCTTGAAACAAGTACAATTATCTGTCCATGGGGTAAGAAAAATATTTTATGTAATTTTACTTATCTAGTAAATGCATCTTGATTTAAGGGCATGAAGCTCCCGTTCCACCACATCCCAAAGATGCTCTATTGGGTTGAGATCTGGTGACTGTGGGGGCCATTTTACTACAGTGAACTCATTGTCATGTTCAAGAAACCAATTTGAAATTATTCAAGCTTTGTGACATAGTGCATTATCCTGCTGGAAGTAGCCATCAGAGGATGGGTACATGGTGGTCATAAAGGGATGGACATGGTCAAAAACAATGCTCAGGTAGGCTGGGCATTTAAACGATGCCCAATTGGCACTAAGGGGCCTCAAGTGTGCCAAGAAAACATCCCCCACACCATTACACCACCACAACCAGCCTGCACAGTGGAAACAAGGCATGATGGATCCATGTTCTCATTCTGTTTACGCCAAATTCTGACTCTACCATCTGAATGTTTCAACAGAAATTGAGACTCATCAGACCAGGCAACATTTTTCCAGTCTTCAACTGTCCAATTTTGGTGAGCTTGTGCAAATTGTAGCCTCTTTTTCCTATTTGTAGTGGAGATGAGTGGTACCCGGTGGGGTCTTCTGCTGTTGTAGCCCATCCGCCTCAAGGTTGTGCGTGTTGTGGCTTCACAAATGCTTTGCTGCATACCTCGGTTGTAACGAGTGGTTATTTCAGTCCAAGTTGCTCTTCTTTCAGCTTGAATCAGTCGGCCCATTCTCCTCTGACCTCTAGCATCAACAAGGCATTTTCGCCCACAGGACTGCCGCATACTGGATGTTCCCTTTCGTTCAGTCACTACGACGTAATGTTAGTGACAAACAAATGGGGGTTTAGCTTAGAAGCCAATTACTTTCGAGAATTTAACAGCGCCCAATGGCAGTGCCAATGCCATGGGCATGCAGAATTTGCATGCGTAACTCCGCCCCAACTCGTGGGTATATAAGGAAGTACGCTGGCAACATCGCATTATGTTTCTGCTTTGGAGCCAAGAGTATCTCTTCACTCCTTCAAGCCTGCTAACTGAGTCTTTGTCAGCCTTCGAGACGAGCAGCTTTCCAGAGGCGTTGGTGTCTACGGCTCGTTCCAGCGATCGCATACTGCCTGCCTGCTGATCTGCGCAGTGGTGTGCTAGACAGCTGGTGTGTGGTCCCTGGGCGCTTCAGCGTTCTCTGCGAAGCTTCCTCTCACAAAAGAGCTTGCACGTAGCACGTCCTTTTCAGGATGTCTCGCCCATGTACTTCTGGGTGTGGCCGGTTGCTTTCATCTTTCGATGGGCACAATCACTGCTTGGTATGCTTGGGCGTTCAGCATACTCAAGCAGCGTTTGTGGATGCGTCATGTTCCCACTGCGGGAACATGACCAGCCTCCTGGCAGAGCAGACCCCAGTGGAACGTGCGTCCTTCCCTGTTCTGCTCTGTCAGGACGCAGCCATTAACCGTGCCCCCACACCGGGACGCCCAACAGCCTCCCATGTCTGGGCCGGTAACGTCCCGCTGGTGCAGTTCCTGGGAGCCTGGCTTCAGCTTCCGGGACTGTCCCGCTGGGTCGCGAAGACCATCAGGCGCGGCTACGCGATTCAGTTCGCGCAGGTTCCTCCCTGCTTCCGGGGAGTCCGCTACACTATGGTCGGGGCCAATGCCCCTGTCATGCGTGCGGAGGTTGCCACCCTACTGGCGAAGGGTGAGATCGAGCCTGTCCCTCCAGCCGAGATGAAGTCCGGGTTCTACAGCCCCTACTTCATTGTACCCAAGAAAACCAGTGGGTTACGGCCAATCCTTGACCTTCGCATCTTGAACCGATACCTTCACAGGCTTCCGTTCAAGATGTTGACAGCGAAACGCCTTTTCGAATGCGTTCATCCGGACGATTGGTTTGCAGCGATCGACCTGAAGGATGCTACTTCCATGTCTCCATTCTACCTCGACACAGACCGTTCCTACGATTTGCTTTCGAGGGGCGGGCATATCAGTACGCAGTCCTCCCATTCGGGCTATCTCTGTCCCCTCGCGTCTTTACTAAGATTGTCGAGGCAGCCCTTGCGCCCCTCCGGCAGCATGGGGTTCGCATCCTGAACTACCTCGACGACTGGCTCATAATGAGTCACTCTCGAGCGCAGGTTTGCGAACACAGAGATCTAGTGCTCCATCACTTAGCCCGTCTGGGCCTTCGGGTCAACTGGGAGAAGAGCAAACTTTGCCCCGTGCAGAGGATCTCTTTTCTCGGTATGAATATCGACTCGGTCGCCTTGCACGGGTAAGTAGCAGTTCTGAGAACCAGGTCTGGCTGTGCCAATACGGGGCGACCAACATGACCTGCTCCTTGTCCTCCCTGATCTTGCACAGTACCCGTGCAAGATCAGGGAGGACAAGGAGCAGGTCATGTTGGTCGCCCCGTATTGGCACAGCCAGACCTGGTTCTCAGAACTGCTACTCCTTGCGACAGCCCCTCCCTGGCCTATTCCTCTGAGACCGGACCTCCTCACTCAGAGACGGAGCAAGGCGGGTGCCAAAGGGTGCCCCGTCTCTGAGTGAGGAGGTCTGGTGGTGAGGAGGTCCGGTGGTCGCTACTATCACTTCCGCTAGGGCAGAGTCCACTCGGCATGCCTATGCGTTGAAGTGGAACCTCTTCATCACCTGGTGTTCTTCCCGCCTAGAAGACCCCTGGAAATGCCAGATTGGGTTACTCACACTTACGCAGGGCACTGGAAGACAGCCGAGTGGCGTTGTTATATTGGGACCCCCATTCATTAGTCACTAACTTTACGTCGTAGTGACTGAACGAAAGGGAACATCTCGGTTACGTATCTAACCCTCGGTCCATGAGGAGGGAACGGAGACGTCCCTTTGCCACCTCCGCTGTGCTGCTGGAACGCGGAGTTCAGTCTTGGCTCTGCAGCAGTAACATAATGCGATGTTGCCAGCGTACTTCCTTATATACCCACGAGGTGGGGCGGAGTTACACATGCAAATTCTGCATGCCCATGGCATTGGCACTGCCATTGGGCGCTGTTAAATTCTCGAAGGTAATTGGCTTCTAAGCAAAACCCCCATTCGTTAGTCACTAACGTTACGTCTCTGTTCCCTCCTCAGGGAACGAGGGTTACATACGTAACCGAGACGTTTTTCCCTTTTCACACCATTCTTTGTAAACCCTAGAAATGGTTGTGCTTGAAAATCCCAGTAACTGAGCAGATTGTGAAATACTCAGACCGGCCCGTCTGGCACCAACAACCATGCCAACGTCAAAATTGCTTAAACCACCTTTCTTTCCCATTCTGACATTCAGTTTGGAGTTCAGGAGATTGTCTTGACCAGGACCACACCCCTAACTGCATTGAAGCAACTGCCATGTGATTGGTTGATTAGATAATTGCATTAATGAGAAATTGAACAGGTGTTAATAATCCTTTAGGTGAGTGTATATGCTGCATGGTGATAGAACAGGTATAGTTTAGTTTAATTACGGTTATAACTTATGTTGTCATCTTGCTTTTATGTTTTGTTTTTTTTGTTTTTACTACAATATTACAGTTTTACTGTACTTTTGATCAAATAAATGCAGCCTGGGTGAGCATAAGAGCACATATAAACATTTCACAACAAAATACAAATAATTGAATCTATCTACTTGTTCCTATCCTAACCAGGGTGGAAGTAAATGGGGCATATCCATAAACATTAAAATGATGCTTCAATAGTACAGCCATAAGATGTCAACAATATGCATGTTAACATGATTGTAAATGTAAAATAAAATAGCTCACAAAAATAAAAGTACATTTACTTCCCATTTCACAATGTTTCACAAACAACACAACACCGTAAACCCTAAAACCACATTACAGCTCATATAGTATAGGCAACATTTTAATGGAGGGTGCACATTATAAAAATGGTACATTTAACTCATGAATAATAATTGCATGATGTTCGCCCAGTAACTGTTTTCCTGGCAGATAAGTAGGTGATAACCAAAGTAGAATAACTGCTTATTTGTTCATTCATTCAGTGCATTGTGTTTACAACACTTGGCAGAAGCTCCTGCTTGCCTAATTTTTTGACTTCAGGCAAAGCTAAACAAAAAGATAACTCATAAAGCGGGGGAGAAATACTTAGGTTGACAAAAATTTGATTTAAATGTTCACTCCGGTTATAATGGTTGCTATAACACTGCATGGTGTGTAGTCAATCAGTCTAGGTTGTTCATGAAAATCTAATATTTCCAATAAGATAACAAAATACTACATTGCCGTTTCTAATGTCACAATGTTAATGCATTGAGCTATATAAATGAGGAGGCACAGTCCTCACATTTTTTATACACCGATCAGACATAACAATTTGACCACTGGAAGGTGAAGTGAATAACACTGACAAACAATTTATCTCTTCATTATCTCGGCACCTGTTAGTGGGAGTGAGTGAACATTTTGTCCTCAAAGTTGATGCGTTAGAAGCAGGAAAAATGGGCAACCATAAGGAGTTCCCAGTCTGCAGTGGTCAGCATATATCAAAAGTGGTCCAAGGAAGGAACAGTGGTGAACCAGCGACAGGGTCATCATGGGCAACCAAGGCTCGTTGATGCGGCTCAAGGCTCATTGATGCGAAGGCTGGCCTGTGTGGTCTGATCAAACAGACGAGCTACTGTAGCTCAAATTGCTCAAGAAGTTAATGCTGGTTTTGATAGAAAGGTGTCAGAATACACAGTGCATTGCAGTTTGTTTGCGTATGGGGCTGCATAGCCGCAGACCAGTCAGGGAGCCCATGCTGACCCCTGTCCACCGCCGAAATCAACCAAACTTAAAAAGTGTAAAATTCACTCGATTTTATATGTAACTGTCAAACAGCGACATCCGCAGGTGAAGTTACAGAGGGAGGCGCACCTCCTCTGTCCCCATTAACTTAAAACAGACACCCTGAAAAATCTGTCCGCAGGTGAAGTGTGCCTCCTCTGTTATAGTTCAAATATATCTATAATTGTTGCTAGTATCAACATAAAAATGTAAAGTAACTTTCCTAATACTGATCTGCACAATAGTGAAATGGTAAAATGCAGACATAGCATAACACGGGTTACAAAGACCAAACACACTGAAGTCTTTGCACTCAGTACAACTTTAAAGTGGAGATGGTTTTGGCTTACCAAGTGCCTTTTTGACTTTTCTCACACACACACACACACACGCACACACAGTCACACACACACACATACGGTAATAAAGCAAGTGAGAGATAAATTGTGCAGAGAGATAACAGATCAATCAGTCCTGAAGGCTTGACAGCAAGGGACAGTTTGTCTTATTTCCAGCCACCCTCAAGCAGTCAAGTGCTATCAACTCCTGAGCTGTGCTGAGCTTATCCGGGCCGCTCAGAGCTCTGGCTCTCTCTCTCTCTCTCTCTCTGATTGTCTCACTCTTCCAGCCTGTCTCAGTCTCACTCATCTATAGTTTCCATCTCCTTTGCACACGTTTCCTCTCTCCCAGCTTATTCCCTCTTTCCACCACTTCTGTTTGACCCCCAATCTTCCTTGCTCTTGTTCTACCTCCATCATTTCCAGTCTCTCTCTCTCTCTCTCTCTCTCTCTCTCTCTCTCTCTCTCTCTCTCTCTCTCTCTCTCTCTCTCTCTCTCTCTCTCTCTCTCTCTCTCTCTCTCTCTCTCTCTCTCTCTCTCTCTCTCTCTCTCTCTCTCTCTCTCTCTCTCTCTCTCTCTCTCTCTCCAATCATCACTTTCTCTGACCCAATGCTCCTCAAACTGAACACTATTAATAAATAATACTGTAATAATTACTTTAAATGTATTATATTATTTATTATTTTAATGTTAAAATGAAATTTATTCATAAAAGTGTGTGTGATATATAGTGTTGGGGAGTAATGGAATACACATAACGGCATTACGTATATGGTGGGTCAATGACAAATAAAAATGTTAAGCAAAATAGTTTAAAAATATATTTTATGTCCAAAAAATGTATGGTGTTGATTCATATTGGTTTTACAGATTTTAAGACAGCATTAACTCATTATTAAACAAGATTTCTGATTTTATCACCCAGAAAATGTCAGGTGGTGTGACCATATATTCATTTAAAATAATATACATGTACAATATAATTATGAATCATTGTAAAATGCATATTGCATGGTAAATTCCCTTTCCCTTTTCTATGTATTGCCCTTTTAGTCCAATTCATATAAACGGACACTTTTCTATGTGTTCAGAACACAATTTTCCATAAGGAGTTTTTATGTTTTCTTTTTATTATTATTATTATTATTATTTATATACATTATATAATGGTTTACATTTATATTTCTTACTTCATTTTGCAATTGATTTGGGAATTGATACTTTTAAATGTAAATTTGCACCGCAAAAAAATGCTCTTCTTATTTAGTGTTTTTCCAAATATCTAAAAATTCTTAAATCAAGATGCATTTACTAGATACAGTAAGTAAAATGACATAAGATATTTTTTCCTGTTTTCTGGGGGAAAACAAACATGAAGTGAGTTTTTGCTTAAAACAAGCTAAATTATCTGCCAGTGGGGTGAGAAAAATAATCTTATTTCTGTTTGGGGCAGAAACAAGAAACAAGATTTCAATCAGAAACAAGATTATTTTTCTCACCCCATTGGCAGCTAATTTTGCTTGTTTTAAGCAAAGAAAACAAGAAAAAATATCTTATGTCATTTTACTTATCTAGTAAATGCATCTTGATTTAAGAATTTTTAGATATTTGGACTTGAAACAAGAACAAAATACTAAATAAGAAGAGCAGTTTTTGCAGTGTGCTGGTCGCACCACCTGACATTTTATATGTTATAAAGGAAATATTGTAGATCAATTTGATATGTGACACACACACACACACACACACACACATATATATATATATATATATTAGGAAAATAATGAATTCGGACACAAAAAATACATGTCATGTCATTGACCCATATACTATTACGTATATATTATAATTAATATAATATTATCCATCCCAAAAAATCTTCATTTGTAGGGGGAAGGGGTAGAAATGGAATTGGACCTTCATTCTTTCATTAGGTATGCCAAATGCTGCCAACAGACTAAATGCAATACTTGACACAATTACACTTTACAGTAATATTGTGAAATATTATTGCAATTTTAAAATAGCTGTTTTCAATTTTAATAGATTTCAATATGTAATTTATTACTGTGATGGCAAAGCTGAATTTTCAGCAGTCTTCAGTGTCGCAGGATCCTTGGTGCTCAAGAATTATTTATGACTTCTTTTTAATTCTATGTAAACAACTGCTTCGCTTGATCTCAAAACAACAAAATATTATTTTGCAGTTCTGTTTAAAAGGGGCGGAGATTCACGCTGAGTATATTTACATGGGCTCGGGACTGTTAGGAAAAGACTAAACTTTTTCTTTTTCTTTTCTTTTTTTGGCTAAAATGCATGGAAGCACTCCTCACTTATTAAAAAAAAAGTCTCGCATAGTCCCCGAGTGTGTTGCTGTTGTAAATGCAACCTGCATTCACAAGTTCTTGTGGTCTTTTAATCATGTACTCTAAATGCATGATAATTTTCCTCCATCAACAGTTTGCTGACAGTCTGACACCAGTCACGACCTATAAAATGCCGCAAATGCTGGCGTCCATAGGCCGTCTAGTAATGAATGTGTCAGAAATTTTGCTACTTAATTACCAGTCATGGAGGACCCGAGGATGTGCTATTGCCTATGAACTCGTTTTTGGGCTGGTTAGCACAGACGTGTGCAGATTACAGAGCGAAACTCTAATGACAATTCACAAGGCGAATGGGAATTTGTCCGGCAAGAAAGGCTCAAGAGAATAGAAGACTATTCAACTCTTTTTTTCACCCTGTATAAAATTAAATATATGAATCTAAATGTATTCTCACCATTAAACACCTACAAATGGTTAATGATAAAACCTTTGAGCAGCAGCTGTGACCTTTCATTTCGTAGGTCAAGCAATTAAATAAATTAAACAGGAAGACAATATTGACCTGCTCCTGTCAAGCCTACCAATGAGGGTCGCAAGGGCATCAGCCTCATTCTCATTTTCTGCTATTACTCATGTCCATGTGACATCGCCCAGGGTCAGCACATATTTCCCATAAGTGAAGACTCTATTAATGTCAAGCCCTAAAATGATGATCGATAATCTACAAGTGCATCCTCAAGAAAACGTTGAGTGATGCTACATTATATAAGGACCGTTTAAAGTTTGTGGGCGGAATCCAATTGAAAAATCATGTCAAAAGGACAGGTCACCCAAAAATAAAAATGTCATTCCAAACCTGCTGTGGAACACACTATCCATACAATGAAAGTCTGTGGGCTATAGTGTTGCTCTTTGAAATGTAATCTTTTGTGTACATACAGGTTTGGATCAACATGAGGGTGAGTAAATGACAACAGAATTTATAGGTGAACTATCCATTTAATGATAGCAAACACATGTAACATGAATCAGTTCCAAACTGGATTACACAGCGTTAGTTTAGCTTATAGAGAATATAAATACCAGAGAATTATGTTAAACAGGGTAAACAAACACAGCATTGTACACATTCTCATCAAGCAAGCCAGAAACGTCTCAGTAAATCACACACACACACACACACACACACACACACACACACACACACACACACACACACACACACACACACACACACACACACACACACACACACACACACACACACACACACACACACACACACACACACACACACACACACAAAGCTGAAGTTTAAAGAAGGCTCTGTTAGAAATATGTTTAGAATATTTAATGCAAGGTGTACTCTCACAAGTCAAATCACTTTAGATCCTGCAAGAAATATAGACAATAGGTATTGATGCCACACTCTAGGGCTTCTTTTTTTAAACAAATAATACATAATACTCGATAATTAAATTTGAAATGAGCCAAGAGCTCCATCTGTAACATTTAAAGGAGATCCTCTATTGTTCACAGAATTTGAAGTTTGTTGTCTGAAATTAGCTTGTTTTGAGAAAAAAAAAACTGACTTTCTGAACTACAAAAAGCCTCATTTACATAAAAATGAGGCATGTTTGAGCTTAAAATAACATCAATTTAAATGAGTGCCTAGATGACCTGGATTGCAGGTGGTTTACAAATAACAGTGTTTTTTCCTGAAAGTGGCACAACTGTTTAGCAAATTCACCCCAGAGGTGAACCATAAACCAGCCACTGATGAACAGAAGAATACAATATTTTCTTTGTGACTTATAAAAACAATTTAAAAGGTCACACTGAATAAAGTAATAACAGAAGACCCCAAATACTACAAAACTCTCAGACTCTAGCCACCCGAACCATGGGCTGCTCTCACTGCTGCCATCAGGCAGACGGTACCGCAGCATCAGAACACGCACCAGCCGACTCC